>OV121097.1:10708025-11308025 GCA_921293015.1 Phorcus lineatus | reverse complement strand
TAAGTCTAGTTTCAATAAACTGGTAAGTTTTAAACCCAATTTGTTCTTCAGTAGACATGTCGCTAATGGCTAAATATTTCCCAACCGGCGTAAAATAATAAACAAGCTCTAACATTGTCTTAAGTCTCTTAATGAATTTCACCAAATCAATATTTAAAATTCACTAATTATTTTCATACAAATACCCCACAAGATCGATCATTTAAGATCCCAAGCATTCAGCTTGAAGAAGAAGTCACGGAATGAGCCTGAAATTAGTCCGCTCGGCATTTCATCACCCGACACAATAACATTGCCCTTCTTCAGAGATTTTAAAGCTTATTGGGGGTCATATAACGAGTTTCCTGATTCGTCCGATGTCTCTTCCGCCGAACAAATTAAACGCCAATATTTGGTTGCGTAAGATCAACCATTGATCTAAAAAAAAAAAAGATGTGGAGAAAAACAAAATGTGAGCGGATGGCTATATCCTAATGTCATGTGAAAATCAAGGGCGGTGGCTTTTAGAGTACCGGTTAGTTTAAACTAGCTGTAATGATCCGTCATTACATCTAGAGAATTACTGATTGAGTCATGTTCAGTTGACCATCGACGAATTTTAAACCGACCATTAAAAGAGGGCAGGAAGTCAGCTTTCTATCCATCAAAGACAAGCTTCTTTTGCATCTTGGTTAATGTCACATGCTGAAGTTTACACTACGTTTGTCTATATCAAGCCTTAAAAACTTTGTTTGAAATGGTTTCTGCTAATTTATTTGCTTATTTGCTTGACCAGCTCTCTTTTGGTAGGGCTGATGTTAGCTTCTGCGCAATACGGAATAGATATGTAATTCTCTAGATGTAATAACGGACCTTGGAATGTTTAATATTACAGCTAAGTTAAACTAGATTGGTCCCGGAGACATTGTCACATTTAGCAAATATTGTGGAAATATTGAAAGTTTAACTCAAATTGCAACATATTACATTTGATAGAAGTCAGTTCGTTATGACATGTCAGTGTACACCTGGACAAAGGTATTACAACATCTGCATGTTTGAGTCCTTAAGTAACATTTCATAGGGTACAAATCATTCAAATCACAGTAATTAGTGAAATACTTTATAGATTTATAGAAACATCAGTATGGAACAATTTTCTTAGATGAATATAGTAATTAATAAGAAATATAACGACGCACAATCACAACACTACATAGATGTAATAAAGTACCCATAATTAGCTACGTTACATACAAATAAAGTACGACAGAGACAGCGTCTGAAGAAAACTGGGATCAGTCTACGAAGCTTATGAAGCGTATTTGAGCCAGGAAACCAGTTTAATCATTTCCGGTCACCTTGCAGAATGGACTCAGCCATAATCTTCGTTATATGTTATATCACGTGATCAAGATGGCGAGGGAAAGGTGTTGATGTTGTCAGCTCGTATATGTTTTACGAATATTGTCCTGCAAATTGTTTTGAAGATCTCGTAAGTGTTTGCAAAGAAGACTTTGTTCCATTCATAAACATTAATCCAGAATATACAAAATTGCAAGAATATGGAAATCCAAACGCTCACATTACAAACCACCCAAGCGAGACGAGACTAAGCAATGGCGAACAACGACACGTCATCATGTCATGTCAACAGATCATTTTTCAACATAAAGGAAGAACAGGATGAAAACTATAGACATTAAATCATAGACTTTTGTACAGAAAAAAATGAACATTCAGGAGGACACAGACAAGGTCTTTGACGGAGTCCATAGATTAGGCCCAGTAAAACAAGGGAAAGTAAGATCAATTGTGGCAAAAATAACTTCCACCTGTGAGAAAGATTTGATCAAATCTCATGCCAAAAATCTGTCGGACACACAATATGGAGTTGCATATCAGTACCCCAGGGAGATACTGGACAGGAGGAGAAGACTGACCCCATTCTACAAGCAAGCTGAGAAGAGTGGAAGAAGAGCTCACATTAGGGTGGACAAGCTATTGGTGGAGGGAAGAGTGGTAGAGATCCAGGATCAGATATCCCCGGAACAGATGCTCCCCTCTTATGATGGGGACTACCCTAGGCTGGGACAAGCTGGAGCCATATGAAACAAACAAGAGGGTGTGAAAATTATCTACTGTAATGTGCAAGGACTCACAGAACTGGAAAAAGCTTCTAAAGAATTTAAGACATTATTTGAAAATAATTCCATTATAATGTTTAGCGAAACATGGACAAATGATAAATGTAGACTTAGACTTGAAGGTTTTAGATATTTTCATTTTCCTAGACCAAAATTGCACAAGAAAGCAAAAAGAGCTAGTGGTGGTATACTTATTTATTATAAAAGTGCATTTGAGAATGGTATGACACTTCTAAAATCTTTCCAAGATATAGCCATATGGATAAAATTCGATAAATGTGTGCTTGGGTTGAAAGAGTCAATATATTTGTGTGCGGGATATTTCCCACCTGAAGGTTCACCGGTGTTTAAAAACATGGATATTGATGTGTTTTCTATGCTACAAGAAAATATCACCAAGTACGATGAACTGGGAACCACAATTTTTCTAGGAGATATCAACAGTAGGACTGCAACAAGACCAGACTATGTTGAACATGATAACGACAATGACCTTAACATTGATTATTTACCGGATGTTCCTTTCCCACGTGCATCAAGAGACACAATGGTAAATGCGCACGGATTTCGACTGCTTTCAATATTTAAGGCAACGGGAATGCGCATTGTTAACGGGAGACTGTCGGTAGACGCCGGGACAGGAGAGTACACGTGTGATCATAAGAACGGGTCCAGTGTTGTTGACTACTGTTTGATTAAACACGAAAACTTTGATTGCATTGAAAATTTTAATATAGGAGAGATCAACGAATATTCTGACCACCGAGCAATAATTCAAAAGTTAAGAACATCTCCTGAAAAGTTAGAACAAGTGGAAGAACAAGAAAATATAACGTTTACTAAATGGGATCCCGATAAAAGAAAGCTCTTCACAGAAGCAATAAAATTAGCAGTACCTGATCTGAGGAAAACGCTTGTTGCAGACGAATGTGATCTGAAGGAACATACAATTATCAATCAATGTTTGATTGATTTTAATAACTTGTTTACTGACATTGCAAACGTATTCTTTAATCACAGTGTAAAGAAGAGAGTAGGTGATTTTCATTAACCAGACTTTAATAAATGGTTTGATAAGGAATGTTATGATGTAAGGGAATTGTTCAAACAAGCAAAAAGACGTTACAAAAGATCACGAAGAGACGAAGAAGAAAGTCGTACAAGAAAACAGTTAGAAGAAAGAGACGAAAGTACCTATGCCAACAAAGAGAAGAAATGAGAAATACAAATCCCCTAAATATTTTTGGAAACGTTTGAAGAGGCATATAGATACTATAGAAAATATAGACATAAAGGTTGAAGAATTTTATGAACATTTTAAAACAATCCACTCAGAGATAAATTTCATAAATCAGGACATAGAAGAAGAACTTGAAAACAAAGCTGATGAATGCCAGTATGAAATATGAAACAGTATTATTACTATAAAGCAGCAGGAGAAGACGAAATTCTGGTGGAATATTTAGATATCATTATCGAACATTTAGGCCCAGATATTGTCAAACTATTTAATAGGATATTTGATCAAGGATGCTTCCCGGAAACATGAACAGTAGGCTATATAGTCCCTATACACAAGAAAGGTTCAAAAGAGGATGTAAACAATTACAGAGGAATAATCCTATTGAGTTCCTTCGGAAAAGTATTCACAAAAGTTTTAAACAATTGATTGACAAGTGTAACTGAGGAAAAGAACAGTGTATCAGATGCTCAGTTTGGCTTCAAACAAGGATACAGTACTATTGATGCTATCTTTGCATGACACAGTCTAATTGAGAGGACGTTGGTCAAAAATAAGAAATTCTATTGTGTGTTTGTAGACTATCAGAAAGCTTTTGACTGTGGCTAAAATTATTAAAGCACGGCATCGGAGGAAAATTTCTGAAAATACTAGTATGCAAATCCATGTATGAGGAAGTAAAACAAGAGTGAAACTACCAAATAAACTGAGCCCAGTGTTAAGTTATTCAACAGGATTGAGACAAGGCGAAATATTATCCCCAATACTATTCCCAATGTTTATTGAAGATCTTGAAAATAAACTACAAGGAGACTCTGATGCGGGACTGTGTATAGAAGACCTCATGCTGTCTTTGCTGACGATATGGTAATTATGAGTGAAGCAGCCACAGGATTACAATCTAGCATCGACAACCTGGACTTTTACTGCGAAACCTGGGGATTAAAACTAAATACCGACAAGACTAAAGTCATGATATTTCGTAAATCAAATGATGTGAAAAAGGAAACATTCATCTACAGGGGAGTGCAACTTGAGATAGTAAAAGAATTAAGTTTTTGGGACTTTTGCTATCTTCGAACGGAAAGTTTAATAAAATAGTGAAAGCTCTAGTAGAAAAAGGATTAAAATCTGTCAACGCCCTCCTTTCGGACATAAGGAAGCACCGGTACCGCATTATGGGAGTGAAGTATGGGGATGGATGAATGCTGAATGTATAGAGAAGATACATAGGACATTTCTGAAAATGCTGTTATGGGTGAAGGAAAGTACTGGAAATATACAACTCTACGGTGAGCTAGGAAGATTCCCTCTAATTATCGATCGACACATAAATATGATCGAATATTGGCTAAAGGTGGCGACAAGTGAAAACTGTATCCTTGACAGTGCTTATCAAACAGCAAAGAATCTACCCCTTAATTGGACGAAAGAGATTAAACGCACATTGGAATACAACGGTTTTTGGAAATATCTTTTTAGATTCCTATTCTGTTGAAATATCTGAATTTATTCCACTGTTAAAACAAAGATTACAGGATAACTATTTATCAGTATGGCTTAGCCAATTAAGTCAATCACCATCACTCTACTGGTACAAGGCATATAAAAAGTCTCATAAAATTAAAAGTTATCTCATCAAAGTTGGAAATATTAAAAACAGAAGAGCCCTATGCAAACTCCGTTTATCAGCGCACACTCTACATACCGAGACCCGGAGACACGGCAGCAACCGAGTTGAGCGGACCCAAAGAAAATGTATAAAATGTTACAATGATGAAATAGAAGACGAATATCACTTCATTATCACATGTCCATTTTACAGTGACTTAAGACTTAAATATCTAAAACAATATTATTTTAAAGCACCTTCAGTTTACAAATTCTTACAATTATGTTCTACTTTTAATGTCAAAGAAATGAGAAATTTAGCAGCATTTGTATATGAAGCTTTTCAGCGAAAATTTTTTAATTTTTGCAACATCCTCGCTATCTTACAATCATATGAAAATGTAATGTACATGGCCAAAGGCGATTTATTATGGCTTGAGTCAATAAACGTTTCTGTCCGTCTGCCTATGTTATATTGCTTTATGTATCTATACTTACATGACATAGTATAATCATAATCTGGCGCCGGTGAAGGGCCCTTCTTGTTGCTAAACTGGAGTTGCTGAAAATAATCATAATCACAAATTTCCTTGGTTGAACTTCCTGAAATGTTGTATGAATCAAACCAGTACGAAGTAATAATAATAATGAGTGGATTTACAAAGCGCTGAAATGCTCCAGGCACTTGCTCCAGTGTTTGCTCTCGGCGCTTTGAGGAAATATATATACAGTATTTACAACAAGCAGATAAAATTGGAATCTAGCAATCACAGTACAGGAATGTCTTTAAGTGGGATTTGAAGTTATCAAGGGTTGGTGACAGTCTAATATCATGTGGAAGAGAGTTCCAGAGAAAAGGAGCAGCGTAGCTGAAAGAGCGATAACCAAAAGACTTCAGAAGACGTTTAGGTATCTTCAGAAGATCAAGATTAGCTGATCTTAATGTTCTCACAGGAATGTGTTTGGGTACTATGTCGCATAGGTAGCTTGGTGAAGTTCCATGATAGCACTGATATGCAAGGCTAAGAATCTTGTAGTCAACTCTTGCCCGAATAGGCAGCCAATTCAAGGACCAATAGGCAACAAATTCAAGGACCGCAATACGGGCGTGAAGTGATAGCGCTTCTTTGTTCTGCTTATAATCGCTGCACCACTGTTCTGAACTTTCTGGAGCTTTGTGAGGAGTTTCTCTGTCATGCCATAGTATAGACTGTTACAGTAGTCTAAGCGTAATTGGACTAAAGAGCGTACAAGGACGGATGTTGCTTCTCTGGAGAGCATATGTCTGATGTGTCCAATGTTCTCTCCATTTGCATATCAGAATTAATTACCACACCGAGGTTTTTGGCAGAAGAAGAGAATGGTATGTTGGCATCCCCAATGGAAATCATCCTATATCCTAAAGGATGTGTCTTCTGTTTCGCTCAAACAATAACAGCATCAATTTTTCCATTCATTCTGCGAGTCTTTTATTCCAAATGTCCTAAGACATTACATGTCATCCGCATAGCCATGATGACGAACACCTTGCACCTCGATAGAATAACGCAGGCCATGAGGTTTACCATTAACAATAAAGGTCGAAGTACAGATCTTTGAGGGACGCCAAAGGATAGAAATTACTTTTACGAAGACACCGTTCCAGTACAGTAATCAGGCTGAGATTGACAAGTTTAGTCATCTCAGGCAAAAGGATGTCTCGATAATCTAAGACCAACTTGGTTGGCATAGGGTAAAGTGAACCCATTGTAGGTTTAGATGTATAAATGATCTGCAAAATCTCCTTCTGTAAATAAATCGAAAGAGGCAACTTCAGACTCTCCTGATTTTGGTAAGTTCGTATCCTTATCTCTACCCATTAAGGAAAAGAGAAAGTCATAAAGTACACCGGAAGTGCTTGTACATTCAATTATATTGTTACGGAAATACTTAGATTTAGCCAAGCGGATAAACTCAGAGACTTTGTTTCTTTCAACGATTAAGGGTGAAGATTGTCTTCACCCATACAATCTTCACCCATATATCGTTACCTTCAATGTAACGCGATCAATGATCACTTGCATTTGCAACAATAATCATGGATCACTTAAAGTACATTTGATCGGCTGAAATATTTATGGCTCACAAGGGAATATAAGCAAAGTAAAATATTGATGATCTAAGAGGATTCAAACTGAGAAGAGGATTCGCAGAATAATCATGTCAAGTAAAAGTTAAATATTCTCAACCTGCCAATCGCCATTCATAAGATATTTGTGCAAACTTTACTTCAATCCTATTCAAAATCACTAATAATATTCCTTGGCTGCTGAGAGTAGAATATCTATTCAAGTGACACATATATTGACAACAACACTTGAAGAGTTCTTTACTGTGCCAAGTTGCTGCAATCTTGTAAAGTTGGAAGAAGAAATCGATACAATTTTAAAGGATATTATTCAAATGCAAACTCCAGAGAACATGAAAAAACATATGAGCTTAAGTTCCCTATTTTTACGAAACAATCATTCGAAACGCTCAATACTGTAAGATGTCATAAATACATAAATACTTAAGACTAGACTTTATCGTAACCATGCAATCAAAACTCCAATCTCATTGAAATAAAATCGAATATATTATTCGAATATCGATGCTTCATACGGTTCGTGTCAGTTTGCCTTTTGACTCTATCTAATCAGCGAAGAGGCTATATGTAGCAGGGTGAACGTGGGTCAACACATGACGACACTTCTGCTGGGTGTGGGAACGTTTATTTCCTTGCAAAAGATTTGAGTTGACACCCTGTAACAGTGAATATAATGATATAATATACATCACACAATATAGTATACACATTGATACACAATACATACAACTCAGTACACAAAAATATGACAATTACTTATAAAAACATGGTTACTCATAACATGAATAACACATTATATTACTGAGCACATTATAGAATATATGATGCGCTATTACACAATATACATTATGTCTTAAGGATGTTCGCTCCTCAAATTTAAAGTATTAAACTTTTTTTCTAACTTGTTTTTTTCAAAAGTTTAGTGTATTTGCTAGAAATATCAACCCAAAAAAATGGGGGTTAGTGTGGGTTTTTTCGAGATATTGTATGACAAAGATCCCTATGTCAGTCAGAGATTTAACATGGGAGTCAATGGGGAAATGATGACCTTTTCTGAAAAATGTTAAATTTAAATTAGTTCCTGTATTAAACTTTTTTTAATATGAAAACAGGTTTGAGTTAACATAATTTTCTTCCAGAAAATAGTATAAAATATATATGGTAGTGTGGGTTTTTAGCCGCTACGGCACAACATGTATTTAAACATTTCAATAAAATTATCAATATTTAAGCTATATTTTACTAAAAACATGCTTTCTCCCACACATTATCTAAAAATTATACCTGAACAAATACATACAAATCATATTCTTTCAACAACATCTATTTTCTAAGAAAAACAGACAATAGAACTTGCTCAAATGATAGTTACAATTAGAATTGCTGAGTCAGCAAAATTGTGAATTATTTCAAAATGAAAAATACTACGTTTCTTAATTTTGATGAATATTTAATCAGAAATCATCAAAATTGAGAAATTGCCGCTTCATTTTGGTTTATTATATAAGAACATTATGATTTAAGGTTATTTGAGTTTTGTCACTGTTACTGAGGAGCGAACATCCTTAAGTATCAATAGATATTAATCGATACGGCACATCATCACACGTTATATATTATGTGATGATACTATGTACAATAGTTTATAAGAAAGATGGATCATTGCTCAGAAGCAATGAACGTTACTAACATGTAAATATATATATACATAATACACATAAGACACATACCCTGTGGGTGGTACAGAGGTGTGCTCTTATCACGTTACAGCACCTGCCGTAGGAACGGGGACTTCACTGTAGTAAAATAATATACTTAGTAAGAGCTATGTGAAATATTTATGGTACCTATTAACAAAGCATTATTTCACATCACTTACAATTACACCTATAATAGTTAAAACATAGCAACTTATATTAAAACACATTCTCTCATCTGAAACACTCATAAAAAGGATAGTAAAGATAATAACAAATTAGTAGTACTTATTTAAGGTTTTGAGCATTACAAGTAAAAGATAATGCACAGCACACTTACATGCTATACTTGATAAATACCTATTTAGGTTATGATAAATAGATACATTTTAATGATAAATATACTGCAAAGATTAAATGCAATATCACTTTAAAGTAAATATATACCAACCTCAATTGCTACATACTCTGTCCGTTGGTCAATTCTGTCTTGTCAGTGGAAAGAAGCTGTGCAGAATGATTTTAAATGTGCAGGCAGTTAGTGAGACCAAATAGCTGAGAAGCGTCATGACTTGGGCAGTTACATAAGGGATTTAACTAAGGCCAAACTCTAAAGGCTTAACCCCTGATGTGCTTGATAATAATATAGCTAAAAAGAGAGAATTGTAATGCTACTAAAATACTATATATACAATAAAATACATCTGCCACATACTCCCCCCCCCCCCCCCCCCCCCCCCCCCCCCCCACTAGATAATGACGTCCGGTGATGAGCTGAAGCATGGCTTCTCTGATGTTGGCTGGCTGGCTCTCGAGCATCCCATCTTGAAGTAAAGAAGATAGGAAATTAGCTCTGGCGAGCCAGTCTGGCGCTGTTGTACTCTGGGCTGAAAGAGCGAACTCCCCACTTCGTAACCACTCTGGTGGCTGCCGTTCCCTGAGGGATCTCCGCGGTGGTGGTGTTGGTTCTGCCCTTTCTTCAGCCACTTCTTGTCCTCTGTCTGGTGGCACATCCACAGGCTCAGCTGGAGGATCTTCTGTAGGCTGTTCCTGTTCAACCTCCTGTGCAGTTGCTCCTATTTGGCGGGACTCTCATTGGTTGACTATGTGGTGAAAGGTCGTAGACCAGGCCACTTGACGAGACCCAGCAGTAGATCCGTATTCAGTTCAGAATCAGAAAGACATACGAATTAAATGTCTTTGAAACTGTCATATTTTTCGGACTGGTCACTTTATGCATTAAAGTACAAGTTTGCAGAAATAAACCTTTCATACTGAAAATGTTCAATACTTGATATATAAATTGAATAAGATATTAAGGATATAGGAATTCATAGTACTATTGCTATTGTGATAGTGAAAGGTCAACGACCCATCGTAACTTACTATGGTACGAATATTGGGGTTCAATGTTTTTGGTAAGCAAGCCTGAAAGGCCCGTCCATCCAGCCATAAATTTGTCACCTACTCCACAAGAACCAGACTCTAAGTGTACATAATCCTTTGCAAAGTTGGATTAAGATACTATTTACAACTATTAAGATACATGCAAAGCTAAGAATGTTTTTCAAACGTAATGTCTGTTCGGGCATTTTATTGTGTCATGATGTGTCATTAAATAGAGATTAATACCCGAGCGTGGATGTCATATTGTATTTACAACACGAGTGACTGAAAAATGATATTTTTTCCGAGCGAGAGCGAAGGAAATATCATTTTTCAGGCACGAGTGTTGTAAATACAATATGACATCCACGCGAGTATGTTAATTTCTTTATTATCCATCTTGTCTGAGAAAACTTATTCCAAAATGATGAAGATATTCATATTCAGCCGCGATCTAAATATACCAGTAGGCGTATGAATACAGTGTTGACAAGGTCAAGGTCGCGGTGCACTGACTCTGTTGTGGTAAGACTAAATCTAGCGCCAATTTGGAATCGTCATAACACGACTCTTTCTCGAAAACGTCACATAGTTTTCCTTTCATTTATCATTTTAACTTTCAAATTGATTTTTAGAAAGAAAAAAAACCCCAGTAACATTCAAAAATCTTAAATATTACCTCACATTTGAGAGAATCACTTCGATCACGTACAGTAACTGTTACTGCATTCGAAAGAACACACTGTCGGAAACTCTGACACTAACAACATGAAAAGTCTAAAAGAAAGGTGACAAGATTAACGACTGAACAACAACTTTGGGTCAAACAAATGTCAGCACTTGATCGACATGTGGTATTTAATTGTCATCCGAAGAATCTGAAAAGACAATAGGACAGATTCGTCGACGCTTCGGGTTGGGTTCACTCGCACTCAGGTGATCAGCTGATTGAACGGCACTGGCAGTCGCACTCGTTGCATTTCCAATGCTGATGTTGGAAACACCTCCGTATATTGGCCCAGCAAAGATTGTACAGATAATTTCAGAGGGAATTGCTTTGTTGATGTTCTGGACTGAAAAGACTTGTGAAATTTGTTTCGACGGGAGAATGTTTTGATCAAAATTGACTGGTTACGCGTCAACGTCGCTAGAATTCGAGAGTGACAACTGCCTATTTGCTTGAGTTTGGGCCGACAGAAGCGAACCAATATTTCCATCCGACAATCCGGAATGATTTATTAGAAACGTTCAAAGTTTCGGAGGACACGAGATTAACGCAAGTCATAGTATAAAGTTTGTACATAGTAAAAAGTTATGAATGAAAAAAGTAGTCCCACATTCCGATGTCACATGGTCATCCAGCTCGACCAATCAAATTGCCGCTAGGGTTTATTATACATGTGCAACATATCGGAGTTTATGTCATGACTTATCTCAACACATATGGATAATAAATGATTTTATGTTCCATCTATGCCTTCAAAGTTATGAAACGGACAATATTCGTGTAAGTATCATATTTCATCTTCTCGCTTAATATTTATTATCCGCGCTCAAGCTTGGGATATACCAATACATAAGGCAAATGAACGCTTGCCTTAAACCAACTTTAACGTGAACAATCACATATCATCGTTATATGTCTAACGCATCCAGATTTCTACAGCCATGAAATCCTTACTTCTTAACCTATCATCTAGAACGAGATGCAACATTTCTTCTCATAGCTAAAAACCGCCATTAGTGATTTACCGAATGTACATTTGACCCGTACGTATGTAGGATTCGCTTGACAGGAACACAAACGTGACCGTTACATGTTGGCTCCTTTCACTGTCACGGTGACGTCATCAGAAGAGTCAATCCCAAGTTTCGGTGAAACAGGGACTACTTTATCTTCTCCATAAATTGTCATATTTCTGTCACTTTGGTATAAAAAACGGATGGTTAGGAAAAATTGGTTTTTAAAAACATATAGGGTTGCAATGCATTGTATCTATTAGGTGTATAGTGCCTATATATGCTATGTTTATTTTATATATATATGAATTACCGAACCAAAATTCAAATTATCATTTTACCCTTTAACTAAATTCCGTAAAACATATACGTGTTAATTTCAAAGCTCTATATCGTGTTATCCATGTTAAAGCTTAACATATGCTGTAAACTGCTTGAGGAATGACGTTTTACAGTAATATTTGTTGATGGTGTGTAACTGTTTTGTTAGAGGGCAAGATAAATCATCATTGTCACAACAAGAAAAGTAAACTTTGACCTATAGTGTAAACCTTTACATAAAATGTATGTACCTAGAATAATGTAAAGCAATATCAATTGTTACATTGCTTGCATATGCATATTCAAAGTTCACAAGGACTCTTACAAAACGTCAAAGAGAATAATATTGAGACTTACCCGACAGTAAAAACCGGACTCGTATAAAACAAGCATGGGGATATTCTACTGTATGATTTGGAGATTTTCAGCGGGTTGTTGGAATCAAATCTGAAAACTTCTGTCTGATGGTTCTCAGCTCTTGGAAACACCACAGAGGGGTAAATTGAAATACGTGAAGAGACTTTAATTTCTTAAATAAGAAAAGCTATACATTTTGCGAATTATTACAAAAAGCCGTTTCAAAATGAGCTTTTTGAAGGTCCCCTTTACGAAGGCGTCGTTTGGATCGTCGGATATTTCCTTGTTTATTTAATCCTTTGTTCCGTCATTACCTCTTGTCTTGGAATAAACGTGTGGTTTTGCAGAAAATTGGTCTCATTTAAATGTTCATTCTCTCCCAACAGATCTAGAGGTATCTCCTTCATAAATTCCTATACAACCTCTGTCTTAATACGAAGGTCTGTCGGACATCAGCCAGTTTCCCTTACCGGCGCTATATTGCAACTTAAACTAACTTGCTATATTTTAGCCAATGAAAACACTGAATGCATGAATAACATATCTGTTGTCACATAGGCGTATGCAATGATGCAGTCGCCAAATGAGGCGTACATGTATGTGTTCTGTAAAGACGACTTAAAGTGCAAGGATCATATTCGAATAAAGTTTTTGAAAGCTTCAAGAAGTAACGAAGGCGCTTTGAATGATAACTTTTGAAACGGCGTCGCTGATTGCACAACTAACTTTGATTGTATCCAATGAGTGTTCTACTTTTCATGCCCGAGAAACCTTCAAATCAAGACAGAGGTTGTGTAGGATTTATGACGGAGCTACCTCTTTGGGTCAGAGAAGGTTAAATCTTGTATATTTAAAAAAGATTCACGCCACAGTACGATGGATGTCAAATTTAGGCGTAATCTTTTCAATATCTTCGTACAAAATATTTACCTTCACGATATGATACGGGTGATAGAATTCACATTAAATCAGATAACAGATAAATTGTTATTTACATGTAACTCTATCAATTTTGAGTTTAGAAAGATTTTTTAAGTCTAGAATTTCTTTCATTTTCAATGTCGGAAATTCTACCTATACCAATGTTATGTTTACTACACTATTGGCTTAATAGCAAATTATACAATATAAATTGTGGACACCAACAGGAGACACACATAATATCAGCGCAGAGTGTAGATTTTAATTTGCAAGGTGTCATGTTAACGTAACATAGCAATGTTTTATTATCTACCAACACATAGTATTAATATGCAAATATTTTTCATTTCCCCCTCCCCCTCCCTAAGTTGGCAGGTGTCACCATAAGGGGCCATTCTAATGGCTTCAAAAATGAGAAATTATTAAAACAAGGCAGAATGTCCACTAATTTCAAACTTTAGTTGTTATGAAATACAATATCAATAGACTATCAACAAATTTACAAATAATTAAAGATTGGACTGAAGAACAGCTAAAGCACTCACAAACCCAAAACTATCAAAAACAAACCTTAAACAAGTTGGATTTTATAATCCCTAAAAGGTCTCTTTAAGATTTAAAAAAAGAACTGATATAACCAAAATAAGAAAGAGACTAACAACATTTACATCCTGCTATATCAGCGTACCGCTGATCTCCTTCCAAATACCCTTATCTCCTTCAGGCCAAAATTCTCGTATCGATAGTTAACTAACAAGCCAATATGATGACTCGCATCCATGCAATAGCGACAAAACCCGGATGGAAAAAAACGTTGAGTTTAAGATAGTAGCTGCAAGCTCCTTAGATAACGAACTTTCATTGGCTGAAAACTAACAGGTGAGCATAGCCGCCAGCCATACGAGGGATTTGGTCCGAAAGAGATAAGGGTATTTGGACGGAGCGCAGCGGATTCAAATACGATTATGTAGCAGGATGCAACATTTAAATCTATTATCGACATTATACACATTTCTCGTGTAAAGCGTTTGTTTAAATTTCAGACAGTATTTTAAATAACATGTCATTTTGCATTACAGAACATTGTATCTTTTTGTTAATGTTAACTTTCTGATTTCAATCTTTTTGGTAACTTTTAAACTTGTAGATGGTCAACCAAATGAATAAAACATAAACAAAGCTAAATATATTGGTACATAGTCTAAGGAATCTATTTTATGAATTTCACCTGAGTGACTACTGGAATCTCCAAACTCTGCCAAATGTGCCTTGGGTTGGACATACAGAACTGGATTGTTACGTCATTTGTCCGTGCACCCTTTCCCACCTGTCTAAGCCAAGTTTTTCCAACTGTGACGTCAGAGAGGGTGGCGTTCATTTCACCGAACTCAACATTCAACCAGTCCTAATGGTATCATATTAATCATATATTTTAGCAGTCACTAAATTAATGTGCGAACGTAAATGAGCACTAAGGATAAAGATTTAATCAACAATCGATGTGATAACTATTTGGTTTTTTAAAGTACCATTTAGGCTTTTATAGCAGCAATTTTTATATTTTCCAGTTATATAGTTATATAGCAGTTCATAGTTTCCTTATTGTCGATACCACTATAGGGTAGACCACTTGATGTTCGATTTGAATTCCAGATCTTAATGACAAAAAGGTGTTAACTCTAATTCTAAACAGCTGTTAACTCTAATTCATTTACCTTTCGATTGCAATTCATTAACCTGTTAACTCTATTTCACTGACGTGTTAACTCTAATTCACTAACCTGTCACTCTAACTCTAAACAGCGCTTAAATCTAATTTACTAACCTGTTAACTCTAATTCACTAAGGTTTCACTCTAACTCTAAACAGCGCTTAAATCTAATTTACTAACCTGTTAACTCTAATTCACTGATGTGTTAACTCTAATTCACTAACCTGTCATTCTAATTCTAAACAGCGCTTAAATCTAATTTTACTAACCTGTTGACTCTAATTCACTTACCTTTCAATCGCAATTCACTAACCTGTAACTCTAACTCTAAACAGCTCTTAACTATAATTCACTAACCTGTTAACTCTAATTCATCAACCTGTAAAATCTAATTTACTTACCTGTTAACTCCAATTCACTAACCTATCAACTAACTTGTTCATCAAGGACGAGTCCCCAGTGCCTCGCAGACTTGAACAGTGAGTCCCAAAACTGCAGTTTGCGTTCGCTCTTCACCAAATGGGGACGTCCATAGATAAACAAACTGGAATCGAAAGGTTTTAACCGATCGACAGTGGGGATAATGTCCAAGTCTGATTTTGAGATTATGTTTAGTTTATTTAAACAAATCATACATCCAGTTATTGGGAATCGGTTTGATTTGGTTTAAACATATTTATTTCAAAAAGAAGAATTGGATTGGTAAACAAGCCATAGGCTTATGTAAATACCGCTCCAAGATACAAATATGATACATGTCATGGTGATTTTACAATATACGTATATACAGAAATAACAGTTCGTTATAAATACAACAAACGCAATGAGTGAAGAAAATTGAGTGCTAATCTGTATTTACAAACGCCAAAAGGTCTTTACAAATGCAAGTAATGCAGAACATTGAAATATAATCAATCAATAAGTCATTTTGCAAATCTGCCTGTTAAATTTATAAATTCGTGGACTGATGTCAAAAGTTCCATATTTTTGGTAGCGGAACAATTTATGTTTCCGAATAGAACTGATTTTACATCAAAACCTCTATGAAAGTATAACATGTTGTGTCTTATAGTGCTGTAAAGAGGACATATGAAGAAAAAGTGAGTTAAATCCTCATAACAATGGCCACAAGCACAGACGGGTGATTGTGATATGAATCTTTCACACTTGTGTGCATTTAAGTCGCTGCATTCAAGTCTTAGACGAGTATGCATTATTTGACAAAATCTGCGGCCATAATTTAGGTCAAAGTTACAGTATGTTTCATTATCATTGAGGAGAACATATTTGAAAGTCAGTAAAGATGGCGAATTTCTATGTTCTCTCGGCAATGAGTTCCAAAGTTTAACAGCGTCAGGAAGCAAAGATCTCGCATAGTTTACAGATTTACAATCTATAGTCTGGAGTTTCGAATCACCACGAAGATTGTAATCAACGACATCCGATATTTTAGGAGGTACCAAGTTGCTTAGATAGCTGGGTGTATTATGATTAACCATTTTATAAAACAACGTCATTTTTTTTTTACTTTATCGGTTTGATTTTCCACCACTTGACCCAATACCTTATCGGGGTGTGGTGTGGAGACCCATGGAGCTATGCCAGCCGGAGCTTACATGCTCCTGGCATGGGCACCAAAGCTGGATAGGTCGTCGGGCAAAATAAAGCCTGGCCAGTTTTGAGTCGTTCTAAAACCGGTTGTCTTTCTCTTACTACGCCTTTCTTCCAGTCTTTTCCCTCATCCTTTCGATCCCCATCTCCCTGATCTGTCCACTCTATTTTGGATGTTTGTCATCCACGTGTTAAATAACTGGAATATTGTTCAAAACACATTAATCCCCAACTCACTCACTCACTCAGTTTGATTTTCGAAGGGATGGGCGTCGTCAAATTAAATTGCCGACTCGCCTTTCAAGCGCTGTCATTGGTTGAATATTTTTAGAAAGTTTGTAGGTCATAGGTCTCGACGCGAAGTTTATGCTGGGTTTTACACCCAGGGTAAGGAGAGTGGAGCGTCAGCTATACTTTTACCCTGAGATAGGATGGGGTCAATCTCATTAGCATATGTACAATATGTACGTCGGATATGACTTATATATAATTATCAAGACACCTCTTATTGGTATTTGTACATGTTTTTGTGGTTTTCGTTTCTCACTATGTTTATGGTTAATTTGTTTCACGAAATTAAAAATTATTTAACGATTACCACAAACTAAAAGACGAAATGTGTATTCAACGGATCTGTTTCCAGAAAAAGCATTTTTGATTGGTATTGTCTACTAAAGGATAAGGAAGCAGAGTTTGCTTCGCCAAAGATAACTCAAGAGCGTTCATTAAACCATGTAAATCTCTCCATACATACACATGTGCAAAGAAAAATGAAAACTCCGTGATTTGTTGGGTTCATATATGCTGTGTTCCTAAATCTGTTGAAAATGCAGCTATTGCCACAGTAGCTCATCGGGCTGTTAAATATATCAGAGTTGGGCTGGTGCAATATAAACTCCAAATATAGAAGTCCAAGTAAACCTAGCCTCAAGGATACTATTAGTATAACTGAGACTAGGTTTACTGTTTGCTGCAAATATAACAGTTAGCTAAAGTGTACGTACACATTTCACCCGTTTAAGTCTTTTTACTTCTGCAGCATGGATATAACAAGATAAATCCAGATGAAAACCAAGTATATACCAATCACTATAACTTTTCCCTAAACAAATGGTTTCTGCTCGCGAATGCCATCTTCCCACGGCAAGGTGAAAACGTATCGAGATGGTGAAGGGTTAGAACTATTTTCGTTTCGGTCGTGACGCTGTGAAGATGCGCGAATGTATAATAGTGGGGTTCCATCCATGTTTATTTTTCTTGTTTCATTTCAAATTGATGCAAAAGTTTTGTTTTCAGTGTTAACTTGAAGGTAAGGTTCTTAAGAACAATTCTGGTTCGAGTGTCAAGCCATCAGGTAAAAATATTTAAAATGGCCGCCAAAATACAAGATGGCTGCCAATTTCTTTCTTCTTTTCACATTTTGTTTCAAAAAAACAAAAACAAATTGGCTAATTTCATCACTTATATATGGGAGGTATTTCAAGAAAGGGAGTTATTCGATTACTTTTAATCTTTCACCTAAAAAATCAAATAATTTTTCTATTTAATCATTAATCATTGTTTCTGTGTATGATAAAACATAACCAGCGGGAATAATTGAAACGTATGCCAAACATCCGTGGGCAATGCCAACCGGCTGGAGGCCCACGAGCATTTCCCGAGGGAGGAGGGCATACTTTTCAATAATGCCCACGGGTCATGTTTTATCCAGCTTATAAACCGACAGAAACAGCGGGAAAACAATTTTGTACTGAAATATTTAGTGTTCGACATTAATGAAAAGTCATTGAGAGTCGATTCAATGTGTTAACGGTTGTGAAATGCATCACGCGAACGCAGTCGCGTTAGCCTTGGTATGCGTCGCACGTGCGGTCAGCATTTTTCTGAAGTGGTTCATGAGAACAAGATATGCCTATCAAGTAACTGTAATGGTACTTAACAGACTTCTAGGGCGAGCCCACGAAGATAGTAGAACCAATATGACCCTCGAGGATGCAGATACACAAGTACCAATATATATATATATAAACTCTTCAAAGAAAGAAACTTGACATTCATGCGAAATTGATTTTTCGAAACGAGTCATTTTTCATGATACATACCTGTAATTTAAAGAAAGGCTTGCTCAAAAGTGTAAATTAACCAAAGACAATGGCCCAAAAAGTTTACGAGCGATTCGTCCAAACGTATTTTCTGCCAAAGCACGTGCAGCATGGGATCATGAAGGTTTACATGCAGACACGTCTGCTTTAGGGGTATAAAAAGCCATATCAGCCGCTGTTCATTCAGACTACACAACATCGGTACAGCAACCTGAAGAATGCCAAGACTGAACAGAGCGCAACGCAACAACGCTATTGGCAGACTGCAAGCAGGAGCGACGCAGCGAGATGTTGCAACACACTTTGGCGTGTCCAGACAGACCATCTCTTCATTGTCGACCCATTTCAACACCCGAAACAGCGTTGATGATAGGCCAAGGTCAGGCAGACCAAGGGTGACTACTCGGGCCCAAGATCGGTATATCCGACTGCTCCACCTTCGGGAATGCACCAGGACAGCAACGTCAACAACAATGCAGATACCAGGCCTGCGTCGAATTTCCGACCAAACGGTACGCAACAGGCTGAGAGAGGCTGGACTTTTTCCATAACGACCGGTTCGACGTCCCGTTTTAACGCAAAGTCATCTGGCGGAACATCTGACATTTGAAAACCAGAACGAGGATCTTGTATTGGATCCTCTGGGAGACAGGAAGCCAGTGAAGGTCTTGAAGCACCGGCCTGATATGGTCATACTGTTCTAGTGATGACTCTTGCAGCTGTGTTCTGCACTTTTTGGAGCTTACCAATCAGTTGTTCTGGTAGGCCATATTATAGCGAGTTGCAGTAGTCAATCCTAGATGTTACATAGGCTTGCACTAGAGATCTTGTGGTCTTAACAACCAGGTACCTCCTTATCAGACCAGTGTTTCTTATGTGGTGGCACGCCCTCTTGCAAACAGGGTTAATAAGAGATTCGAGGCTTAGTGAGGAATCAAATATGACCCCCCAGATTCCTGGCGTGTGAAATTCTTGATATTGTGTTCTCGCCAATTTGGAACCTCTGGCAATGGATCCTTGCCATGGTTTGTTTAGGGCAGATGACCAACAGCTCTGTTTTGTCATCGTTCAATTTAAGGAAGTTTGATGTCATCCAATTCTTGATGTCGTCTACAGAGTGTTGAATTTGGTGATAAGAGAGTGTAACTGTTAATGGTTTGAAAGCTAGATAGAGCAGACTGTCATCAGCATAGAGGTGATAATATAGGTTGTGTGCTCTTGCAATGTTACCAACTGGTAGTGGGTATATAGTGAAAAGGATTGGCCCAAGAACAGATCCCTGTGGAACAGCATACGGTAGATCTTCTTTCTACGAGTTAAAACCATCGATACTAACAACCTATTATCTGTTAGACAGGTATGATCGGGTCCATTCTAAAGCTGAACCCTTGATGCCAATCCGTTTATCAAGCAGGTTGAGCAGCACATTATGGTCCACAGTATCGACTTGGTAGACTTCGTAACATCCATTTTTTGACATATGCTGTTTTAAGCGGGAGGCCACGACACGTTCTGTCAACTTTGAGATGTATGAAAGATTTGATACCGGACGGTAGTTCTTTAACACATCAGGATCAAGGGTTGGCTTTTTAAATAGGGGTTTTATGATAGCTTCTTTCATTGATAGTGGAAAACATGATGTTGTTAGAGATTCATTGACAATGAAGGTGATGACAGAAAGATCACTGTCCATGCACATTTTGAGAAGCCACATTAGTAGTGGATCCAAGCTGCATGATGTGTTTGTGCTGCTTTTGATCATTGACGCTATCTCAGTTTTAATCTCTGGGGGTAAGTAAAATATCGGATCTTTGATTGTGCTATTCAGCAGTCATTCGATTCAACATGTTTGGTAAAGGAGCTCCGGATTTTCAAGCTCTTCTGAAAGAAAAAGTTGGAGAACTCATTTGCAAGGTCTTCTTGTGACGTGGAAGATGGAAGGACGGCTGCCTTTTTCTTAAACCAGAGACGGTTTGATATTTCAAATATCTCCTGACCTGATGCCGTTGCGAGTGCTTCACTGAAATATGAACACTTTCCCTTTCAGCTAGCATGTTCACATAATTTCTTTGGGCGTTGTTAAGATCCCTGTGTATAGTTAGACGTGTTCTGCGATATTGCCTTTCAAGATGTCGACGTTTCCGTTTCTCATAGCGTAGCTCATTGGTGTACCATGGTGCACCTGGATGGACTGTGATGGTGCACGTCTGCAGTGGTGCATGGTTGTCCACCACACTTGTCATAACACTGTTGACCGTGCGATTCCAAATTACTGTGCAGTTTAGCTGCATACCTGTCATTCACATAATCTACATGATAGTTAAGATGGGTAAGCTACTCCCCATTTGGACCACTCTGTCCCTTGCCAAAGATGTTTTCCATATTGATGTGAAGTGCACTTGCCTAACTGCATACTCTTGCTGCAAATGCGCAAAGACAAAGTTCAAGCGCACACGGCAGTACAAATGCACATGCGAGAAGCAGCTGGACCAGAACAATTGAAAACATGTCGACTATTTTCAAGCAACTGTATAAGCATTTAATTGACAATAGGACTTAATAAATGGGAATATTAAGCTTCAGTCATGATTAATTTATCTTTATACAACTACTCATAGATTTCAAACTATATAAAGACTCCAAAACCGTTGTTCTAGGTTCAATAGTATGAAAGCTATGAGACATATTGGGAAAAAAGCTTAAAATTGGCGGCCATTTTGTATTTTGACGGCCATTTTGAATTTTTTTATCTGATTGCTTGACACTCGAAAAAAAATTGTTTTGTAGATCTTTACCTTCAAATTGGTACTTAAAACAAAACATTTTTGCATCAATATGGCCCCCAGTATAAATTTAAATCTTTGAGATTCGTTGACGCTGTGCATGTGAGAGGTGCAAGTCATGCACCGTTCTCTCTCTCCGTCTGTCTGTATGTCACTCTCTTATTTTGCGATATTAATTAATTTTCTGTTTAATATCGCATGATTAATCGAATGATCATTCGGAAAAATATCTAAAAATACCAACATCTGTCACTTATCTTACTGCGTGGATACATTTTTCTATACTACTCTATAATATATTTAATCCCTAACATATATTCGCATCTTCATTATTTCATTATTCAGTGTGTGTGCGTTATTCCATCAAATAATATTATGGGTTTTTTTAAAGTTAATTTCCATGTATTTATATTTATATATATATTCTATACAATACTGAGTGATAACACCATATGTGTAAATGTATTATATCATGTAAATAGATCAACCAGTATAAACACATTACCAATCTCATAAGCAAACTCTCATATAAACTCAGCATGTATATATCTACTCAGAAACAGCCAGGAGCCCTTCGGAATATCCACAGGGGTCAATAGGTCAAACGTGACGTCACATTCTCATTCGGATAACTTCGGCCATGTTACATTAGCTTGTTCGTCGAGGTGAACAAATCGTCTGCAAATTTATATCACACAGGTGATCCCACTTCGTGGCAGCTGTCAATCGAGATAACGGTATGTATGGTTGTTGATTATAGAGGAACAGATAATTAGATCATTAGTGATTGTTTCGATCTTCCATGTGCATCTCTAACGTTTTCGCTTCGCCGTCGTTGTGGTCATGTCAACTAACACTGTTACACGGTCGGACTACAGAATCGGGGTATTTAGGCAAGCTAGTAGTAGTACGAGGTAGTTATGATACCTGGTTATCACTGTTAATGGTAGTATTTGTCAACACTGTGCAAATATTCTATAGATTACATTTTCAATACGCAGGATCTCTTGCTCGAAATTCAACATCTACCTGTGTTTACCTGTAATTAAGCTTTCAAGTTCAAGGTAGGTGAGGTATTCATGACACGTCAAGAAATTCATCGTGACTGACCCATCACTGTCAAAATAAATAAGCATGATATTCTGACAGAGGGACTGTATGTGCCCTATCTTCTATCTATATTTTTATATATTTCAATATATTTGTTTTGTTAATATTTGTGTTTCAAATATATAACACCTATAATGAGATATATTTATTATTGAGAAATATTTTATTGTTAATCACAGATACGAAATAGTAGGAAAAGTTATAGATCTGATTCTGATGAAAAAATGATATTTCTGTTATGTGACCTGATATAGTTACAATGTTACAAATAAGTAGCAATTTGTTACAAATTGTAATAATGATGGCGTAACATATGGGCCCCTACTGAAGAGCACTTAGTGTGCATATAAATAATAAAATGTTTCTCAATGCGATTCCACTTTAATTTTGCTTTTTGTCAGAAAAAATAATATTAATTTGTTGCTGGAGGAAAACATTTTAATTTTTTCAATAGAACTATAGTTTGACATCATCAACAAAAGTATAGTCTTTTTCCCAGATCAGTACTAATTATTGATAAATGGATAATTTACTTTAACATAAGACGTGGTAAATCCAAAGAATATTTTTCCAAATAAAAGTTATTATTGGTTATACTTGCTTATACAAAAGTAATGTGCTGACGCCTGTGGACCAATTCTTTTTTTAGATTTAGCCTTATGTAACTAATAGAGAATGTTAATATTACTTCATTTTGTGATCTGTATTCATAATTGATACTACTTGCTGTAATTTGTTATAGCAATTTTTCAAATAATGCACCAAAATCATAATCATGGCCATAACCGCAGATGATAAACCTGCCATACTGTCAAAACTCCCCCTTCCCAATAATTCCCAAAGAGTCTTCAAGTCATGTAACCATTGGGTGGACTGAAGTTCTTTCACTTGTGTGATATGCACATGTTTCTCACTTTTACCACAAGAAAGGAGTAAAAAATCAAGGATATGAGAGTTGAAAATGAAAGTTCCTCAATCGTAGGGGATTTTGGTAGTGTTATGAATTATGGCCCACTATTAACAAATGTAATGAGGGGAAAAAGATTTGAGATGGGTAGTTGTGATATGAGTTGGTTAAATCTTTTGCAGATTTTCAAATTTGCTAAAGGAAATATTATTATATATTATTGTGTTTATGCCTCCTTTTTCCAGGTTTTTCAAGCCAGACAACAGACAAAATGTCAATACCAGATTCTGTAAGTATGCATGAAATTGACCACAAGTTGTAAGTTATCCATGTGAAATTGACATCATCTAATCTGCCTGACATCTGTCAGTTGAATATATTTACTCCACAGATGTTTTAATTTACTAGGCTGCTTTATTGATATACATTGTCCTTGTAAATTGATATCAGTTTCATGTAGGAATATGTAGAGAACTCATTCATGTGAATAAATTAATTGGAGTGAAATATATGTACCAAATTTAAAATGAAATGTTAATTACCTATTGTAAAATGACTTGAGTGACATCAAATTTTCAAAATATTTGTAAAATTCAACACCTGAAAATTTAAGTTTTTTAAACCTTCGGCCAACGCCATCTGTTTAAAACCTAATTTAAGGCCGTTGAATAACAGTTAATTCTGGAAATTATACAAATGCAATTTATTTTATTGAATCAGTTTTGATTTTTGTTTTGGTCTATTTTTGCTTTATCAAAAAAAAAAAATTAAATGCATAATGAAGTAATCCACAAAATGAAACTGATAAGAAGTTGTGTGAAGCAAGTCAATTAATTAATAGTTGTATTACAACACAGCAAGCTCATTAAGGGCATAATTTCTATAAAGCTTCCCTATGTGGGAAAGTAGGGACATAATTAAACATAAACAAATCTAAATATTAATAATAATAGTCATAGAATTTTATTTTTAATTGCGCCTGGGGCATAAATGATAATTTTACATTTTATCAAGAGAAGCTTTTTATAAATATTCTGAAAACGCTTATTTCAAGTCCTTTTATGACTAACTATTTTTAAAGATTGATAAGTACATAGAATCTTGACTTGAAGTAGATTTATATATGTAACAGCAATCAAATTCAAAGTTCACAACTTCAAATGAAATGCATAACATGAAACATTAAGGCTTTTGCATTTTTATGATTGAACAAACTGGTGCTAATATCAATAGTGACTTCGAGTGAGGCAATTGTAATTGCAGGTGTGTATATGCATTCAAGAACAGACAGCTATTGCTCCATGCCAAGAAGCACATTGTCCGATTAAAAAACGTCCACATGCTTATTGTATAATTGCTATATGTTACTGTTACCACAGCAAGGAATTGTATAGGCCCTTACAAATCCTCGGTTACAGTAGATCTCCAGTTACAGTAGACCGAAATTTCTGTCGCTGAATGCTCTATTCTCGCAAGCGAGCCGCATACTAACCATTGGGGTTGCAGGTAGAGCCTCTCGACCTACAGTTACAGTAGCGTGTCTATATTTCATGCCTAATTCTAGGAATTGTTCAATTGGTATGAACAAGGGTGTGGCTCGATGCATCTCTTTGATTGGTCAGCTTATCTCAGGGAATCCTGTGATTGGATTATTACAGTCACAGACAGATTAATTGTGTTGATGTACTTGAATTCAAAATTCATAATTTTTTATTTTCCAAATCCCAAAACAGTTTGTGGTATACATTTTAACAACTAGTAAGTAAAGATACAGATAGCAAATGGAGAACAAAAGGGTTTGGAATGTCTTATCTTTTATTTTCAATGCATTTTGCATTTGGGTCAATTTAGCAAACTGCAATTTTAATTTGGTGATTTTGTAAATGTTTAAGTATTGGATGTGATAACCTTGCTTTGGAACACCGCTCAGATCTTTGAACTTGGTCTATTTAGATAATAATCTATGTTACAGCGGATAAATTAAAGACATAATAACAAAACGTGTCAAGCTCACACTTAATAGTCAATACTTTCTAAATACAATATGAATGGTTGACACATAACCAGTATTTTTCTTATATGGCTGACCTTCAAAATTTAAGGGATAATTGACGGTGTTGTAGGCAGGTATCATTTTGAATATAAAGAAAACAATACCAGTGAATGACATTGAATCAGACTTTTTAAACAGATTACTTACCCGAATAACTTTGTATTAACATACTCTTTTGACAGAAAAAAATAAGTATATCATGAAAGTGATGTCTCTAATTTAGACTAATTGGATAACCTACTTATCCCTGCTAGGTGGTTGGCTTTCATTGGAACACTGTTATTAGTGTTCCCTTTCCAAATCTATGGAACTTGCAATTTTGAGAATTTGACCTGATATTCTGATAAACAAGTTATTTCAAGGCAACATAAAGTGGCTGTCCTGTGGCATCGGGTTTGCCATCATTGTTAGGTTGGAAAGACATAAAAAGCGATAATCATGCACTTTTACTAATTTTACAATATAATGATCATAAACTATATGTAATAATTTAATATCCACACATTTACAAATCATATATGATCAAACTTATCAGCCTGAAATCGGCCCTGTAATGTCGAAGCGAGGATTTTCACTTCTCCTTGCTTTGTTTGTTTTAAAGAGTGTGTGCTTCTTTTTCAAAATGTTATATCTAAATCAACAATAATGCTCAGTAACATGTTTCATCTTGGTTGTGTCATAATCATGCACTAATACCATGTTTAGTATAAACTGAAATGTCACCATGAATTTTGTTTCCACAAAAATACCCTGAAAGGACTGTCCTTTTATATTATTATTTGTATCAATATCAATTCAGTCGCTGAAACAAATTCTGTGTTTTTGAAAGAGAGGTCAAATCTTATTGGGATCATAAGAGTGAGGTGATAATTACATCAGGGTCAATGCATCGAAGAAACAGGAGAGACAGATTAGTTATTGAATAAGAGATGCTTTCAATTAATGCTCACAGGCATCTCTAGCTAATCAACTGAGTCATTAATGCATCTCTCACTTTGATTTGCTGCGTATATGCAGCTCTTGCATTTGATAACTTGAGAATTTGGAAATTTCTTGTATTTTTTGTATTTTAACTTTTTTAAAAAGATAATGGCGTCTTATGACTGCAAATTATGAATAAATGGTCTAGTTCAGGTAAATAAACCATCAACAGATCACTTTAGCAAATATTTAGGTGGTAATTATGGTTCAACTTGTCTAAATCACACTCAGATTGTTGGCTAAATTATCAGTTTGGTTTTTCTTCTGATTCCATGAATATTTTCCATGGGGAAGATCCCCAAAATAATCCCCTCAAAATAAAGCACATTTTGTGTCAAGTGTTGCACAATTAAGGGAAACATTTTATCAAAATATCTTAATTTCACACATTTTTGTATTCCTTCGGAGAACACCAAATTTTTTATTATCTGAAGGCAATCAACCTTTTTTAAAAGTTGAAGATTTATTTGCTGATGTTTTTACAGCCTCATTCTGTATCACTTTTTTTGCTTTTGCAATCATTTTCATTTGATTAAATCTCACACCGCCAATGGCTGAAATATTGCCCAAGTGATGCCAAACAATAATTCACTCATTCACTGATTCCAGTATTAAATAATAACAATTTTAATTTAGTTAAACTAATCTTTGCATTGACAGGAGCTTGACTATCACTACAGCCCCAGCAAATGGTCACACAGGTACAGCGCAAGTGAAGTCATAGAGAAGCATATCTCAGTGGTAACAAATGGTGAGAAACTCTGTCATAAAGGTTACCCTTGTTAATCAATTCATGATATTTTACACATTTAAAAAAAAAAAAAAATTATTTTTATTTTTTATCATTTATTTCTTTTATGAGGGTACCGTACATAGTCTTTTTACATACATTCTCAGTATTTACATTGAATTACATTCAGATAGGCATGACTGGATTTACATACCGGTAGGTCATATAGCATATATCTTCAACTATAATTCATGTCAGATTAACATACTTGACTTAACATGGTTTACATTTTCTTCCAAAGCAATGAAAAAGAAACAAACAGAGAGAAACTTTCCAGAAATAATTCTGTGTAAAAAGACTGTGGCGAGCATACCAAAATAACATGAATTTTTCATACTATGCACTTTATTACTGCTTTGACTTTTCAATAGGAAAATTTTCTTTTGCTCTAGCAAAAAGTCTCGAAAGTTGAAATCCTGTGAACATACCTTTTAACTAACAGGGATTATGAATTGAAAATTTGCAATTATGGCCCCTTATAATGGTCACAGAGTCACGTCCTAAAAAACCTATTTTCACCACTTTCTAGAAGGAAAAACCCTAGAAAGATAGAATGTGTTCATTGATATGATCATAATGATAAGCATCATCAGAACACAGCCTAAAAAGGATTAATTTTTCGGATTTTAAGGAGGCTTATCTGTCAGTTATGGACGCATGTTGCTTTGATGGAAAATGACATGAAAAAAGGCGCTGTACTTTTACTAATTTCACAACATTATAGAAATAACTTATATGTATGGATATAATATCCACAAATTAACAGATGATTTATGATACCACAAATCAACTATAATGCCGATGAATGGCTTCACTTCCCATCCTAGTTTTATTTAACCAAGTTTGTGCTCTGAATTATCTAGTTATAAAATCTAAACCAACCAAAATGATATCCTTAGTGCCATGTTTCAACTGGGTTATGTTACAACCATGTACTGAAAACATGCTTGTATAAACGGGAATGCCCCCTTGAATTTTGTTTTCACAAAAAATACCCTGATAGGACTGCGTCCTTTGAAAGTCCAAATGTTCTATTTTCTTCTATACTTGAAAGAGACAGTTAGATAATAATAAATTATAAATTATTCAAACCTATTTATATTCTTTATTCATAATTAACAAAGTTAAAGTGTTAAGGACACAGTGTTGTGTTACTTCCCTGAGCATAACTGAATAGGTGTACAACTTAAAATTTCAATTTGGTGTAATATTATACATTTGTTAGTGCTTTTAAGGGATCAGGTTGTAAATATCTTAACATTTGGTAGTTTCTGGAGCATATCTTGTTAACTCTAACTTTTGAACTTTAAATTCTGTATTGAAGTTACATGTATAGAGTTACGCCTCAGATTTGAATTACAAATCGATGGTAAAACATTATTTAAAAATGTTTTTTCCATTTCCAAGTAACACTTCAAAACATTTTGATAGCTTTTATAAATTTTAAATTTGACCTAAACCTATCGGAACAAAGGACCTTTGACATATTACTTATCTGTCATGATTAAAATATACTACTTTTCTCATTGGCAGATTTACAATTTGATATTTGATTGGTTTTTTTTAATAATGATATCTGTTTACTGTTCAGCAACCAAGGAAGCTCACTGGGTCTTGGACTGTGAGACCGTCACCTATGGAACCGGAAAAAGACAACAAATGGATATCTTTAATGCCAAAAATGCCAAAACAATGGGTGAGTTTACGTTTTTGAAGGGCATTTTAAAGAAGAGTAAGATTTTCTTGGTAAGAACTTCTTAATGTGAGTTGGGGTGGGATAGCGCAGTGGTTAGTGAGTCAAGCTTTTGATTAAGAAGTCCATGGTTTGAATCCTGCCGGGGACTCAGCATGTTCGTCCGCATTTGAGAACTGTTATATATGCTGTTCTATATAACATATTCCTACCTCCATTACTGCATGGCTTATTCAACCCTTAGCTTTTCTGTGCCTGCTCTGTAGAATACTGTAGCTGACATTGTAGCAGTCTGATTAAAATCAGGATTTATCCTCTCCACAACTCTTTGACCGCAGCCTACTGTAGCGCACGTTCTTACGTAAACTCAGCTATAACCAATCACAGTGTGTGCGGCAAAAGCATTCGGTCTCAGTAACGCGATGATGTGATTGGTTCACTAATGACTAGGTTTTGCGAGCAGTGAGGCTGCGGTCAGACCGTTGTGGAGAGGATAGCCTAGACAGATAGAGTTTGAATCTTGGTAGAATCAATATTTTGAAACTTTTATTCCTCGGAACTCGGTCAATTTTAATCAGACTGACTTTGTAGTGCTTTCAGAAATTCTATGAAGATTCGAAGTTATCGCTGGAATTGGCGATGTACTCAAACTTTTCATTTTGGCACTCAGGGGCAAGGCTTGAATAAGTAGGTAATTTGGACTCGGTGTGGAAATTGCTCTGTCCACTCTAGAATTTATTACATGAAAAGAAAACAAATAACACAAATATGAAAAATAGTTGCAAACCTTTCAGAAAAATTTAATGGGACCGTGTAGAAATGAAATATTTGTTTTTTTCCAATATAAATATTGTTACATAGGTGATGACAGGGCTGTAAAGTAGTATTCTTATTCAGGTTTTACCTAATGAGTTGCAACTGCATATATATTAAATGTGATTAGCCTCCAAGCCAATGGCTTTATTTGGCAGCTGATTGTGCTCAATTCTTATTTTCAGGGCTACCAATTTTTGTTTTCATCCATGGAGGATATTGGCAAGCTATGGAGTATGTATATCTTATTACTCACCTGTGTAAGATATTGTAATATAATATCTAAATGGCAATTTTAAACTTGTGTAATAATGCTTTGGTATGGCGTCACAATATAAAGTGACACAGAGTATGTTTCATGATTTGGCTTAGATAAGAGTCATAATACCATATGACTTGGGTTCATTTCAAATTGCTCCTCTAAACTTTCATCTTTATCTGTTAAATATCAAAATAATGATATTTTCTTGCTTTCAATCAAAGAATAATATAGTCATATAGATGTTAGGGGGTCGAAATTCTGTGTCCAATTTACATTAATATTTGTAAAAGGAAATTAACAATCAATACTCATCTTTGAGTCTGTTGTAAATAAGTTTCCAAAATTGCATTTGAGTCCATGGCGCGCGATCACAAAAGAACACGTTAATTTGTTTACTGTCACTTTAATGAACTAAGAAGCACTAAGATACTGATTTTCAGACACAACTATTACTTCTCGACTCGATAAAATAATGCCATTTCTGAAGTTTGAGATAATTGATTCCCACAACAAACTCTGTGTTCCTTTAAGCACCACTATCATTTTGGTAGACAAGTTGTGGATCGAAATGTTACCTTAAGCAACACTTTTTTGAAAATTATGATTGATTACTGTGATCAGGTAATAAAGAGAATACTAAACTTTCTTCCATTTAATAATATTTTGATTTAACTTGTTTTGATTTGTTATCTCACTCTATCGCTTGTAATTAACTGAATCATTAGCTCATTTAACAAAAATGGCTGATGCATGGCTGAAATATTGCAAAGCAACCCCAAACATTAACTCACTCATTCACTCAAAGATAGTATCAAGTGAAAAATTGTTACGAATCCTCTATTTTGAAAACATTATTTAATCTTAAGAATGCCTCTAAACACAATTACAACTTCCATAATCCATTATGACTAAATGTAGACCTGTGTGCCCTGAAATTGATATGTAGACCTGTGTGCCCTGAAATTGATATTGCGATGTATTACAATAATTTTCAAAATATTGCAATACATTTTGCTATATACTGAATGGAAGCTATCTTCCCCAAATCTTTACTAAATTAATTTAATAAATAATGAATAATTTAATGACAAATAATGAGTCTTGAATAGAAGAATAGTTTATTTTACCAGCAAATTGACAAGGTTTGGCACTATTAAAGAACACAAAATCTAAAATGTATGTTTCAGTCTTTGACTAGTACTTGCCTAAATTAAAGTCCTTGTGATGTAAAGGAATATGTGAGCTCAAATTGCTCTAAGTTACCCACGCTGTATTTCACATCCACGTTACACTTATTGCATACAGTTACATTCTCGGCCACTTTACCATCACTAACACGTTTTTCAGTCCATAATATTTCCACACTTTGCTTTTAGCACGTTTGTTTTAAACTATTTTATATGACACAGCCTGGCAGATAATTCAAAGGGAGGTAACTCTTCCTGACCCAATATGTTGAAAATTTTCAAACATATCGCAGTATTCTTATCGCAAGCTTTTGAGCCGGTACATATCGGTTTACTGGTAATATTGCACAGATTCTATATATTTTTTAACCTCAACATTTTTCAAGATTTTATGAAAATACGCTTTAAACTACATGTAAATATCAAGTTAATAACCTTCTGGATAAGGGTTTAATATGCATTTTAAGGAGACACTTTGAGTAGGGTAAAGAAGAAAGTCTTGACATCACAGGGTGTCTCTTTGAAATTGAAAGCTATACCATAATATTACTGTAGTTTTATCTTTCGTTATTAAAGAGCCACTCCGTGATTTTCATAACATACTTTTTGTTTACCTTTGCTACGAACGTAAATGTCATATGTGGTGATATAAAATCAAAACATGTTCACCTTCCATGTCAAAAACACATATAAATGACAAATACTGGTTGAAAATCTTAAAATAGCCTTATAAATGCACAGAGGTGTAGATATCAAGTCCAATATACGTGGTTCGCGCTAGTATTAATCCTTTTTTAACAGCCACTCCGTGATTTTCGTAACATATTATTTACCTTTGCTACGAACTTAAATGTCATATGTGGTGATATAAAATCAAAACATCTTCACTTTCCATGTCAAAAAGACATATATATGTGACAAATACTGGTTTTCATGAAAATCTAAAAACAGCCTTATTAATGCACAGAGGTGTAGATATCAAGTCCAATATACATGGATATTAGTTATATAACCTACCACTATTAACTCCTAACTGCTCTCCTGGCTGTTTTAGATAAGTCTCCAAAATTACGTTTGACTATTTGATGCAAGCCACTGTCCGGTTTACGATCATAATTGCAACGTTCTACCTACATATTGACACTGTAAAAAACAACAAGCTTTAAAATGTGTCATTTTGGTAACGGTCAATACTTCGTGATCAAATGACACCATTGATTAAGTTTTGCATATATGACTCCAACAACTCACGGAGTGGCTCTTTAAGACTAGCTTGTTTTTTAAAGTACGAGAGTATTTATAAGTTACCATTTGAGGTGGGAGAATATATTGATAATTAGAATAGTGATACCTTATCTGACAATGTATGTATCATGATATATTTCCTTTATCATGCTTTTTACAATGTGCTTTTTAATATTTTGCCTAAAAATCAAGCCTTTTGTCAAAAGGTATCTTTTTTTGGAATTAAAACACCCTTGGTTTCCTGACATATATCGATTCAACTGCTATGTATATCGTGATACGTAGTGTATCATGAAACGTCTGTATCATCAAAAGTCTGTCATACATTGCTTATTGTACCTACCAACTTCTATATGCAAGCCAAGAACCGGATGCTTTTTTAACTTTTGTTTTACATTCGTTCAGATTATCTGAATCCGGCTTCATGGCAGTTCCACTGTGCCAGGCGGGGGCGACTGTAATCTCTGTTGGTTATGATCTTGCTCCAGAAGGTCACTGAACATTGCAGTATTTTACTTGTGGAAAATCTAAGGGTTCAAACAACTCTGATTTCATGTCTTTAGCACCATAGATAAGGGAAATCTTAATCGTTATTAAAAATTCTTGATATAGATATAAGCATTTACATGTCAACCATATATATTGGTGTTGAAAAGGAATGAGGAGATTGGGGGAAGGGTGGTTTTGTCGGTAAAATAGTTTTTTCAAATTTCTAATTTTTGAATTTGTTAAAAACTTTAGAAATGAATTTGATATCTATTAAAAAAACTACCGAGAATTAGTTACATGAAAGAGTTTATTCTTAAGATATCACTTTATTCTCTCTGATGAAAGGGGGGTAGAAATATGTCAAGACATACCTCAACTAACAGATTACTAGTATATTGCTTGTTAAGTGATAATTCAGTCTTTTATATAACTTAGATAAGATGAAATACATTGAGTTACTTTTGACAAAGTAATTAAAGAAATTACCTGATTATATACTCCAGATCATTTATGTTCTGATGTTAGGTTAGTTATGTAGGGCAATGTTAACCCTTGCAACCATGACGACGTTATATCGCGTAGGTAGTTTGCGAGTGTCAAGTTATTAAGAATATGAGGACTCCTAAATGAGGGTTACATGCTTTTAAACCTGGATAACTCAACAATCTTAGATTGGAAGAGTTATCTCCCTTGTAGCTTGTGATTAAGGAATGAAAATATACTATCAATAATGAAAGAATAAAGATGTAGACCTTAAGTAGTAGAGAAGATTATATGATGCAAATGTATGATGAGTTGCATATAAATGATAAATTCTAGAAGGTATTTGCAAAAGATATGACACATCTTTGTTGATGTTCAATATTTTCTCTAATACAGACTACTGTTCTTTAAAGTATTTGAATAAAGATTTAATGATATTGAATTTCACAATTATACAATAATAGCATTTTTGTGTAGATTCCTTTTGCATATTAAGACATATATGTAATATTTTTAGAAATCATATTTATTTAGTTTATGTTTTGCTTTTATCCAGTGTCCATGGACAAGATTGTCAGTGAAATAAAACAAGCGATGAGGTACATTCTACGATACTCAAAGGAAAAACAGTCAAAGTATGTCTTCTTACATCCCATTTAAGAAATGAATGAATTCATCATTTGGAAACATTTTAATCATTTTTTCCTAATTATGGTGATCATTTGTTCATTTGTTGAGAGGGGAGGAAAACCTTTCAGTTTACCCTTTCCGTGTGCAAATTATGGCGATCACTACGTCTAGGCTTTTAATCAGGTCATGGGCTCTACAACTTTATCTTCAGTGGAGAACAGCTACATGCAGTACTTTAAGGTATTTTAAGGTTTGGTTACTATGCTACACCAAGTTTAAGCACGGGTCACTTATGGTTTACTAGTTCCAGCAAATGCTCACAGGTTTCACTGCAATACATAGCCACAATAGGGTTGTTGGCTTTTTTCTATATATGCAAATATACTACCATGATATGTGTGGTAAAAATGTGTAGAGTCAATTAATATCCAAGTTTTATGATTGGTTAAATTGACAGAAGATGGGGTCTTAAGTTTTTTAGATCAACCATGACCACTGCTGAAAAGGGATTGAAAATCAAGTTAGTAGAGATTTGTATGAGATTACAATTAAAGTAAGCATTATCACATACTTACAGTATGACTTTTAAACCCATATAACCTTCCAGTCTTTCAGGGTTCTTTGCAATCTTCAAGTTCTTTTTTTTATCAGAAATAATTTATTTTAGAAAATTGGCATTTATGTACAAAGGATTTTCTTTATTGTTATGTTTACAGAGGAATCTACCTGTGCGGACACTCTGCAGGTGCTCAGCTTGTAGCACTCATGTTGTCATGTGAGTTTGCAGAGGATGACGCTTTCGACAGTGAAATCATCAAAGGTACATTGAATAATTATTTCACATTCATGAACAAAGATGGGTTCAATTGTTTTTGGGGTCAGTTTAATATATATATGTCAAAGGTTTCAAATGGTAATATCACTGTATTTCGGATTACGCTATCTACAAAAAGTACAAATTCTTTACTTTTTTGGGTTGTAGTCCGTTGCAGGATTCAAACTTCACACCACCACTGGAATCAATACCTTCTCGTGGTGTGGTGGTTTGAGTGCTTCAGAGACCGTGAGAGCTATGCCAGCTGGAGCTAACATGCTCCTGGTAGGGGCACTCACGCTGGACAGGTCGACGGGTATTAGCCAGACCAAATTTGAGTCCTTCTAAAACCTGCCCTCTATCTCTTAGTATGCCTTTCTATCCGTCTTTTCCCTTGTCCTTTCGATCCTTTTTTCCCTGATCTGTCCACTCTCTTTTGGATGCTTGTCATCCACTTGTTTATAACTGAAATATTTTTGAAAGGACGTTAAACTCCAACTCACTCACTCACTCCAACTCGCACCTGTTAAAGCCTGATGGTTGAGTTGATAAGCTGTTGATATGGTCAGTGCAGGCTGTGCTACTTGATTCTGAGGGTATATATTTTGCAATGAACTTGACAAATGAATTACAAGAATTTGTACAATTGCAGATAATGTGATCCCAATTATACTAAAGCTAAATTTGTTAAATATTGATTTAAATATCATGTTTTGATAAAGTCATGAAAAGTGTTATGTTGAAAAAAATTAACAGACTTCGGTGAAAAACATCATTTCAAAATTAGTCAGTTTTGAACAGTGACAAAAAAAGATTCATAAAACATAAAAATTGCTTTAAAAAGGGAACAGCGTACTCAAACTGTAGCATGCCAGTAAATGTTTAACTTATTAGGCTTCCAAGTCAGGTTACACTGTCAAGTTTATTCAGTATAAAATCATAACTCTCTTTCATATCATATCATATCATATATCATATTTTTTTAATGTTGTTACTATGCTGAGCAGATTTACATGCAAATGATATGAAAGCAATAACTGACAGTACGAATTATAAAATAACACCATTAATAACATTTGACATAAGCTTATTGGCAATATAAACAATCTGTATTCAATATTTGTTATCAATCACTCATGCTTTTACATATTGAAATACGACATTTGAAGATATAGCTAGTACATTTCCTTAAAGGTATACTGTTGAGAAATTTGATAGTTTTACAATGTGTCTTCTTTTTTTAATTTCAGGTGCTCTTCTTGTCAGCGGTGTGTATGACCTTCGACCCCTTGTCAAAACATATGTCAACGATCCACTTAAACTCACAGAGTATGACTTTTCTAACCAGTTTATCATATAACAATAGCGTTTAAGTATTTGGGTTGTCCTGATGACAGATTTATATAACCTTTGAAAGGAGCATGAATATTTTCAAAAATGTTTGAATTTATAACATTCTTAACTTTAATTTTGATTTCATATGTAAGATTGTAAGCCATTACAATTAATCCAAAATTTCATAGATTTGATAAAAAGATTTAAGGCATTTAAGGATTTTATTTTTCAATAAAGTAAACCATTTGTCTATCAACTTGCTTGCTACCTGGAGAGACTGTTATCTATACATCAAAATTTTCTTTTCCCTCCTCTACATGCTGTAAGGCTGGGATGAAATAAAATTCATTTCAGGACCCTTAAAAAGTTAGTTCTTTGGCATTTTATAGCTGCAAGCTACTGTCCGCTTTCTTCAATCTGTGGACATATGAATGAAACAGCATTAAACTGTAAACCAAAGGAACTGTAAATCAAAGGTTACAGATCTGGTAGTGTTAATCAAAGGTTACAGACAAGGAACTGTAAATCAAGGTTACAGGTCTGGAACTGTAAACCAAAGGTTACAGCCAAGGAACTGTAAACCAAGGTAACAGGCATGGAGGTTACAGGTCTGGTACTATAAATCAAAGGTTACAGGTCTGGTACTATAAATCAAAGGTAACAGGCATGGAACTATAAATCAAAGGTTACAGGTCTGGTACTATAAATCAAAGGTTACAGGCATGGAACTATAAATCAGGTGTAACAGGCATGGAACAAATGTTATGAAAAACTACTCTTGAGCCTCATTCATAATGAACATTGCCTGCAATTCTATTGATCTAGATTTTCTTTCACAATTTGCCATCAAAACTCCCTCTGCAATAAATGAAAGTTTCCTTAGTCAGAATCAGCTCAGGGAAAAAACTAGAATGGTTTAGTGAGTACTGAATCCACACGTGTGTTGTAGGGATGATGCATGGAGGTACAGCCCCGCCAACTTCTTGTCTGAAATCGCTGGTACAAGTCGACACCGTGACATCCTCCTCGCTGTCGGGGAGTATGACCCTCCTGAGTTCCGGAGACAGTCAGCGGAGTTTGAAAAGGTAATGCAGCAAAAAGGTAGTGCTTGTGAAATTGTGATAGATCCATTACCTCTTCTGATATTCATAATCCCTGGGATAATGAATGTAGTCATCTTTAGATGTTGTTATGTATTCCTGAATTTGAAATCACAGTTCACAGAATATTTATGAAAGTGACACACTAAATATACTGGAATAAGAAATAGTTAGGGATATATGTTAATTAAGAAATTATTGATATTGACCCAACATTGACCTCCTGATGAAATTTTAATTTGAAAAATTATATTATCCGTAACCTAGCTCCTTTATCAAATATTTTTACATTTTGTTGCATGGGTTGGTTTCCAAGTTAAGAGATTTAAAGTCAAGAGTTAGAATATTTAACTGTCTTCTGAGCTCATGTGTGTTTGTCTTTGCCAGGAGTTAAGTAGACGGAAGGTCAGGACCCGGTACCTGGACATCAGTGACACTGACCACTTCAGTGTGTTGGAGAAACTACAGAACCCTGACTACAAACTTACACAGGTGATCCATTTGCAGTCTGATTAATATCAATGTGTTCCGAGGAATAAAAGTTTCAAAATATTGACTTTATCAGGATTCGAACTCATTCCGTCTTTGGCTTTCCTCTCCACTAGGTCTGACTGAGTTGACTGTAGTGCATATTATGGCACCAGTTTAGCACAGACAAAACATAGTTATTTGCAGACATATCACTTCATCGCGTTTAAGAGAAGGATACCGGCGATCATGTTGATGAATAAATCACGAGAGTTACTTTCCCCTAGCTAGTGATACCGAACGCTTTTGCCGGAGGCATTGTCAAAGGATAGCTCCTCCAGAAATGCTGTCAGAGCCGATTGCTGGGATCGGCCGATGATGATCTCCTCGCATGCCCACACACACAGAGCAAAATGGGTGACAGAGCATTCGCGGTGAAGGCTTCAATCTTGTGGAATTAACTACCACGACAAATAAAAAACTGCAGCAACCTACTCTGCATTTTGCAGTCTCCTGAAAACTTTCCTCTTCAATGAGGCTTACACCTCTTCAAACTAAAAGACCAACCCTATTGAACTCATAAGCGCCACTGAGCAGCATTAGTTGGAAGGAAAGCGCTATATAAATTGATTATTATTATTATTAGGTGGGTTTATGTTGTGACAATTGGCTGCAGTCAGACTTAGTGGAGAGTAAAGCCACTGACAGAACAAGTTTGAAACTCAATAAAGTCAGTATCAAGAAACTTTTATTCCTCATATCATGGTCAGTTTTATTCAGATGTTTCAAAATATTGATTCATATTCCAACTTGTCCGTCTAGGGCTTGTAAACATCTATAAATGATTAAGATAACATCTTTGATAACATTTTGTTGATAACTGATATAGGTTTTTTAAGCAATTTCCATAAAATGGAAAACTTGAAAAAAGTTAATCTTAGAAATATAGGGCTGTTATTCGACTACACTGTGAAGATCACAATTGCTCAAGTTATTCTCATGTTTCTTAGCTATTCTCATGTTTGTAACTAGCAAACTATTTCTACAAAATTTTGCGGTACTTTACGTTTGGTTCGGTGCACAATACATTAGCATGCATTTTCGGTTTGTAAAGCATATTGAATTTGTGTCCATAATATCATTTTAATAACTTAAAAAAACAATAATATTTATTCAAAAAGTCAATGATCCAAAAAAATTTTAATAATATCGTTAAACATCTTCAAGTTTCAAAATGGTAACGATACCTGTCGCCATTTTTCACGGAAGTAAACATTCGGAACGATTTAGTTTTATCTGTAACTCTCAACAATAGTGTTTGAATGATGTGACTTTTCGAGATCTCTTTCAAAGAAATATGGTGACTATTGGTTTCATACCGAAAATGTACCAAACCTGGACCTGTACTGCAATACGCACTGAACCAAAGCTCAAGCATATCGTTTCACCCCTAGTTTATTCACAATATCAATACCCTCGTATATTAAAATATTTGAAGTTCATGCAGTTAAAGGTCTTGGTATATCCCTGCCCAAGAAAGGTATGAGGTGAGTGGGGAGGGGTCATTAAAATTGACCCATCCATCCAAACATTGTTTATTTGCATAACTAAAAAACTGTAAGACCAAGCTCAACAAAACTTGGTATGTGGATCAATCAGCATATATATATGTGCCATGGGCTTTTTCAACTTCTTGAGATTTTCATTGTTGATTGTACTTTTGAAAAGCAATGAAAGTTGCATTGTAAAACAATCTTCTCAAGCAGGTTGCTTTGATTACAAATGATTGGTCTTGGTAACCATTAACATTTTTCAATAGTAGATATATGAATTACTTCAGATTGGTCGAAAATAAATCATAGATGTTTATTCGATGATAACAAATGATTGGTCTTGGTAACGATTAACAATTTTCAATACTAGATATGTGAATAACTTCAGATTGGTCGAAAATAAATCATAGGTAATCCTGGTAAATTAGCGTAATTGAATCCGTTGATCCAGCTCCTTCCATATACCCTGATCTCCTTTGAGCCAAATCCCTCATACGGCTGGCACGGCTTGATGTTCGTGGTTGAGCTTACCTATTATTTTTTCAGCCAATGAAATGTCTTTATCCAAGGAGCTTGACGCTACTCTTTTGAACTTAATGGAATATTCCATCCGGGTTGTGCTGCTGTTGCTGGATGCTAGTCGTCTCATTGGCTGGTTAGATAGCTAACGATACGAGGCTTTTTGCTTAAAGGAGATCAGGGTATATGGGAGGAGCTTGATCAGCAGATTCAATTACGCTGATGAAGTAGGATGGTCATAGATCTATATTCTTGAACATTTTCCCACTGGATACATGGGATATAAAAAACTCTGCTCGTTTTTATTTTATTTGAGATCCTCATCTGCATGTAATATGTTTCAGGAATTTCTGCGGCTGATGAAGCTGACATGATGTATTGCAATGGACAATAGGTTTTTTACACATATGTAAACATCATGTGCCCTCTGTATATTTTGAAGATCATCAATTCAACATATTTTATATCCAAGTCTTTCAATGATTATGTTTTAAACAAGACAAACATTTTTTTATAAATCATTGTTTCGGTGTATTATGTACACACTGGTGTATAGGGGTTATTTTTATGAAAGTAATATTATTTTCATGTTATGTTCTTCAAATGAGATTGTACATGTATTGTTGTATTACAAATCATGTAATTGATGGGGTTTTTTTTTAATTTGCAATGATTTGCATATCTATTTGTATTTGTTTATATATTTCATCCTTATATTAAAAAAAAAAAAATTCCCTAACCAATTTTCTAACAAACATAGAATTTAAATACACAAGGAGACTACAAAACTACACTTTTTTAAAGGAGATATTCCAGTATTTACATATAACATGATTGTATTATTTATTTAAGACAGTCTTTCCTTCGGGTATGAAGTGGCTTCAAAGTGGTTTCAAAGATAACACTGAAGGTTTAAAGAAAGTGCTGTGACTGAAGAACATTTTTAAGATGAGACATTATCTGAGGTTTTGATAATATTACACTATTGAATTATCTTCTTTTAAGTAAAAGTTTTAGTCAAACATTACTGTAATAAACAAAATAAGTGAACTATTGAATTATCTACTTTTCAAGTTTTAGTCAACCGTTGGTGCACTTTACAAAATAATTATTTTTCTATTAAGAATAATTGCCTTACCATAAACTTTGCAGAATTGCTTTTTATAGAAAAGTATAATGTTTAATGTGTTTTCAAAAGAAAAAGGTTTACCCTCTTTACAGATACATCAACATTATATGAATATTTTGGAGGTTGTTAAGATCAATATATTTCATGCTGTTTTGATTGATTACTTTTATTGTTTGTTTTTAAAACAATTATTTCATCAGTTTATGCTTATAAGCCCTCATTACAGTGAGTTTGAATATTAACTGGATACACTGACACAAATAATAACACCAGGTATAATTTATGCTTGGACAATTATGATCATGTGAACCAATATTGTGTGATTATACATTTTATGAATGTTGCAAATTACCTGGTGATGATGTTCCTTTGAATAATTATATAAATTTAGAGCCTCTAGATATTTAGTTAAGATGATGATGCTATTCCTTTGAATAATTTTATCATGTTATATTGTGTAGTGGGATTTCATTATTTGTACACATATCACCTTGTTATTAGCAATTGTTGACTCAAATGTTGTTGCATAGGAAATCATTTGTATACAGTTTTTATATCCAAGCATTATATACCAAAGAGATCTGATGTGCCTTAGTTTATTTGTGAAAAGGGTATATATGTACATTTACTTATTTATTCTAATATTAATTCATTTTATATTACTTTTTATAATAATGTAAAATGTTTCCTGTTATAAATCCTTTTTTGCTAATTCTCGCTTTGCTTTTTACTATTCATAGCTCATGCTTTTCATTTTGTGATAAAAGACAGAAGAGGATGCTGATTCTCTATTTTTTATTAGAGTACTAAATTAAATAAATGTACGTTTTAAGACCCCTTTTCTCGTTTAGATGAAAGAAAATTGAATTGGTAATATCCATTACCTCTTTGTCATAATTAGTATAGAAAATAGAGGCTGCACAGTGTAATTTGAATTAACAAAAAATAAGAAAAAATTAGGTTGGTTTTATTTTTAAAAACTAGATTTGTGACAGGAAAAACAATTTTTAACTCAAATTTTGAAATTGATATTTTACCCAAGAATTGAAAATAATGATAAATCCAGATATTTCTTACCATAAAATAAAAATTTAGAGCCTCTAGATATTTAGTTAAAATGAGAGTTATATTTCATAGATACTTTTTTAGTGTCTTTTGTTAAGGACAATAATTCAACATTCCCTTTTGTTCACTCTTTATTGAATCTTTATAACTATATTTTGCAATAAATGATTTTAAATATCAATGCTTTTTTTATTTCCTATATCATTTGAGAATGTAAGATCTTAAGGTTTATCTACAAGAAGGTTTCAGCGAGACAATGTAACACATTTTCTCAGGGAATTAAAGTGATCGAAAGAAAAGGAACGTGAATGTTACAAATTTAAAGACAATCGATATGATAATAAAGATGAACATACCAAGTTCGAATAAGATAATAATGTAAATACATTTCCCAAACTCAAAAATTTTTAAAAATTAATTTTCTTATGGCTTCATGGGTAATGTTGCTTAATATGTGAAAATTTCCCATGGTTTGCTCATCAGGTTTCACCGCAATGCATAGCTATGATAGTGATGCTAGTTTCTCAATGCAATAATACTTGCAGGTGTTATATGATTGAAAGTCTCTTGAAAGCAGCATTAAACCCAAAATCTCCCCCTATAAGCAATTTTTGTGGTACTATGTATGACAATACCCAACAACTACCAAATGTCCCATCAATAAACGTGAATATTACCTCTTGAAATTCAATAAAGATCAACTGATATTCTTATTATAAGAAAGGCCATTGTTACTGAATTTCATTTGGTAAGATATTTCAGAATACACAGAGGGTATGGAGATACTTGACAAAACAGATATCTCTTTGATCTATGAAAGTCAGTGTGTGCCTATATAAGATCACCGCCAACAGTGTCTCTAATATACGTCCTCAATGGTATACACCAAATATCGGGATGTTGGTATGCAGACTTGCACCATATAGTGTCTCGGACCAGTAAAACAATGTAGTTAGACTGTCAACGGAGAAATAGTGACCACTACATCGTGTCATGCGATCTAATCGCTTCGCTTAGGCGATCAAGGTTCGCTCATGTTATTTTAAAACTGCTTCTTTTAATAACATTTTCTTGAATATGAAACATTTACTTTCGTTATATCACTTTTTTTCAAAAAAACGTGTTTCTTCTCCTTTAACCATTCATAACCAAGTTTATAATATTTCAAGTCATCATTAAAAACTTATGTACTTGTCTTTTTTTAAGCTTTGGTCTGACGTACTTTGGCATATTCGCCATTCTGTATGTAAATACAGTCTGACAAACGGACGGACATTCTTGTCTATGTAAGACGTTACAGATAAAACGTCCAAGTTGGCTTTCAGAGAAATGTCTAAAGAAGTTATGATATATAAAAACTCCAAAAAGAAAAAGAAAATGACTTGTTACTCTGAATTTTAAAAAATAAATTCTCTCGTCCAAATAGACACGGTCATATATAAGGTCAAGCTATGTCTCAAGCTATCGAGTGTGCGTGGAATCTGTGGTATGCCAGCAAAGCGGTAGCACATTGAGGCCGGACGGAAATTATCTAAGATAGTGACTGACTTTGATATCTGAATTATGGTTTCATGCTTGGATCGTTTGAAACAAAATTTAATATGTTTTGTGAATCTTTTACCACAGTTATTTCTATCTGAAGTAAAAAAAAATGAACAAGTCATCAATAAGATTTAATGTTTTCTCAGTCATATTTTGTTAGCAAATAGAGATTGATAATTCTTGTTATGAAACAGTTGTTAAAGTCCTTCTATTCAAAGGGTCGCAAGTGTTTCGGTTCCTCTTACTTCTACTCGTATCATCCGGGTTAAAAGGATGTTGTCCACGCAGAGATAACATCAGTTGGTGAAGCAGGAATGTTGGACTGTTTATAATGGCTGAAGGTAAGAGGTGTTTATACTTGACTTCTTTTTTATTTCATTATTCCATATTATAATATTGTCAAGAAATGGTTATTTAAGTCAGAATCATATCTAGTGATCATTTCTCCCAATATTTTGTATTGTTAAACTTCAATTTGGCTGTTGTCTATAGCAGGGATCTATACGATCCCTGTCATTAGGAATGTCGATGTCGTCACATCCCTAGTACAGACATTTGTATTGCTGAAAAACATATCTCCTGGCGAAAGATTCTTATACTTATCTATATGCATTATAGTTATCAGTGAAAGAAATGTTTACCTAGAACGTAATTGTTTTAGCAATAAAAATCCCTGTAATCACTGGAAATTTCACCATTGTAGTATGTCACAAGACTAGAACCAAATCTAAAGACATTTTAAAATGATCTCTGTTCAATTTCTCTGATGTTCATAGAGTTTGATATGTGAGATGTGAAGTAAGTGTTTCCTTGCGAAATCTCCAAATCTCATGACATATTAAAATGACTTCTTTTCAATTTCTCTGATGTTCATAGAGTTTTATATCTGAGATGTGAAGTAAGTGTTTCCTTGCGATTTCGATATTGGTATAAAGCTGTTCGACTTCTCACAAAGGGGTGCATGATTTCATTCCTTGTTCCTGTCAGTTGCAGAGGACTGTTGCAAGGTTTTGGATAAATGCAACATTATACTTCTATTGATTGATACGATTAATTGTGGTATTTCGTAACAGTTTTTTCATTGGAGAAGGGGCTTGTCAGCATATGTTTTTATTTGTCGAAGGAAAACTTATTTGCAAAAGAGTTTTATCAACTCGTTACTCAAATTATATATTTCTTTATATGGAACAAATGACTCGAGTAAACAAATTCTCTCCTCACAGATAGCTCAGATCATTCAGTCCTGACCGAACATCTGTTTGAATACGAGCATTTATCGGGCTAAAAATACTAAAAGATAAGGGGAAGCCTAATCGGCTGCAATAAAAGTTATATGAGCAGTCAACATCGCTGTTTCTTAATTGATTTTTCTATAAACCTCGATCATTTTCATATGCTTTCGAAAAAAAACCTAGAATTTGTTCGTTTTTGCACTTCGCTCCTGTTGACAAACCACTTTGATGGAAAGAAACAAGTGATTTCGAATCGAGACACAGTGATAACGGTGATAACGAGCAAGTTTTAAATGCAAATTTTTTCAATTGATGAAATTTAGTCTGTGATGTAATATTTTTCACCGCTTGTGAATCTGCCGGAAGTCCGATAAGGGCTTGTATTCAAACTTAGATTAGGTCAGGACATATGACTTGAGATAAACGAATTATCAAGGTGGTGTATATAAAAATTGCTGTTGATCAACCTTGGATCGTAGCAGCATAGATGTGGATGAAGCCTTTTTTTGTTAAATTGTTTAAATAAAATACAACTTTACATGCATTAGATAGTTTCTTTATGGTTCGCCTACGTTACTTTGAGGTCATTGCTGTAGACATTGGTATATCGTGATATCAGGTTTTTAAAATTTTCTCATAGAATATATAATCAAATTTATGTTCTTCGATTTAAATATCCTTGATCAAACATGACATTACATAATCGTTAGAAGCAGACTGGACTGTTTAAGGTAGAAGCTTACATATATCCTTACTGAATATATATGTTTTCAATTACATTAAGGCCTCATGTAAATATTTGAATGCAGACGTTACCCATTTTCAATACAAACATATCACACAATATAAATATGGTAGAGATATACAATGGAAAACTTGCCAAAACTTTTTTTGGAAGAGCGAGTTTGTTTTAGTATGCAAAAATGAATGGAAGATTAACTTTTAATACATACATTTCATTTAGCATAAACATAAAACCATTCTTATCTATCAATAGTCGTCTACGAAAACCTTGAAACCAACTAGCTATTTTACGTATGCTTCAACTTTATACTTGCTTTTGTTACCAATACAATGTGCTGAGACTATGTGATATGGTATGTATTCAGTAAATTCTTTGAAATTTGAGTCAGCATCAAAGCTTGGATATTTTGACAGTACTCTGTCCATTTTATTGATTAAATTCAAAGAATATGAATACACGAAGCAAGCACAACAGTGCATTTTAGGGCACAACAGTATCCATCCTGGTACCTCAGGGTATTTGTCTACGCCTAAATCCATCATGTACCGATATCCTTCGGCCTTAAACGTTCGTATCGCTTACGGCCGGTTACTCATGGCTATCTATATCCTACATTGACATTTGTTTGGTTTGAACTCACATACGGGTTGTGCCGCTATTGCTGAATGCGAGTCATTTCATTGGCTTGCTATATTTAGCGATACGAGCGTTTTTGGCCAAAGGATATCAGGGTATATGATGGAGGGGTATCATGGAGCAAGGCGGAGACAAATACGCCGATCTAGCAGGATGAACAGTATTTAATCGTTTTTTCATAAGTAACAATTCTGTTTTCAAAGCCCTAGAAGATATTTTTCAAAACATTTTTTGAATTGATCATTCATTTGGGGTTTCGGTTTAGCAAATATGTACAGGTTCCTTATAGTCCGTTTGCTTCAAATTCTTACTGATGAATTTAATATTCACTTGAAAAAGTTTTTTAAGATTATAACAATTTTCACATCTTTCTTTTTTTTTTTTCCTGTACCAGCTCGTGATGTAAGTTTGAGGCTTTTTATAATGTAAGAACAAATTATTTAAGAACGTATAATGCGATTCGTCTTCTTTTATTTCTCATGGGGTCAGTAGCATGTTAATTAGGTAACACACATTAGATAAATGTTTCCAAATGCAAGACAAAGTCCTACAATCAAAAGAAGCAGTCATAAAATGAACGTATCATGATGGCTTAAGCTTTGCAAATACATTTCTCTACTCGAATTATTAACAAATGTTCACACAAAAAAGGCCGCCAGTAGTTTTCGGGTGATACTTCATTATTTCGTCAAGGACTGCGGAAGATCAGGTTGAGTAATGAGAATTTGGACCTATCAGAAGTTTTAATAATTTTGGCATAAACTAATGTTTTTCGTGGAAAGTATGAAGAACTACACCTTCAAAAATTATGAAATCATAATGAAACAACAAAAATAGAAAATAATAAATGTTTTCAAATATTTATCTTTAAAGTGTTTACCATGCCTTGTAAAATAATACATCATGTCTTTTAATTTATGCGCCCTATATATTTTTGATATTAAAGAAGTCCGAAATGGTCAATATGTTTTCTTGGCATAATAGTGTCTAACAGTGATTTTAAGGTAAAGTTCAAGCTATATTGGAGATATTTATGTGGTATGTTAAAAAACCCCACCAATATAACCTTTCTAAAACTGTTATAAGTATTTCCATATTGAATATTTTTAATACATGTGAAAAGGTTGCTTACTACGGTACTTCTGCAAAATTATTCTAAATTTTTAAAAAAAAAAAAATTAGCAAAAGAAGTTCATGTAAATAGAAATTATCCACACATTGGTAATAGTCGAGGTGACAATGTTGTTGATAACAATTGTTATAAATGGTCAGGTCAAACGCCAGTATCCTTTATTATCTTTAAGAAAATGAAAATGTCCACTTCACGCAACATAATATGCCGGAAATACCTTGACAGGACTTCACGCAACATAATATGACAGGAAATACCTTCTATCTTCGGCAATCTCCGTCAATCGCTGTCAATCCAAGGTTATTGCCTGGGCCTTTTCACTGCAGAAAGTAGCCACAGTGTGATTGAAAGGAAGATTGCCCGAAACGTTTTGCCAATTCAAACGAGGTGTCGTGGTGTGAATTGCATCCATAATGGCACCAAGAGACACATAAATTCCGCGTTGATTTGAGAACGGGACATTATGACCTTCAGTTGGTGATGGTATTGACGTCTTGAACCCTTTGATATTGCCAAAAATGATTAGTGCTAGAATTCCTCCGTCGGAGTATCGCCACTGATTTAGTATTCTTTTGAACTGGGCTTTAATTCCTTTGGGTAAAGTGGCATTGATTAAGGGATGCCTTGAGAAGATGTTACTGTCAATGTTTAGGTTGAAGTGACCAAGCAGACTGCTCGTCTCCTGGATAAATAGCAGGCTTTTTAAAAACAAAAGTCGATAATGGTTTAAAAAAAGTATAAATCACTTTATTTAACTGCCAATTTTCAGTTATATTGGCTGAAATAACGGCATGTTTCCGAAAAGGTAGAAATTGTATACATTGTCGTTTGTGCAGGTGAATAACTTAAAATACAATCTCCTTTTAGTCTTCTCATTTCACTAACGACTGATATGGTATCAGGTTGTGGTCAGTGGCGGATCCAAGGGGGGGGGGGGGGGGGGGGGGTTGTCCGGCTCTCCCTCCCCCTTTTTGAAAATTATAGAGTCAAGTCAATAAAAATAATTTGAAAATCATATAAAACGTAACAATGGCCCAATAGCATCCCCCCCCCCCCCCATTCCTGGTTCTGAACCCTCCATCCCCCCCTTTAAAAAATCTTGTATCCGCCACTAGTGGTTATTGAAATAATGTATCCCTGTCTTTATATCACTACGCTATTAATGTTGTTAGTAAAATATACTAAAGAAATTACTAAATAATGAATGAAATTCATCTCCATCTTTATTAGAGGCCATCGATGAATTATTGAATTAAGTACCACAGAAAGCAATATACAAATAACGAAAACATACCTACGTATACTTAATGCAATATCCTCACATAAAGAGTGATAAAGTTATTAACCAGAAGGGATATTTAAATGTCAGTTCTAAATAGAATAGATGAAAATTAAAAATTTCTTTCTATAATTTGATCCAGTATCGTCACACACGTGAAAAATGAGAAAGATATTTAGAGATTGGCAACATGATTCGTACATCATATTGCCTCTCGGTTTTAAATGACAGACACATCACGTATGTTAACGTTACCGTAGCTCTACATTACTTGATCAAGGGATTGTTTACAGACCTACAAGAAATATCCACTTGAAATTGGTTGAAATCGAGATCTGACTCGACGTGACATGTTGATCACTGAATATCGTGATCCAATCAAAATTGAGCTATTGCCAATGTGATTTAGAGTTCATGTTCCTTCTACTATTGATACTTCTACTGTCTACTCACCTACGATCTTTAGCGTTAGATTCAATCTTGAAATTTTACACTTGAGTTATTCTTAGCATTATCGTTAAGAAGTCACTGTTCTTTAGAATCCAGTCTCGGTATATTTCATCAATGCCACGTTTGGGAATCACATACGGATTAAATGTATATATGTACAAAAGGGGTTTCTTTTTGTAGTCCTGAATCAAAAGGAACTACACTAGACCTGGAGAATAATTTTTTATGGATGGTGGACTTCTTTATTGCGTGAAATGTGACGTTTCACTGTAGGTGTTAATACTGTTATCAAGCAAGTTCATCCTACAAACTTCTAAAAAGCCTCTTAAAAAAGTAGATTAGATTTAAGGGACAGAAAAAATAAGACCTAAAATGATTTTCTAACAGAACCCCGCCCTCTAAGTACCGGATTACCTATAAACAACAAAGACTCAGTAAGGAAATAATATTAAGATAGGATATGCGAAACTGCGCAAAATGATACTACACGAATGTGAGTTGAAATGAGGGAATATTCAACACTTGTTCTTGGCTTTAAAGACACTTGTTCCTGACTTTGAAAACCTGATGCAAAAGACGTGTTATTACTTCCTGCATATCCTTATTGACGCTTACATTTACAATGTGATGAAGATAAGCGTGTAAGACCTCATACAAATTTAATCAGAAATAAATTATAAGGTCGTCAAATCTTAAAATTCTGCGGAGTATGAAGATGCGGAAAAGATATAAAAATACCAGAGAAGATGCCCCCCCCCCCCCCCTCGTCAATTGATCAATATCTTTCCAATTATATTTAAAAAAATTTAAAAATCAGATGCAAGTTAACCGAGTTTTCCCAATTGTCATGTGTGTTCTGTCATTCAACCATAGAACTTAAATTTTCATAATTAATTTAAAAAATCGACAAACTTTTTAAAACAAGATCAAATTTAGCGATGTAATCGGATTAAAACCCTTTTATTTGTTTCAAACACATCCGATTCATTGTGAAACAATCGATCCAGATTTACTCTAATTGGTTTGTAATTATTGTAACCACTCGAAGATTCCTATGAACCAGGACTAACAGCTTGCTTGTCTCAGGCTGTCAGCTGACATTTGGATCAGAACTGCATTGCCCCTGGTCTAAGTTGATCCAATGGCTCGGTTCAATTATAGCTATATGGCTAACCCCGGCACACTGGACTGCTGCTGCTGCTACAGCGCTGTTTCGACATGGACATAACCGGCTATCGATCTGCTGTTAAACGCTTTGGGACTTTTGCCTCCATTTCGTGGTAAGCAGACGACAGGTTTGGCGGAAGAGGATTTCCATAAGGGCAACAAGATACCCAGTAACGAGGGATATTCCTGCAATTTCATCGTGTGGCAACCATGGAGCTAAGTTTCTTGGAGTACAACAGCTGAAAAAGGGATTGGATTTTACTTGGTAGATCTCTGTGCCGTTGTCGTCTGCTCGTCGAATTATCGTCTGATTGCATTTAGAAAGCAGGGACACATGGCTGAGAGAGGTTGGTGGTTCCATTTCTTATTTCTTCTCTTATCATACAGTGGATTGGTACTAAGGATCCACTCCTTTCCAAAAATACAATGCTTGTTAGTTATAACTCGGTACTGAGAACTGACAGTGGAGATTCTTCCGAATTTGTGTTCTTCATTTTACAGCATGAACTCTGGATCTCAAATAATTCGATACTTTTTGAGCATTACAAGTTATCTGAGCATCGTTAAGAATGACATCGTAATTGTATTGAAACGAAATTACACTGGAAAGTTACTTTTTTACCTTGATGCTGTTTACCATGTTCAAAAAGCTATAATTATATTGTCAATGACAGTATGAGAAATAGCATTGTATTTTCCCTTGAATTCTTACTTCAGTGTCAGTTCTGGGGAGGGCAGAGCATAGGGAGAGCTTAGACCAGATTTACAAAATTTAACATAAGAGGCATTTGGTTCTGTAGCTCATCAGGCTCATTGTAAAGTGTAAGGTTTGTATCGTGTAGGGCAAAACAATCATACAAAAAGCATATACCATATAAAAATCATGACCACTCTCCCCTTACCCTCATCCCACTGACCTACAAAAAGGAAACTTCGGTCACCTTTTTCAGGGTGCTAGAGTCATCATCCTCCTGACCAATTGTAAATTACCATGCTATCGTTCCTTAATTTCGATGTAGCATTCATCATCGTTGAAATCAATAATATTTAAAATTTCAACCTATTTTTTCATGTAGAATGTAGAGTAAAACCAGCAATGTTCTCCTGTAATTTCATTACACTTTAATTTTCTGCGAGTTTTTCTGATCAATTTATAACGCTGTCGGGAATTTCATAAGCAGCGTCTGGTCTATGTTCTTGTCGAGAGTTCATTATCATCTTGTCTCCTTAACTGATATCATCATACATACTTTACTGATATTATCATGCATACTAAAGTGATATCATCATGCATATTTTACTGATATCATCCTATCTCTTTTACTAATATTATCATGCATCCTTTAATGATATCATCATGCATTCTCTACTTGTATCGCTATGCATCCTTTACTGATATAATCATGCATACTTTACTTGTATCATCATGCATCGTTTACTGATATCATAATGCATTCTTTATTGATATTATCATGTATCCTTAACTGATATCATCATGCATCCTTAACTGATAACGTCACATTTTCATGTACGTAGCTCTTGGTTGACACGACAATGCTGCTCATTTGCTTATGATTTGACATCAAACGATCAAAATTTATGCTTACATTAAAACAGAGTTATATTTGGGGATTACAATATTTGCAACAATACAAACCCTTGTACTGTTTTCGAGTCGAATCCGTTGCAGGATTCGAAACCATACCCGCAAAGTCAAGAAACGCCGCCAATAAGCAGCTTACCAAACCGCCTATCTCGCTTTGACTATCGGCCCAGATAGAACTGTTCACTTTCTAAATGGCATGTATCCCTGTTGAAGCTAACTCTTACCATTTTTATAAGAGTGCTATTTCTGGAGAAAATTATATACTGTTTACGACATAACAAGAGCATTAGCCAACATGTGATGAAACTAAGCCATTTTTTCCGAAAACATAGCGACAGTGACACTAACACCGATGCCATAAATTCTAACTATTGTGAGAGCAAAAGAGCAACTAAATAGTATTAGTTTAGTTCAGTTTATAGTTTAGTATTGCCGGAGAAATATCACACACTAGAATCTACCAGTGGCAAGCGCCATCATTCCATCTCGGAACTTCTACCACATTCATATTTGCATTATTGTTCCAATGAACATCTCTAAAAATACATCATAGTTTATCATTTTGTGGTGTCAGTTAAACTGCGCATTAAAATGCCATTATGTAAGTTCATTTATCATGAAAATATTATTTAATGTGATCAAGGTATACAAGGAGTAAGTAAGCATGGTGTGTAAATAACGATGTAGTCTGTAATTATATTAAAAGCGTAATATGCCCCAACTAGTGATCTTCTTATCGATCGCATGCAGTGTAATTAACATTACATAATTATGCCTGAAGTTATAACACCATGTCGTTATGACATTATAACGTAATTATGTTATGTAGGTCCATCTGTAATGAAGGTACCCTTTGGCGGTACCAAATATTGAACGGTGTATGCCGTGAAACGTGTATCTGTTGATGGTAAACCTTGTGTGTCTTCTACATTAATAGCGACGACTCTATTTACTATGATAAATTGTTTTTCTGTTTAGATAATCAGGGGCGTAGGAGCGAATTGAAATTTTGTAAGCAAAAAAAAAAAAAAAGGAAACTTGCTGGCTGCTTATCCCATCTTATCATCAATTAGGTCATAATACTGAAGTCAGTTTAATTCCTTGTTTGATTGGATGTTTTAGTTCTACCCTCAGAGTAGTTTTAGAACTACCCTCAAAGTAGTGCATAGTAACTGTTTTGTAACAATACTAGACCAGTTGTTGGGAAATATGTAGTAGAAAGGGGAAAATAGACATTTTGAACGAAAAAAACATTTCGAAAAAAGCCCCCCCCCCTGTTCCTACGCCCCTGAATAATCATGACCTTTCTTTAGCATTTCATATCCCAAAGTGCAATGCAAAATGTTAGGCATAAGGTTGGAAAGTTTGCAGATAGGACTCGAAGAAAGTATCTTAGAAATAAGTTTTTGATTACTGTAATGACATAAGGATTTAATGAGATGAATGATGTGTTTGGTGTGTCAAGATATCATCATCTCGACTGCCTTGGTAACATCTGAGATTTTGATAAATGGACTTTGGTTTTAGAATCACATGTTTGACAAGTGACAAATCCTGACTTTTCTTGCAAGTTACTGAAATATTGTTTTATATTTTGCAAAGTGTTTTCATACCCTATTAATTCTTTTTTTTCTGAAATGATTTTAAATAGTTGATGTGTTCGTCATGTTACTATCACAATATGAATATCACGGATAAAGGTGTTTATCACCGGATGGTATCATATTTGTTATATGGCCATGTTAATTGCGATTGTATGATATACACGTTGTGATTTGAAATTAAATTTTCATTTAAACTTGTTTTTGTTCCAAAGCAAGAAGGTAATACCGTATATTGTTCAAATAACGACATACTTGGTAATTAACTCCCATCTTCTGAATGAAGTTTTTTAAAAACTTAATGTTATGTATTATAGCAGATATTTGTTATCAGCAATGAATAAACGTAAGCGTTTTACAGTGACCTGTTTGACAGTCAATTTTTAGTGTATCAATTTCGTTATTTATCTCATGGTGTTTAAATGTCATTACAAGTCAAATTTTATTACGTCCCCTGAAATATCAGACGCCATGAATTAATGCATCTTGCTTTTTAGATTTTAAATATATGTTATTGATAATGTTTCGTTTTGATTTATCATAGATGAATATTATCAAGATATCACATATCAAAAGAATAAACTCCTATATCTCTAAATGTTGGTGAGATATACTGAGATAGTAAATTTGCTCATCTTAGGCCAAGTAAATTGTGACCATTTATATTTGTTTAGCTCTTATACAGTATTCACTAACTATACCACACATATATACATATATACTTAACGAAAGTAGGTAAATACAAGAACAAATGGGCTGTATAGAGAATACAGGACCAGCATTACTCGCAACATGTTTTGACAGAGATGGGGAAACGCTCAAACTGTCGTTTAATATCTCAAAACAGTTTTAAAAGTAAAAAGTTATTCGAAAAGAACTTTGATTTGCTTTAAAATTTATCATACAGAAATGTAATTTTCATATTTTAAGTCTTGTCGTTTTGGCCACTTTATTTTTTATCCGTTCTATCGACTTCGTCTAGTGCCAATACCAAGAACCAGATACCTGTACACCAGTCCGGAAATTCGTGATTAATAACTTTATAACACCTGAAAGAACAGTATTCACGAAAGGGCCAATGCAGGTATCAATAATTGGCTGGCCAAGTCTATGACGTTTGGGTGTCTCGTACGTCTCCTGAAGCTGTTATTGATCGTTCCACTGAAGATTAGTGGTGATGCGCTGAAGGTGTGAAACTAGATGGAATATATGGATTGTGATGACCACCATGTACAAATAGGTAAACACAAATAGCGCTGATTGGCTTGGGACCAAGTCTCTGACCGGAAACCTATTGATCGTCTGGTTGATGAGTATCATCTGCAGGTATGAAAATAGGAAAGTGTGAATCGTTAACATACCCTTTAGTTCATTGGATTGAATTACTCTTTTGACGTCATCATGATGAACTCGATGACTAAGTATCTCGTCTTCATCATCTTTCAAGTTTCCAATTCTTGATAGAGGTTTTAGTTGCCATTGAAACCAAATGTCAAAGTGTCGTTTTTATAGGTTGATTTCATGATATGAGAATATGTATTATCAAACTTGAAATAGATGTGTCTTAGAGAAATCCACGTAAGTCTACATTTATGGGAATTGTGAACATGTCCATATTTTGTTTGATATACATCTTTGCACTCTATCGGAACGCAAAATGCATTTCACTATACATATCTATATAACTATACTCTTTTGCGAAATTTTTAAGCAAAACGCTGTTTTTAATACCAGCAAAATAATGTTGAATGATCAATGAAAGACAACGATAAAGACTGTTGCTCTCTAATGTATCAAGCATGAGCATTGGCCGTTTCTTGAATTTGCACTATATATAGAGAATATTGCCCGAGGAAGTGTGTCATATGACTTTTACAAAACGAGTGTGAAATTTTGTATTACCCGAGCAAAAGCGAGGTCCGCTACAGTGACGTCACGAACAATGTTTTTCTGACGTCACAGACGACGAAATGCGGTTTCTCGCGCTTGGACAATCGTTTCTAGGAAAAAGTGATATGTGCACATGTGCTCATATTGAAAATATGTCACCGCTTATTATTAACCATATAGGTAATAACAATTCATATGCAACGAGCTATGTCCTCACGTGGTTGAAGGTTGTTGATTTGTTCTATTTAAGTGATCTCACCTTCTTAAAAGGTTTCGTTTTGGTTTTAGTTAACAGGGCTTTACTTAAACAATGTGTGCGTGAAAGGTCATGTTGAATTAAACCATTCACGAAAAGCTTGAAACTGACAAGAAATCGACTTCACAATTATTGTTTCCTGTTTTCGTATAGCTTGATTCAAAAGGATTAATCTGCAGTTTGTTATGGCCCCACTCGACATTACGTATTGAAACTGGTCGAGTTGATTCGTTTAAGCACATGTTGCTAATCAAATCAACTTGTCAGGCACGGGTAACAAAATAGTCATGTGACCTATCTTCTCACGATTACCGAAAACACTGGAACACAGGTTCTATGGTAGTTATAAGTTTTTTTTGGTAAAGTTTTTTTTTTAAATAATGGGTTTAGGTTAAGTAGGATGTTTGTTATTGGTATACTGTTTACTTGCTTTCTATCCTTTGCAAGATAAGCATTTAAAAGACTGGTTTACTAATTCTCTTTTTAGATTTTGTAACCCGCATAATTTTACAAGCGGCATCCTTATCTATGAACTATAAACATCATTACCTAAAATTAGATAGAAATGGCTAAATATGATAATGTATTGTTCTTCCTATCCATTCTAGAATTCCATTTCATCACTGCGAGTATGAGCAAAATTATTGGCTTTGTCTCATTCAATCAATCGAAGAAAAGTGAAGAAAATTCTAAATTAAAGGTTTCCACTATAAATTTGAATTATGAGACTATAGGTGTATAGTTCCCTGCAAGAAGCCAGAGTTTCTTAATTCAATCATTGATATGACACTTAGCTGTTTGAAAACGTTTTCCTTAATCTATTATTCAACAAGGTTTTATGTGATGTAGCATTGGTACATTGGACAGAGTTCAAAACAAAGGGCAGTTTAACAAGATCAAATGTAAGTCATATATAGTTATCTCCTATCTCATTAAGAAACAACACAGCTCTGTTCATGCTTATCCGCAAATGTCAACTGCCATAATAACTGTTACCTGCTATGGGATAAAGAAACACATTTCGTCACCACCAATTAAGTGGCTCCTTCCGTTTGTTAAACTTTCATCAGTGTAAATAGCAAATTTATGTTAAATGATGTGAAACAGCATTAATCGTCCTGTTCCGTTTTTATGATAATTAAGGGTTTTTTTCAGCACGACCATTCTCTAAAATGTCACTCTTCTAAGGTAACTTCTTTCTTTCCGTGTAAAGTAAGTATTATCTTAATGGATATAACGTTTAGTTGTTGCAATCATGTACACCTCGTAATAAGAGATTATAAAGCACGTTTATACAAATATAAATAAGAAAGCCTTTTTGAAAAACCGTTTTTCAATTATAGGAAAATGTGACTGATATCAGTTCACTTTCACCAAGCATATTGTGAACATACCCATTTATAAAATGAATTAACTTTACCATTTTGTATTTATTTATACTGTGTATTAGCGAATGTGTTTGTGGTGTTTTATAGCTGTATACATTGTTCTTGCTATTAAGTGTTATCATATTATCATATTTTATGTACATAGGCTTATGAAACATGATCAGACGTAATGGGACATCGTTGTCTAAAATCATAGTTTAAAGGTACAAGACGTGTTTCTCCGATGCGAATGTTTTCATTATCATATTAACGATAGTGCCAGGCGTAAAGAAAGGGCCTGGTTTCATATTTATAACACTTTTAACAGACTACATTCACACCAAAACACCCATGGGATTCATCAGAGAATAAACATAAAGCCTACGATGAAATCATAGTGGTGAGTTAGAATGGTTTTCCTAAACTTAGGAAACGTCTGTTGGGACATCGTTGTCTCAAATCATAGTTTAAAGGTACCAGACGTGCTCCTCCGTTGCGAATGTTTTCGTTATCATATAAATGATAGTGCCAGGTGTAAAGAAAGGGACTGGTTTTATATTTACAACGGGGGCGGGATAGCGCAGTGGTTAGCGCTTTCGGCTTCGGATCAGGAGGTCCGTGGTTCGAATCCCGCCAGGCTTGCAGAGAACTGTTCTACACGCAGTCAGGTTTGGGTGCAATGCTACACTGAAATTCAGTGCAGTACCACCCATGGTTCGCTAGTTCCAGCCGATGCTCGCAGGTTTCACCGCAATGCATAGCCACTATACTGTTGCGGGCTTTCTCCCTGCAATAATACTAGCAGCCGCGATATAAGTGAAATAATCTTGAAAGCGGCGTTAAACCCCAACTCACCTCACCTCACCTATATTTACAACACTTTTAACAGACTACATTCACACAAAAACACCCATGGGATTCATCAGAGAATAAACATAAAGCCTGCAATGGAATCATAGTGGTGAGTTTTAACATGGTTTTCCTAAACGTAGGAAACGTCTGTTTCGTTTCAAACCAACTGCTTTAAGCCACAACTGTACCAATGTGTTTTTGGAGTATCATGTTCTATCTGTATCAAAACAATATTCTTATCTTTGATCTTTCCTATGATGACAAGTGGAACCTCTCGATGATATATTGCATCGAAAATGTGTGCTGACGAATGACGATTAAATTGATGTTCACATAGTTGTATTTTAGCTCACTTTATAGAATGCCTTGTCTTCACTGATGTCTCGTAAGATCCTTAGACTTTAAAACTAAATTTTGGAATCTTTTTGTCCAGACGATTCCCTTGTTATTCATCAAGACAACGAATGTGCCAAAGATCTAGTTATTGTCTCTCAAACGTTACTAATTTTCTAGTCACAATATCTTGACTTGGTAATATTTCTTTCAGTAAAATCAATAATGGGTTGTCTGTCTTCATTTGAGACGCAATTCAGCAATTTACCAAATTACAAATTACCTTCAAACTCATTGATCAGTAACAGTTTCAATGTATCAAAATGAGGTAAAAAATGTCTACGGTACTTATATAGAGAATCTCACCCAAGTGTCTTCTGGTATCAAATATATCAACTCGTGTTGACTCAGATGACACGAGGGTGAGATTCTATTTATCATCCAAAATCATTTTCCATTTACATTTCGTGAGAAATATATATTTCTGAACACTGCACTACTCTTAGACTCTCAGTGCGGTGATGTCATAGCACTGTGACGTCATCATGTTTATGACGTCATAACATTGTGATGTCATTACTTGATGATGTAAAACAGTTGTGATGTCATGAATTTGACTGTAACAGGGCATTGTTCAAAATCTACTGTCAAAACGATATCTCCTAGGAGATATCACTTGATCTTCCACAAGTGATATCTCCTGTGGAACACAGTTTTGGATGATAAATGATGATTTCCCTTGGGACCAAGTAATGTTGTAAATGTAACCTCATTGTATAAGAATACCAGCAAAATTTATGTGCATTTGTTGTCTGCCGAATTTCGTTATGAGGCCATATTTTTTATAGTTTCACAATCCCCTGGTGATTCGAATTTTTATTGCATTCATCAACATTTGCGCTGAAAAACACAATCTTAAGTGCATTTGTTGTTTGACGAATTTTGTTATTATTCGTTATTTTATTTAATCTCACAAGTCCCTTGTGAATCGAATTGTTATAACAAAGATGAAAAATACTGAGTATCTTTTCCCATAACGTTTTTTTATGTTAATGCGGACAAAGTATGAAAGATGAGGGTACAATATAAGCATGCATGTTAGTTTCTGTTAATTATGTTTCCTATAAAGATTTGAATAAACTGAATTCTATGATGCTGACTTTTATATACATATTAAAAAAGTGTTGCACCCCTCAAAGTTTAGTTATTTCAGCACATACCAAACCCCATGAATCTGCTACGTAGTTGGTTGGTTTTTTACATGTTTTTGAAAAGATATTCTAAATCCAAACGCGACAAGTTGCACATGCACTTTGCTCTCCACGATTTCCGAAATTTGCAGTATGGTTTGTGATCAATGTCGGTTATAAAAACGTTGATACAAGCCGTTGTAGTCATTGTAACCCTGAATGCCGGGTGCTAGAATGTCAGAGGCTTCAAGTGGCAGGTTATTTTTCTTCTCGAAGGGGGTCTTCCTTTCAATAATATTGCAAGAAGAACTGGACCTCATTACTCTTCCATAAGTCGTATAGCCAGAAAGCATGCACGAACCAATGACTTGAGTGAAGATAGATCAATGCTAAGAACCCTTCAAATGCCAATGGCTTTCACCCCCTCTGTTCAGACACCGAACTGTCAGAAATCGACTCAAGTCCAGAAGAGTAATCAAGAGACTGACACTCAATCACAACCACAAGCAGTTGGTGTAAAAAAGACTTGGGTGGAATTTAAGATCATGAAAGAAGGTTCACTGGTCAGAGGAAAGCAGGTTCCTGCTGCACCCTGTGGATGACAGATCAGGGTTTGGAGGCTTCCAGGAACAGCTTATGCACAAAGAGACATCATACTAACAGTACCTGATGGCGGGGGTTCTGTGATGGTATGAGGGTCCTTCTCGTTTAACTGCAAACTTGATCTTGTGACAATATGAGGTATCTTGACAGGAGATTGCTACATCCGGGAAGTCCTTGAACCTGTTGTCGTGCCCCATTTCGACAACCATGAACTTGCAACAAGACCTATATTCATAGACGATAATGCTAGACCCCTCGTTCACGAGTTGTGAGGCAGGTAATACCGAACAATGCCATGACACACCTACTGTGGTCTGCAATGAGTCCGGATCTTAATCCTCTTGAACATGTTTGGAACATTTTGGGGCGACTTGTACTCCTCAGAACTTGCATGAAATGGAAGAGGTATTACACGAGGAGTGGCAGTGATTGCCACAAGAGGCGAAAATCATTGAAGTGCATAGTGGAAGTTTTTTGTACCTCAAGTCCCTGAATGATCCTTTCAACCAATCCCTTTTACTGTATCGTAATTAAAATTTGATTTATTACCATACTTAAATTGTTGTCTTTTTGCACCAATTTGAACCTCATAATTGAGAGAAAACGTTTTATGTACTATGATGTCAGTGGTGGCCATTTACAGTCTAATTCATAGTCTATAGAATGCTTTTCAATCTGTCCATCATTGAGTTTTATGTGATTATACTGTTATCTTCCACAATCCCCGAAAGTATCATAATCTTTAAAAACGGGGAATGCATTGACTATGTTTAAAATGAATTCATATTATTGATTTATCAAACGAGTTCAAATACTAAAAATGATAACTTGCTTAACGTTTTTATATTTTTCCTTTGCCTTTTTTTATCATTGTTCACCAAACACAAACCTGTTTCGACTAGTTAAATTTGTATTACATTGCATTTGTAATACATAGATCCCAATCAAGGATTGCTATAAAAAGTGGGAAGAAAATTGAACTAATTTCAGCTAATTGTAAAGCTGTCAGATAGGAAAAAGAGAAGGGAAGCCATGGATTAATACAGGAAAAGAGGTTATTCAGTTATTTGCCTTCAAGATATCCAATTACCTTAAGCTAACTTGCTAAATTTATCCAACATTATTTTAAAGTTTTACTAGTTGCAAAGAGATTGCTTTCTATCAATTTCAGTTTGACATTTTACAGTGCATTGTAGTTATTACAGACATTGAGAAACATGAGCATGAAGGTTTAACAAAATTAATTGAGCTTCTCCGACCATTTTAACTATGCGTATGTAGTATCTCTCTAAACCTACAATACATTCGAGCACATTGGCGATGTTTGTTTTACAAATGGTCACCAATCAGCGCTAGTGTATTTCATTTTGTACACAGTTCCACTTTGAAATCACCATTACTAATAGTCTATCAGCATGAGCATGAATCTTTAACCAAAACAGTTGAAAAATTATTGAGTGCCATTATCCACTGACAACGCTGGATTATATTCCGTGTACTTTTTTCAATAAAGTAACACATCTAAATCTACAACACACTCGCCGTAACACCAACCCCATGAATGTTTGATAGTGTTAATAGATCCTATCGCTGTTAATTCTTATCATTTATTGTCCATGAGGGAATATGTTTCATTTAACGCAATGTACATCAGCCCATTAAAACTACAATGTAATCGGTGTAGCACTCAAATCAGTAAGTAAAGCAGATTGAGTTTAATGTTAATTTTAACACATGGCGTAATAAAATACGTTTGTCTAAGTTGTTGTAATGAAATGGAATTAAAAAAAATTATTTCAGCCTTCAAAGGGCCTCATACCTATGATTGATTAGATGTACATGTTTGTTAATTCATATGTAACAATCATCTCGTAAACAACATAATTGATTTCAAACGTATTAATATCAAATTTTATCAATTCAGAGGCCTTTCTTTTTATTAACATTAAAAACATGTTTTGAAGCCTAATTCATCCTTGAAATATGCTGGTAATAAATGAAATATGTAACACTTTCCCATGTCATAATAAGTAGGTATCCCTCGTGAAATAATTGAGCATGTCCTTCAAAGTGAAAACATACACTTGATTTCACACAAGGTTGTGAACTCAGCCGCTGAGAGAGGACTGGCGTTTCTCTGTCATTTCCATTCACTATAGAAATATTGAAATTATGTATTTCATTCTCAAAACATATGTTATTGATAAATGTAATCTGTGGCACGTTGCCATATCTTAATACGTTTGTGTCCGTCATGAAAAAATTGAGGATTTTCATTTGATATGAAACAAAGCTTGTCGGATTCCACAAAACAAATGAACATTACAGGTCAAAAGGATCAAAATGACTTTGGTAGAAAAGGATGACCCTCACCCCTCAAATGATAATTAGTTTTTTTCATTACCCTTTTTACCGATGTTGACAAACTAAATTTCCCTTCTTTCTAAAGCTTCTTCCACCTAATCATTTATTCCGTTACTGGGAAGACCACAGGCCTATATTACGTTTCATACATAAAACAGATTTACATCTTTGCTTGGTGAATTCTGAAGTAAATCCTACTTGGCAACATTCTGAAGTAAATCTTCATTTATACGATTCGGTAAGGAGGAACATTTATCAATACATGGATAGACAAAATAGAGTCCATTGAGGTATTTTCACACATAGTGGCACATGCCGAACATACGGGAAGGAAATGATGCTCGTCTTCTATAACATTACCATATCAGCATTTCCAGACTCCTTCTTTACCTCAGATATTAATAAATCAATCCATCATGGATGACAGATCAGAAGATTAACAACAGAAACGAGCTTAGGACATTACTTAATCACAAATTACGCTTACTATGCTGTTTTCAAACCACAATTTTCAATAACGAATAAAATATTTTTATTTTGTTGAAAAATGCATTTTCAGAAGAAACAACGAAAAGGAAATCACTAATCCTAGTATTCAAGGAATAATGTATTACAATCTGTATATGCAAATCAGTTAGCTCTTGATGAATTATTACATTTTGAATTTGTCTCATGTTTAAATTATCATCTTTTTTTCATAATTAAACAATGTATAAATATATGTTTTCAAAACTGAGTATCAATTTGATTTTGTGAATGTCGAACTTTTTCAAACTACTATTTTTGGTAGATTTCTTTACATTTTGGTTTTAAGGAAAGTAACTACAGAAATTCAAACTATTTTTCATAATAAATATGTTTGAATAAAGTTGAAAAATGGGCTTTTGATAGCTGATCTCTCATCAACTCTTTGACGTTGAATAACCTACAGTCATAGCACATTATTTGTAAACGATAGGATGGCATACTGGCATACATAAATTGTTGCCTAATATTTACTCATTTTCATAAGATAAAATATTAGCTGTGTTTATCTTAACCATAAGAAATAAAATACTCATGAGATATAATATATTTTGAATAAACTTACTTAACTTAAAAACCTAAATACCAAATTTCCAAAAATCCAAATCTTCATTCATATTGTATGGACTCATTATGTATTTGCCACTTTCTCTGACGAGGTCAATAAATTAAATGAATGCAGGTAAAGGTGACTGTAACCTTTTAGAGATTGATATTTACTCTTGCAATGAGCTAAGAATTTATTGGAGCAATCTGACATTTAATTACCGACAGGGTCTGTTGTACTGTGTTATTATAATATCCTAGTGGATTAATGTATGTGAATTTGTGGTAAGGTAGTGTTGTTTAAATACATGAATCATGAAAAATGATGTTCTTATTTTTAGCCATTTTAAAAGTAAATGATACCTGTTTTAAGATAAAAGATATTTTAATAAAGTTCTCTTGAAGAATTGAGTTAGTTTGCCTATCAAACCAAACTGACTTGCAGCTCCAGTTTCCATGTCTTGGCGCTTATCTTCAAAACAACACCCCAGTTTATAATGGCCCTGTAAAGTGTCTTGATTTAGAGAGATATTCACAGATTACATTTGCAAGGTACTTTTATTTGTAGTTAATAAATATTTTTCATCATGATTTTAGTGAAAAAAAAACTTAACAGCCTTTCATTTTTCAAACAGCGCAATTAATACAATTATTATTTAAATAAACTGTGAAGTAAAATGTTCTGTGAATGAGGGTTGTCGATAAGGACAATTATTCAAAATCTTGAAATTGACAAGAAATCAATGTGACTTTAGCAGTTCATTGGGCACATGTTTTCATCTCCCCTGATAACAAGTGGTTTCTCTGCAGTTCCAGAGTGTTTTATTCACCGACCTCTAAGTTATGGGTCAAGTTGATTCGTTAACCACATTCGGTTTATCATATCAACTTGACAGGTTCTTGATGCTTGATGCCTTACAGAATAGTCACGTGACCTTGCTTCTTCAAAAAAGAAGCACCCTTTGATTGATATTATTTTATCAAGGAGAGGGTTTGGTTTTTATAATGCTAGTTTTTTAATTAACGATCTTTTTAAATGTGCTAACAATACAAAATAAGTATAAATTTTCTTCGCCATTTGTACCCATAATTATGAAATCCCTACCGTAAGATTAAACTTTCATAATCTTTAAAACTCTTTCACATTTTAGATTTTAAATATATTTTTATGAAATTTAATGCGATTTGCCTTATTTGATCATAATTCACGTCCTGTATTTAAGATTAAATTAACATAGTGCGGACAATTCAGTTTGAGAAACAAAACTAATTGGCTTCCTAATTCAATTCAAATTATATGGTTTTCTAAGGTTAGCTTTGCTACACTTGGAAGAGTGCTAACCATAAGGATGATTAAATGAAGATCAAATATAAGACAAACTAGTTTTCTGTATAGCCATTGTATATGACGTCAACTCTTTGTTCTGATCGTCAGCAAATGCCAAGTGTCAACTGCATGTACTTTTGCCTTACATTTTGTAAATTAGGGATAGACTTTCAAGTATTCATATCAAATCCAAGTCATGTAGAATATTACTGATATGTCTAATTTATTTGACATGTCTTTCATATGAAATTAAATGAACTATGAAACGGGTCATTACACTTTCACCAACGTACAATGTAAATACCATAATAGAGGTTAACGTGAAGCGCAATGAAGTGAAACTTAAGTAAAACATTACGTCTATGATTAAAGAATCTCAAACGCCAAAATGTAAGCAACCTTGTGGCATTTAAGTACAATAAGTGAGGCCAATGTACACGTAGGATGGTATTATTAGGCATTGAATCAAAATCGAACTTTTCACCTGGCGTAATGTCAAAACATGTTTTCATGGTCATATTTTGTATATGATATTTTGTAAACAACTGCATTAAAGGCCAATCGTAAAAAGCAATTGTGGCGACCTGTGTTTCTGACAACATTGGTCATGGTCGTGCTTGCGATCCTGATGGTCGTGCTTGTTGTCCTGATGGTCGTGCTTGTTGTCCTGATAGTCGTGCTTGTTGTCCTGACGGTCGTGCTTGTTGTCCTGATAGTCGTGCTTGTTGTTCTGATAGTGGTGCTTGTTGTCCTGATGGTCGTGCTTGTTGTCCGGATGGTCGTGCTTGTTGTCCTTATAGTGGTGCTTGTTGTCCTGATGGTCGTGCTTGTTGTCCTGATGGTCGTGCTTGTTGTCCTGATGGTCATGTTTGTTGTCCTGATGGTCGTGATTGTTGTCCTGATAGTGGTGCTTGTTGTCCTGCAGGTCGTGCTTGTTGTCCTGATAGTCGTGCTTGTTGTCCTGATAGTCGTGCTTGTTGTCCTGATAGTGGTGCTTGTTGTCCTGCAGGTCGTGCTTGTTGTCCTGATAGTCGTGCTTGTTGTCCTGATAGTCGTGCTTGTTGTCCTGATAGTCGTGCTTGTTTTCCTGATGGTCGTGCTTGTTGTCCTGATAGTCGTGCTTGTTGTCCTGATAGTCGTGCTTGTTGTCCTGATAGTCGTGCTTGTTGTCCTGATGATCGTGCTTGTTGTCCTGACGGTCGTGCTTGTTTTCCTGATGGTCGTGCTTGTTGTCCTGATGGTCGTGCTTGTTGTCCTGATGGTCGTGCTTGTTGTCCTGATTGTCGTGCTTGTTGTCTTGATGGTCGTGGTTGTTGTTCTGATAGTTGTGGTTTTTGTTCTGATGGTCTTTAGTAGAAATGTTTTCTTTCTGTTATATGGTGTGTGAACAGACTTATACAACAAGAATGAGAAAAAATGGGACATCCGTATCTCAAGAGACCGATTGAAGCATAGTTTAAACCTACCAGACATTATCTCCATTGCAAATGTCTTCATTATCATCTAAACTGTAGTGTTTGGTGTAGTTCACGAAACTGGTTCCATATTTATGACATCTTTAACACACTAGATAGAATTATAGGTCATTTGTTTATCTATCATAATTGATAGCGAATGTATTTACTGACTAAAGTATTTTATCATTTTTAAAAGGTGCCAAAAAGGCTACCAGAAAATAACAATTTGATTCCCTTGGAATAGACCCTTCATAAAGTCTACCATGTAATCATAGGAGTACATTTCATGTCTTAAGTCACTTTGGACACTCACGCGAAGCCATATATTTCATTCAAAGCTGATCATTTGAATTTATACCGGTAAGGCCATTACTATGTAACTATATTTTATTTGGGATATTAGTTCTTATTGGTAACAACCGACTTTTGTACTGAGGCTCTAATCCCTGGTTAAATTTGGACTGCCTGTGGATTTATTATAGTGACAATGTATAGTGATGATTACTAATGATGTTTACAGAGCAGTGTTTGGACTTAATTCATAGAATAATTTTACTCCTACATTTAGCATATCAAATACTGATTATGATTTCATGAAATGGAGAATCATGATTTGCCAAGCCAATTCACCTTGGTATTAATCAAGAAAATTAACTTCCCTTACACCATACTCTTTTTCAAGCAAGAGAGGGAATATTCTTACCATGACGCATTTGCTGGTTGGCATTTCTGTTTTATTTTTGGGTGGCAATAAAACCATTTTCCAACATTTTACCTGGAAACTCATTAACGAGAAAATGAAATGTATGGAACAAACTCAACAAATACTGTTAGTTACATATTTTACAATTTCCATTGAGATTGAATAATTATGTGAAAGTACAATAATTGTTTCATAAAGGCAAATGAATATAAGTGCTTTATTTTACGAGTTTTATTATCAGAAAACATTAGAATGAATTAAAAATTCAGTAATGATAAAGAATGATTGATTGAATGCTTTCCTTAAAGGTGAATGTACTTTACTAGGGACATCTTTAACATTTGGACGCACAAATTAAGGAAATTTGTCACAGAAGCAAAATTGTTGTTTTGGCTCTCTTTCTTGGCTTATTTGACTTTATCAAGGTTTTTCATATATTTATACTCATAGGACCAATGTGATTTTACAAGAAAAGTTTGACGAATTTTGTTACGAATATCAATGTTACAGTATGTTCATACAATATGTTTACTTGGGGAAATGCGGATTGCATGTATCATATGAGATATGAGAGGATTGTCTTTGAAGGTTTTAGATTATAGTCATAAAATTAGAAAAATGAGTTTCTCGACTACTGAATATCCCAAACAAATATGAACAAGTTATTGATTGAATGCCATGTAGAACCGAAATTCTAATCTTGAAAATGAGATCAATCAGTTTTTATGGCTGTACTGGAAAGGAAATCGATACCGTTTAACTGAAATAAGACACTGAGAGTTGATATATTGACTTTTTAACATTCAAAACTCAAGTGGACTGTCTGTCATAAGTTCGAAAACCTGTCTTCTGTTCCATCTTTATGAATTTTATAGTCACTGAACAGAAATGAAACGTTTCTTTCAGTGTCGGTAGCACGTGGTCCTGTGCGTAGCTCAGTTGACCGCTATCAGTGAAGTTCAGCAACATCTGGAGTGGCTCGCCGGATGGGTGGGTTACTCGATCGTTGCTGAGAGTTCAAGGGTTATTCCCTGCCCCAAACTGAGACGAGCTGAGAAACTTGTGGTGTCTCGTTAAGCAAGGGACTTTATTCAAAATGTGCTTCTGTTCAGTACTAATTGAGTAGATTGTGTTGGAGGTGACCTTTAAGCGCTTAAACGGCAGCTTGGATTAGACCAGGGTAATAATGATCCATGACTCTTGTATGCGCTATGAGCACGCCATAGTGGAGTTTAGCGCTATATAAATGGACATATTATTATTATTTAGGAACGCCAAATGGAACTGCTACCGAATTACAGAATTACATAGCATACCTTGTCAGATAGGTATAGATAGTGGCAGTTTTGATTTTAAAAAATGATGCGGTTAAAGGAAATGTTGATTGACGTCCGTCAGACGACTATTTTGGTGTTTGTTTTCTGTATTCTTTTCTTTTATATAGCAGCCCTTCCGAATCTACAAGAAACTGATATAAGGTCAAAGAACTGTTTTACAAAGAAGCTATTGATGGACCATATTCCTGTTAATTTTTCATTAGGGAATTTTGTATCAATGTTATGTATATCAACCCATTAGATCTACAATATCATCATGGTAGAGCTCCACACTGTGTTTATTTCAATCCAGTAGAGAGAAATAACCATCAATTGAAGTATTCATATTTGAAAGCCTCTGAAATTATAAACAAAGTATTTGATATGACCGTACAAAATAAGGTAATCTATTGATGATTTACGGTCAAACAGAATGTGTTTTTACATTTTCTAATCAAATATTCATATACATTTCTTATATCTACATTATAATCATGGTAGAGCTCCACTCTGTGTTTATTTCAATCCAGTAGAGAGAATCAACATCAATATTCACACTGTTTGGAGCATGGTGTGTACCTGTCTATAATGTGTGTGATGAAATCTTGTTTATCATTGCCACAATGATTGTTTTTATGTACTAGTTTTTGGCAATTATCAGGATTAACACATGAAGGTGAAATCAGATCTTATTGAGTGTTATAAATGATGTCTAAACACGTTTAACTATGTCAAAGTATGAGATTTGATATTGGTCCTCTCATTTGTTCTTTTAAATGAACAATTCACAATGTTTTTAAACATGATATACATCATCAGAAAACGAGATGGCAATACAAGGAAAACGTAAATAGAATATCTATAATATGTTTCTGTCCCTAATGAACTAAGATATAAACAGATCCTATTGATTTCAAGAGTATGAATATTGGATGTCGCATTAACTTTGCCCTCGATTGGACTTATGAATAACTATGACCCCTGGTTGGACCTATGATTAACTATGATCTCTGGTTGGACCTATGATTAAGTATGACCCCTGATTGGACCTATGATTACCTATGATCTCTGGTTGGACCTATGATTAACTATGATCTTTGGTTGGACCTAGGATTAATTATGATCTTTGGTTGGACCTATGATTAACTATGATCTCTGGTTGGACCTATGATTAAGTATGACCCCTGATTGAACCTATGATTAACTATGATCTCTGGTTGGACATATCATTAACTACGACCCCTGATTGGACCTATGATTAACTATGATCTCTGGTTGGACATATCATTAACTAAGACCCCTGGTTGGACCTATGATTAACTATGTTCTCTGGTTGGACATATCATTAACTATGACCTATTGGACAGTTTGATATTAGTCCTTCCGTTTGTATCTTTATCCGAACATATCATAATATTTAAAAACATCATAAAAAACGGGCTTGCAGTAAAGGGAAAACGTGAAGAGAATATCCATCATAAGTTTTTGTCCCCAATGCTCTTTATACGATAATTTAGGTAGCCTTTGAAAACCCTATTGATCAGGTCAATCAGACCAAAATGACCTTGCACAGAAAAGGCAATAACAATGTTTTGCACACCTGCCTGATATCACCTTAGTCGATTATCAAAATCAATCAATCAAACAAACATTTTCACTTAGCTCTTCTCCTATTGTATGACATTATGGGAAAGGTAACAAGCCATTTACCTGTCAACTTTGTCAATGAATACAAGGTGACCTTTACCTGTTAACAAATTATATTTACTATGGCGTCAGCTCCGAAGCTTATGGAACATGACATTTATTCATCAAAAGGCTATATCATACATGAATTCTCACATTGCATCGTAGTTATCAAAGCATATATGATGTAAGGTGTTGTTTGTTGTTTTGCTATGAGTTTTCAACTATCATCTATAAATTGCAGGAAATATGCATTGTCATATCTAATTGAAGAATCACCATTTTTGTTGGTGTATCACTCCGCGATCTGTGTGTAATGGATGGAGTTGATGACAAATGAACAAAATAGTTACCCTTTAATTACCATCAATGACAATCTGAGCCATATAATTGATTCGTTATCTTGGATTATTTTTGTTTGTCACTCGTCACAATATCTGTTACGGTATTCTCTCGAAATATAATTTAGAAAACTGCTGGAACATCTATGTTACTTTCAGAAACATGATGGTGATTGGTAAGATAATAACTTGGACAGGGGCCCCTTGGGATTACGTCACATCATACATGAGTGACAAGTGAAAACACAAATAAGCCCAGGAAACGCATCCATGATTGTACGGTACCTCTGTACATCGGCAATTTCCGTTACGCAATTCTCCTCCAGCCTATATCACTCAGAAAAGCAATACTTGAACTTCTAAGTTACTTTAAGAAATTTGAAAGCACGATAGTCATTAGTAAGAATGCTGTGGACACTCAATAGGATTCTGTCAGATCAAGGACGAGTGACAAGTGACAAGCCCAGGAAACGAATCAATGATCCGATTTTCAATTGATTAGATCAATGATACAACTGGCTCAATGGTGATTGTGACGCTATTGTTATTGTTAAAAGTAACTATTTCAGTTTTGCATCTATCAATTTTACAACGCATTATTATGAACTTCTTTGTTAACTTTTGACTCATACTATTGAAAACACAATTGTATTTTTTCATTTTAAATCATGTGTGATAAAATATGTTGATATGATTTGGTTATATACTTGTGTGTTTCGTGATAATTTTTGTCAAGATAAGACAGTTTTATTTAAGGATTTCTCCTACATTACGTAAGACTTAAGTGATTGTATAATATGACATACATTTAGCGACATGTCACTGATGTTTGTTGTTTGTTAAACAGTAAAGGTAAATACGTCGGTGGTATCCTGTATTGTTTAACTTACCTAAAGCAGCAGTTGGATTCATCTTGATTAACGTTCTGTAAACAGGCTTAGAAAACATTTATCAGACGAAATTGGTCTTCCCTGTCTTATGGCACTGATTAACGCATGTTGGCTACAAGACGCGGATTTCCAATTCAAATATTTTCGTTATCATCTGAAATACAGAGAAATGTGTAGAATTCAAGACTGCTTTTAAATGTAGGACATAATTGAAACGTTGTTGGTTTTAAATTTTTAAATTGGCGGGTGTTTGATATCAATGAATCCCGGAAATTTTACAAACAGAGCTATTTATCTTATAATTTACACGCTTCATAGAGCGTAAGATCCTATTCTTTTTTTTTCTTTTTTTCTACTAGGAAAGAATATAGTCTTCTCAAAAAGAAATCCAAAGCTACAAACCTACAACAGCATCGGTGTGTTAAAATGGGATTCATCAAGGAACAACACTTCATAAAAGCCAACAATTTGTTTCTTTTCCGCAAGGGACATTAGTTATCAACTTAAAACTTTGGTTTGCCATTTATATATTAAAAAGAATTTTGCAGAGTCATATTGTTAATCTTAATTAATCTCGGAAAACGAAAATGTTCCAGTTGGCAAATATATATTAGGTTGATTTTTCAAGCAAATACAAATCATGCATGTTTCACATGAAGGTAAATATACCTTACCAGAGACCTTAACTTATTTGGGCTGAAAAAAAGAAAATGCATTATAGGCAGTAGTATGGTTATTTTAGCTATTTGCTATTGCTTAATTCCTCTCTCACCATTTCCATAATCATAATAACATTATGTACAGTTGCTAAACAGAACAAAATGACTATTTGTAATCGAAAGGGAATATCCGCCTGACCAAACTGATTTAACAAAAGAAAATTATTCTTCGATAATGTTGGTTTATTGTTGATTTATATTTAGACTGTATTTTTACCAGCTGAAATTTGGATTGATTATTTTATTATATTATATCAGGTGACATGCAGCGTGATAATTGAATGAACGAAATTAAATAATGTTGATATTAGAGTGGCCTTTTTATGACTGAATATCTTCTCAAAACTATGAACTCAATTATTGATATAATGCCATGTAGAAAAGAAATAATAAGCCTGAAAATTATGTAAATTATGCTGCAAGGCAAGTCTGTACTTTTTATTTTGTATTATCTAAGGATGCTCACGTGACTTGTTTGATGTACGGTAACAAGTGTAATATGTTAATATTTCATTATAAGAATTTTAGTGTTGTTGTGAAGGGCAATTAAAAACGAATCAACTAGCTTCACATCTCTATGAATCATGCCTGGAATCTTTTTTAAAGGTGATGTTTCTCTTTCGGTACATTATGTTAAATGTGGAAGTCATTGTTCAGAGTGTACTATATTGAAAATAATACCTTTTGAAGCAACGAAATTTAAGATTACGTTGACAAATACATGAAACTCTTGACTACTATAAATCATACAAACGAACATTGTTATCGACCGTATTTCCTGTAGAATAGAAATCATTATAAGCTTTAAATTCTGATTGACGATATTTCCATTGGCAACACAGTTTTTATATTGCACTGCCCGGACAATCGATGACCTTTACTGAAGTAAGACACACATTATTGATAAGGCTACATTTGTTTTCTTGAAATGTCTGTCTCACAGGAGTCTCTTGTGTACGTTTTGCATTGGAAAGAAGTTTATAGTTAATACAAGGTAGAGAATTATGTAAGAAAAAGTATTTTGTATTCCCTTGTGTTATTATGATGCGGATGTACCCGTTTCAATTTAGTTTACAAGTTAGTTATGCACTGCGCTTTTCTTCTTTTTTTTCAGAGGAAATGGTTTATTACCAACTTGCCGCCATGTGTGTTTACCATCTTCGATTGTTTTGTTATGTTTTGTCAATGCCATTTCAATAATACCATCCCTAGTGAATTATAAAAATCAGTTAATTTTAAAGTGTGAATGATATTGACATTAAAACAAATGCTCTTCAGGAACATAGGTTATTTACAGAATCCCCTACCCCCCATTCTCTCAACCCCAAATCTATATTCACAACAAAAATTGTAATAAAACCATGATCATGAATGTTTAACCATGTCATTGGTAACTAGACCGTGTCTCTGTTCATTGTCAATGTGGGAATACGTTCCATCAAGGGCAATGTGCATTAGCAAATAAATCTACATTACAATCAGAGTGGCAATCCATTCCGTGTTTATTCCAGTCCAGGCATGACAAATCAACATCAAACATTCACACATGGTGGGGCATAGTGTGTTTCTATCTATCATATGTGTAATGAAATATAAGGGTTATATTGATTCAAAGTGCCATATACTTCCTTGAAAGATTATTTCCCTTATGTGTACTCTTTTCGGTAGCTTATGATTGATATTGAGAGGTTGAGGAGTGTCTCCTGATGCAAATGTGAGGATATTCTACGTTGTATGACACGATATTATCAATTAAGGGTTTTGAAAGGATTGCTTTTATTTAAATCTTTCGTTTGTTACTAGGAACTAAATATTTGTGAAACAAGATTTATCTTCAGGAAACAAATTTGTAATAACCTCTGATTATATTCGCTGTAGTGATGTAATTAATCCGAGGTCATATTAGGATTGTTTTCCGCGCTTTCCTTTTAATTGTAACAAAAAACATGTTTTGAATCAAAATCACCACTCAGATAATAAGTTTGTGATAAAGGTTATACATTCCTTGTTCATTTTTCATGATAAGGCAACAGTACCTTACACAATAGATCTGTGTTCCCTTTCATTTAAGCCATATTTCATACGACAGAAAAACATTTAAAATTGTTATATGACTTTGTAACCAGCTCAAATTGACTTTGAACGATAAGTGACGACCTTCAACCCTTTTCTAGTAAGTTCTGTATTTTTATTTCCCATAAGATATTACCCAAGTAGACCATTTTCTTCGACCCCGTCAATAACTTGAATGAATCAAGGTGAGCTCAACACGTTATCACTTGCTATTTACTCTCACGTTAATCTCAGGGTCTATTGTAGCATTCTGACATTTAATTATCCAAAGGGTTTGTGGTATTTGCGTTCAATTCCTTCTCATACGGTAGTGGATTTGTGTCTCTGAGTAAGGGTCATGCTGTGATACTGTCATAATTCTGCAAATATTTTCTTCCATAATTTAGACGTTTATATATTGGCTATAATACGTTTTTGAGTAACATAATTTAAAAGTCTCTTGTCATAATATTTTTAAGTAGATAGCTAATAACGAGTTTAATTCAAATTTCAAAACAACAGTTATTTGTTATATTTTCTGTGAAGAGTAATACAACTTTCTTATTTCTTACAACTAGATTATTCCTATATCTCAGATTGTTCGATATGATTAACTATGATCTCTGGTTGGACATATCATTAACTATGACCCATGGTTGGACCTATGATTAACTATGATCTCTGGTTGGACATATCATTAACTATGACCCATGGTTGGACCTATGATTAACTATGATGTCTGGTTGGACATATCATTAACTATGACCTATTGGACAGTTTGATATTAGTCCTTCCGTTTGTATCTTTATCCGAACATATCATAATATTAAAAAACATCATAAAAACGGGCTTGCAGTAAAGGGAAAACCTGAAGAGAATATCCATCATAAGTTTTTGTCCCCAATGCACTTTATACGATAATTTATGTAGCCTTTGAAAACCCTATTGATCAGGTCAATCAGACCAAAATGACCTTGCACAGAAAAGGTAATAACAATGTTTTGCACACCTGCCTGATATCACCTTAGTCGATAATCAAAATCAATCAATCAAACAAACGTTTTCACTTAGCTCTTCTCCTATTGTATGACATTATGGGAAAGGTAACAAGCCATTTACCTGTCAACTTTGTCAATGAATACAAGGTGACCTTTACCTGTTAACAAATTATATTTACTATGGCGTCAGCTCCGAAGCTTATGGAACAATCTGACATTTATTCATCAAAAGGCTATATTATACATGAATTCTCACATTGCAGCGTAGTTATCAAAGCATTTATGATGTAAGGTGTTGTTTGTTGTTTTTGTGATGAGTTTTCAACTATCATCTATGAATTGCAGAAAATAAGCATTATAATATCTAATTGAAGAATCATATAGCAAACCCAAGTTGTCGCGTAATTTTATTATTTAAAATCCATTTAATGAATCTCCCGTAAGAAAACTTAAAAAGAATCTTGAAATTTACAATTAATCGATGGCAGGATTCATGCTCGTCTGTCTCATCTTTTGATAACCGTCACAATGAGGACTTTCTCTTCGTGGTCTGTGTGTAATGTATGAGTTGATGACATATGAACAAATAGTCGCTATGCAGTTACCCTTTAATTACCGTCAAAGATAACCAGAGCAATTATTTATGTTTGTCACTTGTCACAATATCTGTTACGGTATTCTCTCAAAATGTGATTTAGAAAACGGCTGCTGGACCATCTAAGTTATTTTCAGAAACATGATGGTGATTGGTAAGATAATAACTTGGACAAGGGCCCCTCGGGATTACGTCAGATCATACATAAGTGTGAAAACGAAAATAAGCCCAGGGAACGAATCGATGATTGTATGGTACCTCGGTACATCGGCAATTTCCATTACGCTATTCTCTTCCAGCCTTTATCACTCAAAAAAGCAATACTTGAACTTGAACTTTGAAAGCACGATAGTCATTATTAAGAATGCTGTGGAAACTCTATAGGATTCTGTCAGATCAAGGACGAGTGACAAGTGACAAGTGACAAGCCCAGGAAACGAATCAATGATCTGATTTTCAATTGATTAGATCAATGATACAACTGGCTCAATGGTGATTGTGACGCTATTCTTATTGTTAAAAGTTAACTATTTTAGTTTTGCATCCATCAATTTTACAACGCATGATTATGAAACTTCTTTGTTAATTTTTGAGTCATACTATTGAAAACACAATTGTATTTTTTCGTTTTAAATCATGTGTGATAAAATATGTTGATATGATTTGGTTATATACTGTGTGTTTCGTGTTAATTTTTGTCAAGAGAAGACAGTTTTATGTAAGGTTTCTCCTACATTACATAAGACTTAAGTGATTGTATAATATGACATACATTTAGCGACATGTCACTGATGTTTGTTGTTTGTTAAACAGTAAAGGTAAATACGTCGGTGGTATCCTGTATTGTTTAACTTACCTAAAGCAGCAGTGGGATTCATCTTGATTAACGTTCTGTAAACAGGCTTAGAAAACATTTATCAGACGAAATTGGTCTTCCCTGTCTTATGGCACTGATTAACGCATGTTGGCTACAAGACGCGAATTCTAATTCAAATGTTTTCATTATCATCTGAAATACAGAGAAATGTGTAGAATTCAAGACTGCTTTTAAATGTAGGACATAATTGAAACGTTGTTGGTTTTTAAATTTTTAAATTGGCGGGTGTTTGATATCAATGAATCCCGGAAATTTTACAAACAGAGCTATTTATCTTATACTTTACACACTTCATGGAGCGTAAAATCCTATTCTTTTTTTCTTTTTTTCTACTAGGAAAGAATATAATCTTCTCAAAAAGAAATCCAAAGCTGCAAACCTACAACAGCATCGGTGTGTTTAAATGGGATTCATCAAGGAACAACACTTCATAAAAGCCAACAATTTGTTTCTTTTCCGCAAGGGACATTAGTTATCAACTTAAAACTTTGGTTTGCCATTTATATATTAAAAAGAATTTTGCAGAGTCATATTGTTAATCTTAATTAATCTCGGAAAACGAAAATGTTCCAGTTGGCAAATAAATATTAGGTTGATTTTTCAAGCAAATACAAATCATGCATGTTTCACATTAAGGTAAATATACCTTACCAGAGACCTTAACTTTTCTGGCTGAAAAAAAGAAAATGCATTATAGGCAGTAGTATGGTTATTTTAGCTATTTGCTATTGCTTAATTCCTCTCTCACCATTTCCATAATCATAATAACATTATGTACAGTTGCTAAACAGAACAAAATGACTATTTGTAATCGAAAGGGAATATCCGCCTGACCAAACTGATTTAACAAGAGAAAATTATTCTTCGATAATGTTGGTTTATTGTTGATTTATATTTAGACTGTATTGTTACCAGCTGAAATTTGGATTGATTATTTTATTATATTATATCAGGTGACATGCAGCGTGATAATTGAATGAACGAAATTAAATAATGTTGATATTAGAGTGGCCTTTTTATGACTGAATATCTTCTCAAAACTATGAACTCAATTATTGATATAATGCCATGTAGAAAAGAAATAATAAGCCTGAAAATTATGTAAATTATGCTGCAAGGCAAGTCTGTACTTTTTATTTTGTATTATCTGAGGATGTTCACGTGACTTGTTTGGTGTATGATAACCAGTGTTATATGTTAATATTTCATTATAAGAATTTTAGTGTTGTTGTGAAGAGCAATTAAAAACGAATCAACTAGCTTCACATATCTATGAATCATGCCTGGAATCTTTTTTAAAGGTGATGTTTCTCTTTCGGTACATTATGTTAAATGTGTAAGTCATTGTTTAGAGTGTACTATATTGAAAATAATACCTTTTGAAGCAACGAAATTAAAGATTACGTTGACAAATACATGAAACTCTTGACTACTATAAATCCTACAAACGAACACTGTTATCGACCGTATTTCCTATAGAATACGCCGCTAATGGCTGAAATATTGCTCAAGCGGCGTTAAACAATAACTCACTCACTCACTCCTATAGAATAGAAATCATAAGCTTTAAATTCTGATTGACGATATTTCCATTGGCAACACAGATGTTTATGTTGCACTGCCAGGACAAACGATGACCTTTACTGACGTAAGACACACATTATTGATAATGGCACATTTTTTTTCTTGAAATGTCTGTCCTGGAGTCTCTTGTGTACGTTTTGCATTGGAAAGAAGTTTATAGTTAATACAAGGTAGAGAATTATGTAAGAAAAAGTATTTTGTATTCCCTTTTGTTATTATGATGCAGTTGTACCCGTTTCAATTTAGTTTACAAGTTAGTTATGCACTGCGCTTTTCTTCTTCTTTTGGTTTCTTTAGGTCAATGCAATCAGAGGAAATGGTTTATTACAGATTGCCGCTATGCGTGTTTACCTTCTGAGATTGTTTTTGTTATCTTATGCCAATGCCATTTCAATAATACCATTCCTAGTGCATTCTAAAAATCTCTTATTTTGAGAGTATCAATGACATTATGTTGACATTAAAACACATGCTCTTCAGGAACACAGGTTGATAACAGCACCCGACCCACCCCCACCCCATCCTCTTTCTCTCCCTCCAATCCAAAATCTATATTCACAACAAAAATTGTAATAAAACCATGATCATGAATGTTAAACTATGTCATTGGTAACTAGACCGTGTCTCTGTTCATTATCAATTTGGGAATATGTTCCATCAAGGGCAATGTGCATTAGCAAATAAATCTACATTACAATCAGAGTGGCAATCCATTCCGTGTTTATTCCAGTCCAGGCATGACAAATCAACATCAAACATTCACACATGGTGGAGCATGGTGTGTTCCTATCAATCATATGTGTAATGAAATATAAGGGTTATCGTCATTCAAAGTGCCATATACTTCCTTAAAAGATTATTTCCCTTATATGTACTCTTTTTGGAGCATGTTTTAAATCATAATCACCACTCGGATAATACGTTTGTGATAAAGGTTATACAGTCCCTGTTCATTTTTCATAATAAGGCAACACTACCTTGCACAATAGCTCTGTTTTCCCTCTCATTGAAACCATATTTTATACGACAGAAAAAACAATTGAAATTGTTATATGACTTTGTAACCAGCTCAAGTTGACTTTGAACTATAAGTGACGACCTTCAACCCTTATCTAGTAAGTTCTGTATTTTCATTTCCCATAAGATATTACCCAAGTAGACCATTTTCTTCGACCCCGTCAATAACTTGAATGAATCAAGGTGAGCTCAACATGTTATCACTTGCTATTTACTCTCACGTTAATCTCAGGGTCTATTGTAGCATTCTGACATTTAATTATCCAAAGGGTCTGTGGTATTTGCGTTCAATTCCTTCTCATATGGTAGCGGATTTGTGTCTGTGAGTAAGGGTCATGCTATGATATTGTCATAATTCTGCAAATATTTTCTTCCATAATTTAGACGTTTTCATATATATATATTGCCTATAATACATTTTTTGAGTAACTTAAATTAAAAGTCCCTTGTCATAATATTTTTAAGTAGATAGCTAATAACGAGTTTATTTCAAATTTCAAAACAACAGTTATTTGTTATATTTTCTGTGAAGAGTAATACAACTTTCTTATTTCTTACAACTAGATTAGTCCTATATCTCAGATTGTTCGATAAAACCATCCATTTTTAAAAAAAAACTTTGTTAAAGCTATATTTCAACATCATGAATTAGCGTCGAGTGGCAGCATGCGTTGTACGACACTTCGGCAAAATGGATATTTGAATATCAAGGCAAACTTCAATGCCTCTGTGAATCTGAGGCACTATTATCTTACTAACAGCATAGATTCTGAATGCAAAGTTGAATGTCTAAAATAGGATTTTACGATTCTAATTGCAAACTCAAATCACCACTTCATCTTCTTTACATGTCCTATCAGTAGCTTTATCAAGATGTTTTGAACTTGTACTTTATGTATTAATTAATATATTGTTTCTTCACTAGTAATAATTTGCTAAATTAATCTGTGTTCCGAAGCACCATATCACTCTTTATGTTGTGTCTTTGAACTCCGTTTTACGTGTCATCAAATTATTAAACTGTGTACACATGTCATTATCATTTGTGTCATTTGTAGAGTTTTTAATTGAAAATTATGCTTTGAATATCCATTTAAAAACTTTTACATGTTATTATTCCTATAAGTAGCACTTTTTCACGAATTAAATGTCGTGTTTCCTCTATATGAGAGAATTAGAATGATTTAAAAGTATATTTAAAACAAACAGGTTCACAACAATTTCGCACCAAACTTTGCAACCTTTCTCTCACAGAGCCATTCTAAGCTGAATATTTTATTCTTCAGGGTTGTAAAAACAGTTATTCAGGAAGGGTTTATAAAGAGCACAATAAACATTGGCTTTCATTATTATATTGAGTTGGTGACAAGTTCTGTCTTGCGGCAGAACACAAAACACTGTATTCAATAATTTTTAAAATATCAACCCTGAAGTGTTTTGCACTAGAAAAGAGTGTCATCAATTTGGAAAATTAATCAAAATCTTGAAATTGACATGAAATCGATTGCACCATACCTGTTCATCTGGTTCATGTTTTCATATCCCTTGATATTGAGTGGTTTATATTGCAGTTTGTTGGTGTTCTACTCAGCAACCGGTATGTAATGGGTCGAGTTGATTCGCTAAGCACTTTCAGTTAATCAGATCAACCTGACATGTGCTCGATGCTTGAGCCTTTACCGAATAGTTAAGTACGTGACTTCATTTCTCCCTCCGTTCATGATTGATCATGAAGAGTCTATATTATATATGCCAAATTAAATACCCCGTTTCATCCATGAACACATCAAGGCAATTTTCCATTAATCTGCTGATTTTTTTCTGGTTATATCAAATTTAAGATAAGTCAACACCATGAGCTTGAGCTTGTGAATTGAAGCGTGTACCGTCAAACCACAATATTTATGTATGCTTTATTTATTCTTTTGTTTTATGTTTCTGATGGTAAATATATATAGTTAACCCTCAGAATTTATAATTCAATCAAGGTAGAGCTTGACTCTCTATTTAATCCAGTCCAATGTTCACACATGCTGGAGCCTGATACCTGTGTACATGTCTATCATTTCATGTGTAACGTGCCTTCAAAGTGCCACATGCCATCACAAATGATAATTATTATGTACTCTTGTTGGTTATTATCATGATTGATACACATAAAGGTATGCACAGATTGATTGACATTAAGATTTACAAATGGTAAGATATGAACAAATCCTATTGATTTCAAGAGTATCAATAACTGATGTGCAGTATTAGTAACTATGACCTATATGACCGCTTTATATCAGTTTCTTTATCTGAACAAATTCCATTTTTTTAAAAATAATTCATCATCAAAAACAAGCTCTGTAAAGGGGAAAAGTTGATATCTATCATAAATTTGTCCCTAACAAACTTTATAGGAAATGTAAAGCTCCTATCCTATGAAAATTCTATTGATCAGGTCAATCTGATCAAAATGAACTTTCACAATACGGGTGACCCACAGGCAATAACAACTTTTGCATATCTTTCTGAATTCACCTGAAAAGAAAGATTTCTTTTTTCATATTTTATGAAATTATGAAAAAGATATGGCCATTTCTTGTAATCATGTAAATGAATGCAAGGTGACCTTAGCATGTTATCGTTATTTACTCTGTTATCAAATGATATTTACTTTGGCGTCAGCTCAAAAGCTGACATTTATTCATCGAAAGGCTTTGTTGTACATGCATCTTTTTCATATTGTGTTGGAATTCTCATAGTGAATTTGATGGAAGGTATTGTTTAGATACAGTAAATGTTTTGTACGATCGCGTTCCACCTTTCATCTAAATCTATAAATTACAAAAAAAATATTTCCAATTTCATTTGAGAATCATATGGCAACTCATTTCTGTGCTTAACTTTATTTCTCGAGATCCGTTAAATGAATATCCAGAAAAAATATTCATTTGACAATAATTGATGCCAACTGTTCCGGCTCATCTGTCCCGTGTTTTCATAACCCTTCATTACAAGAACCACCTCTTTCATTTGTTAGTTTATCACTCCGCGGTCTGAAGATAATGGGTCGAGTTTATTAATGTAAACAATTTCTCTTGATGATGTACTTGATGCTTGCAGATGAACAGAAGTCACGAGACTAATCACGATCAATAACTTAGGCTTATCTTTAGGAATATTTTCAATTGTCGTTTGTCACTCCTCATCGGCAATTCCGTTACGGTAGTCTCTTGCAGCATTTTTCAGAAATTTGAAAGCATGATAGTGATAAGTTAAATTATTACCTTCTGTGGATATTGAACTTTATGATATTCCGTCAGATCATACATATGTAACAGGTAGACCGGTTGTTAACCAACATGATCGTTTCTGTATGTTGTTTTAGATATTTACTCTTTGGCAATCTATAATTATTACAACGCATGATTATGACAATTCTTTGTTAACTAAAACTAGTTTGAAAGCACCGGGGAAATTAAATTTTAATCTATTTTGATAACTTTGGAAAAAGTTGGTTAATTGTGTGTACTTCTTTCTTCATTTCCTTTAAATGAAAGATTTGAGTGTCTGTCAAAATCTGACTAGTTATGCTCTTTTCAATTATCCACAGAAATCTGCAGGGAATGATGAATTAATTTTTTCCATCACGTTTGAATTGATAGGAGTTTGCAAATTGTTGATGGAAACGTTTTTTATATCTATGAGTAGAGCAATAATCCCTATTTATTACCCATATGGTTAATCACAAGTGGTGACATATTTTCAATATGAGCACATGTGCACATATCACTTTTGGCTAGCAACGATTGTTTCAGCGCGAGTTACCGTATTATGTCGTCTGTGACGTCATCAAACCATTGTTCGTGACGTCATTGAAGCGGGCCGCCGCAAAGAAAGCAGGCCGTTTTCCGTGTGTTTTAAATGAAATAGAATCGGTAATAAAGAAATTATAACCCTCGGAATTGTGTCATATGACTTTTACGAAACTCGTGCGAACTTGTGTATAACCCTCGCTCTCGCTCGGGTAATACAAAATTTCGCACTCATTTCGTAAAAGTCATATGACACACTTCCTCGGGTAATAATCTCTATTTCTCTTCTCACTACTAAAAAGTAAATGTCAAATTAATTTTCGTATGGTTAAGCCTTCTTACATATGAAAACTTCTCAACCATATGCACACCTAGATCTACTAGCAGATTGTGAAATACTACACGATTGTCCTAATTTAGGTCACGAAAAGACATTTTATGTAATCATCTCAAAACATTGCTTGGATTGATGGATTGTGTTATATGACACACATGTATGGCAATGTCACTGATAAGACAATTCTTTACATGACGTTACTGATTATGAGATCATAAGACAGGGCTCAGCACATTAACTATACCGCTTAAATACATTACAAAGTTACATTGACAAACAAGATAATCTGACAACGAAACGGTGCATTTATTCCAAGTATAAACTAACCATGTAAAAAGTCAACGCATCCATTTATCAACATAGTTTTCAATATTTTGCAAGAATCTCATGTAAATTGTTTGCTGTTGGTTGTTAAACTCTTAATGTGTCTCTTTGATAGGCATTCTAGAAGTTGATGGTATGAAAAATTGTCTTTACTTTTCTTAATGTGTCGGTTATTTTATATACTCTGTATTGTTTGTGGTTGTTGTCCAAAGCAGCGGTGGGTTTTGATTTTGACATATGGTGTGTCATCAGGCTTAGAAACCATTTATAATACGAAACGGGACTTCCCTGGCTCATGGCGCTCATTAACGCAAGGAGATGTATATGTACCAGACGCAAATTTCCAATTCAAATGCTTTCATTATCATATTCACTGGAGTACAAGGTGTAGAGGAGACATGTTTACTATTTAACAAACAACACAGAAAATAGAACACATTTTTTTTCTACTTGACTCAGAAATATATTATATCTACTCGAATTGAAATCCAAAGCCACAAGGCCTAAAATAATATATGTCAATGGGATTAATTAAAGTCTCGGAGCGAGTTTTACAATGTAGTTGTTTTATCCCAAGGGTCAATTCAAACAAAAAGGATTTTGCCGTTTCCAAGTAATAAAACAGTTGAGTGTGACCAGTAAATGTCATTGATCGGAAAACGAAAATGTCCATTTTTTGAAGCATCTTAGCATGTGTTGTCACCAAATATTGATAGTTACAATTTTGTTCATTTACCTTTAAAAACTTATGATGTGAAAATGTGTAAGTAAATTTCTAACATTTTATGTAAATATGCTTTACCAGGGAAATTATACCATGTCGGATGAATTGTACTAGACAATTCTGTACAAGCAGTAGAATGGTTGTTTATTGATATATTTTTACTGAATTTACGTCTAGTGTCGTTAAGATAGATCTAGAAATTTATGGTTAAATGCTGCTTACGAAATTTTAAATCCAAATGAGATACCTGCGTTAATTATTTCAGTGTGGATGCTATGAAGATGTTTTAACTGGAATAAGACAGCTCATTGATTTATTAACTTCTTTAATGAAAAACAAATGTTTTGATTCTATTTATTTTCAAAAGAAATGGACCCGTCAATCTTTTACCTGTAAAGTAAATATTTCACTTGGGAATAAGCAACCTGTGGTTTGATTGTTCAGGCAAGAGGGGTTTAAAATATGGAAATGTACGTCGCTGTTTCTAACATTACTTTGATGCCTTTAGAATCATCGAAATGAATGAGTATGTTGAAACAAAACCATGAAAATCTCGACTACCTTAAATACCCCAAACAGACATTATTATCGATCGGAATACATGAAGACCAGAAATCATGAATATGAAATTAAGACTGATGATACATTCATTTCAGGGTTTTATATTGCAATGTTAAAACAATCGATGTACTTCACTGAAGTAATACACACCTTATTGATTAGGGTATATTTGTTTCATGAATTTTCTATCTCTTGGGAGTTTCTACTATAAGCTTTGGCATTTGAAAAAAGTTTTTATCTACGAAGGAGTCAATAACTTCATAGAAGTGGATATAAAACAGAAACAGTTGTGATATTGATTATATTTTTCAATATGATCTCATTGGACCTCGATGAATTTTCCCATGTGTCTTTGACACTGTTTATTAATGTACCGTGGGCCTATGACCTTTTCCTGAATAAACTCGTGTGTCTGTCTGTTTTGTCTGTAAACTGTCGTCAGAAGGCCTATCTCAATACTGAAATCAACGATGATGTCTTCAGGGATGTATCAAAACTCACTTCTATGAACTTATTGACTTCGCCTCGTACTTTATGACAGACGATTCATGATAGGAAAAGTATTTTGTATTCCCATGTGTCTTTATGATGCGGGTGTACCCGTTCGTACCTGGTATGAAGGTAGTCATACACATCGAAATTACAATTGACTCAGAGGAAATGATTTATTACCCTAGGCCATGCTGGATTACCTTCTAAGATTGTTTTGTTATCTTTTGTCAAAGACCTTCCCTAGTGCACACTAATAATCCGTAAAGTTTAGAGTTTGTTCGATAATTATTGACAATAAACAAATGCTCTTCAGGGCTTACAGGGGTAGTTCAAAGACGATGTCCAAGTACTTTATGTTTGTCGAAGACCTGTTCCATTGATTGTGGCTGATGGACGATTTTTAATGGAACTTGTGCGAAGGGTGGTTGATGGAAGGTTTCATTTTCCAGTGACCATCTTATACCATATTTACATTTCATGTAGCTTTTAAGTAGATCCTTTATAACGCAATGTGGATTGATTCCTTAATTTCCTACTGACTATTTTCGATTATCTTTCTTGAATGGTCCTCTTAATCTACAGTTTAATCATGATGCATAATGTTTTACCAAGAAAGTGGTAGAAGAACACTAAATCTCCATTCGGTATTTGCCATATGTAGTAATTTGGGTACTGTTGTCCTTTTGAAACTTCAATGAATGCTTTATTACTATGAGCATGCATATTTTACCTATTAATTTATGGATGTACGCTGTCCTTGCCTGATGATCATTCTGAAGTAGTAGTTCTTAAAATCAAGAGTTCTCGGTGAAGGTAATAGTTCCTCATGGGATTACGAAAGTATTATCTGGTAATCAATGCAGTTATGCAGATGATGAAATGCGTACATTTCTTATTTTGCAAAAGAACCAAAGTAACGCGCAGCTGTTATAACCGGACTAGCCGTTGCGTCAATTTCTTCTGTCAGATTGTGACGTCACAAAGTATGAATGCACGAGGAATAACTGCATATTTGTTTCAGCATTCATCGAGAAATGGTTGCGTAACATAATTTTGTAATTATTCACACATGGCGGAGCTTGGTGTTTTCCTACCTATCATATGCAAGATGAAATAGATTTAACGGTTTTATTTTCGGCCTTCAAAGTGACACATGTCACCTCGAATGATTATTTCTATGTACTCCTTTTGTCAGTTTATGATTGATACATAAATGTAATGGAATGGCATAATGGATGGTATGGAAAAATACATTGTATGACACGATATTATCAATTAAGGGTTTTGAAAGTATTTCTGTTATTCAAATCCTTCGTTTGTTTCTAGGAGCCAAATATCTTACAGCTGTACTGATTTAGATATACAAGCTTGGTATCAGAAAATAAACGATTCAACTTTTTTTAAGGTCATATGCATCGTATAAGAGTGTACGTGAACAAAAATCCTATCTGGCTATACTAATTGAGCCGTATCTACTACAAGCCCTGGCTAAGTTCACATGTTTAACTTATAATCTTAAAGTGCAAATGAAGCTCTAAAACACCAATGTGCATTCATCTTATTTAAAACCTGTGATAAATGTAATTTAGATGCGTTAGGAGGTGAATTTAATTTTCTCCTTTAATATTCTTTCTTTCTAGAAAGTCGAAAACAACTTATACCTAATTATTATTACCAATATCAGAAATTTATACAATTGTTAAATGTAAAACTGAGAGGACTTTTAGGTTACTTCAATACAGGAATAAACTTTGAAACAAAATATATTTTCTGACATGAAGTTGATACGAATATCTTATATGAAATTGTAATGGAATAGGTTTAGCCAGCATGACCGAGTCCTGCTTCATGACTGTGTATAAAAAGGAGACCTCTATACAGTCTAGGTCCACATTCAGCAAGTCTAGATTGACTGAATACACAAAGAAAAAACATCATGGATGAAGGAACAGTAAATTATAAAACAAATTTCATAGACTAAATTTTAGTCTAAAAAAGACCCTGAGTAATAAGATATGACCTTCAACCCTTATAAGATGATATTTTCTTTATCATTTTCCTTCAGACAGTCTAAGTTGGCTTTTAGATAACAGACTCATTTTTCACTCGTATTGAATAATTATAATCAATAGCTATTTATTTCTGACAAAGTCAATAACGCGAATGATTCAAGGTGACCTCAACCTGTTATCATCTGATGTTTACTCTCGCATTAGTCCCCGAGTCTATTGCAATATGACATTTCATTATCCAAATGGTCTTTTGTTCGTGCTTTCCTACTCCTATGGAACAGGGCTTTTTTACGTGAGAATGTAAGGTAATGTTAAGATACCGCAAATATTTACTTCATAATGGCGTCCTTTACTTAAATATCTAAAATTACATGAAACATTTATGTTCTTGTTACTCTTGTTATAAAAATTATCAATTTCAAATAGATGATTACTTTTTTAACAACGACAACAACATTTATTTATTGTAAATCCTTTAAATCTTATATAACTTGTTAAAGTTTAGTGAAATATATCAAAAATTGTTTGATAAAACCATATGTGTTATTTGTTTTGAACTTGGCTATGGTTACATTACAATTTATCCATTTGAATTTCGGCAAAGTGGTAGCCCACGCTATGCAATCCTTAGAAAAAAGATGTTCAAGATAAATCAGATATATCAAGTTGTTCCTAAACCGTACAATTTATTTGTTTTAAATTTGGTTTTAATTAGAATATCACAAATTTTGCTTTGTGAAAAGTGGTAGCAATCGTTATCGTTAACGACCATTTGGCAAAATTGATTTCTGATGTTCAAGATAGTCATATCATATTATTCGATAAAACCGAATGTGTTATTTGTTTTAATCTTGGATAAAGCCATACTCCAATATGGTTCACATCCAGAGGCAGACACCCAAAATATTTAGTGTACGAGGGAAATCAATATATTCATAGAGGTGGATATAAAATAGAAGCCAATGGTTGTGATATTGATTTTATTTTCGATTATAAAATCCTGGAATTCGATGAACTTTGCCCTGTCTGTGCCCTTGCGGAAGAAATCTTCTGACTTGCCCCTCAGCCACGTCTAAGTAGCTGCCTTGAGTTCATCATCATCATCACCAAATTTGTTAATACGCAAGTCTGATTTCAAATTGCGAAAAACATGGAAGTGGCTTGGGGCCAGATCTGGAGTATATGTTGTTCAAAGCCACATTTTTAAAGTTTAGCCTTGCATAACGACTCTTGTGAACTGTAGCGTTGTCATGAAGAGCATACTTCGAGCAGTAAACATGCCGCGTCTCTTCTTCTCTTCAACAAGTCAGCATAGTAGGCTCCTGTTATTGTAGTTGGTGGCCTATGGTCTATAAGTATCACGACCCTTGAATCCCAGAAAAAAGGTCGGCATGACCTTGCCAGCAGAAGTCTGATTTCTGAACTTCCCCTCGTATGTTGTATTTTTACAAGCTATTATCAAAGTGAGTTCCTTGGGGTCTACTAAATTTAGATATGCTGGTTGGTTAGTTCAGAACAAGTCTTTATGAGATAGTATTAACAAATATCTTGAATCAATTGCAAGCACGTTCAGTTACAAAAAGGTTGATACCACAAATTCAATATGAACAATTCTTTCGACATAAAGAGTTAAAATATACTTTTAATCTCAAGAATAAAGCCTTTTCTATTAACCACAAATTCAAACAGTTAATTTCAAATACATAGCAATTATACAGTTTGTTTGCCAACATATGTTCTCTGTACAAATGTAAGATAATATATGAAATGTTTTAAGTTAGTAGGCATACATGTAGTTTGTCTTTTTAGGAGAGCATGGATTAATGAATAAAGAAACTACATCTTGTAGTTAGTTACAAGAGACAAGGTGTCAGCAGATTTCCTTGTGATGCATCAAGTACGTGTTTATAGAAAAAGATATATAAAAATGTCAAAAATGATGAAATAAGACTGTGTATAATTTCACCTCTTCTCTATATTTCATCTTGCTAAATTCCAAAAACTTGAAACACTAACAATACCATGACAGAGAAATATTTACACATTGATGGTGTATTATACTTTTGCAGTGCTGTCAGAATTATGCTTTATGTAGATTATGCTATATCTGAACAAAATAATCTTATATTTTCATTTATATACACAAGTACTTATATAAACTTTCGGAATGCTTTTATACATTTAAGTCATTGGAGAATGAAAATAACATGATATATATTCCTGGCAATGGCTATGTTTATGTCTTAAATCGAATTTACCATGGATTTAGAATTTACATTCCATTTCTTTTTCGTTACTGTAAAATATTGATAAAATGATACCACTGAATTAGCATCTCTACATTGAGCACCGAATGACCCTATGTCTAAAGCAAATTTCCATTTCCTCTATATGAGAGTTCATTTTGAATGATATTTAAAACAAAACAACAATTTGAATTGTTTTTCTATCTTTTCAATCAAAAGTTTGTTTTGAATTGAATATTGGTTTGAGCAGGGGTCCAAAGACAGTTGTCCAGGAAGCATTTATAGTGCTGACAAAGACGATTGATTATCCTTATTATAGTGGCATGGTGAAAGGTTCTATCTTTAAAATTCTTAACCATGAAGTGTTTTGCACCGTAAACAAGTGTCATCAATTTGGAAAATTAATCAAAATCTTGAAATTGACATAAAATCGATTGCAACATACCTGTTCATCTGACTCATGTTTTCATATCCCTTGGTATTGAGTTGTTTATGTGGCAGTTTGTTTTGTTTAATTCAACAACTGGTACGTCACGGGTCGAATTGATTCGTTAAGCACATTCAGTTAATGAAATCAACCTGACAGGAACTTGATACTTGAGGCTTTACAGAATAGTCACGTGGCCTCGCTTCTCCTTCGATCCGTGATTAAAGATAACAGGCCTTCAATGGTAATTGTAAAGCTATTCTGATAGGGAAAAGGTTTACATAATTTGTTGTGAAACTATTGTAGAAGGAGAATGAATGACTGTTAGAAGTAAGGTCCTCATTGTGTTTTTATCAAACAAGTTAAAGATTTGTTGTTGTTTTCATACTTTTAAGCAATGTTTTAGTTAACTGTCTTTGCCAGAATTTAATTTATCTCGATATTACCATTTTGAGTTTATTTCTCACAATTTATTATTTCAGTTCATATTCGATAACCCGAGGTAAACCTAGAACAAACAAGATATCAGTTTGTTATAGTAATATGGAAAGTATTGCTGTTCAATCATGCACTTGATTTGAATTGAAAAATATTCACTTATCATAATGCATTTATTTACAATATCATAATATCCAAGTTCTGTATAAATCTGTTTATTTCTGCTGGTTAAACCATGCATTAATTATGAAGTGAAAAATGCTCACTTGAAATAATGCATGAATTTCACAATACGAATAGTTTCACGATTACAATTGCAAGGAACATGAGCTGTTATGAAAGTTGGTAGCACAGGGATTCTAACTTGTGATAAAGAACTATTTTGTTCCCGTACTACCGAGGTGGGTTATAAAGATATGTGTTGGTATGTGCTTACTGCAGAAAGAGGCTAGACATTACAGGGGGAAATATAGTTTTAGTTACAGGATTTTGAAAATAAATGTCACTATCTGGGATTGACATGATTTCATTGGTATAATCGACTGAAAATAAAACCATATTTCAAGTGATTGTGAATATTCTGACATGAAATCATAAAATGCGGAGAATAACAATTTTCAAGCTTCATTGACGTTGCCTTGGAAAAGCTGTCTTAATGCTTATCGATACTGGTATTATGATGAAGGACTTAGAGTTTTACCTGATTGAAATGTGTTGTATCTTTAAAATGGGGGTAAAACGAGCTCCATTTCCAGCTTTCCTTTTGAGAAACGAAAAACGCTTAAATTAGGTACTCTTTCGAAAATTGTTTTATAATGTCAGTGATTATGTCAACGATCTACATACTTCATAAACATATAATGTCAGCGTAATGTTAAATGTTTAATACTAAAGAACTATATGATATTTAAAGCCAACTAGTAAAATGTTGTCCTTCTGACAGCAGTGTATAAATAGATAATGTTGTTTAATCAATTTCTCTTGTCTGTTCACTTTTGCTGATTTCCCTTAAGACCTTAAATTCATATTTGAAATTACTTTTGTCTATTGCTAATAACGTTTTTTTTTTATCGTGGATTTCACTATCGGCAAATGTAAATCCCATGTTATTACTTACGTATATTGTTATCAATAATGTTTGGATATTATCCCCACGTGTATGGAAGGTAAACACAACCAGTAAACACATCTGGTGAGATGTGGTGCTATTAAACGTTGACTTACTAATTACGTGACTGAGGGTGTCCAACTCGACGCTAAATACATTATGAATGGTTATTATTACTTATGGTATATCATGCCTACCACTAACGTTGAACATTCCCTTTCAGCTGATCATTTGGACAAAGCCATGTGGAATAGGTCGTCTGTTTCCTTCGTGAAAGCTGAAAAAAGCTGAAACTCAAAGCTGACTCGTGCCTAGGGTATCATAGCTTGTCCAATTAATCTCACTCGCCCACCCTTGGATTGCGCTCGATATAGGCTATTATCCTGCCTCGTGTAAGAATGCCGATCTCTGATTGGTCCATGTGACCCTAAACAAATATCCATATAAACAGTCACCGAGGGATGATAAATCCCTTATACCCCGCTACATGAGTAAAGCGTGCTTCCACGTCAATCAATCAAAATCACGTGATCAGGTCATAGGTGTTGTTCATTTCTATTTGTCTTTTAATTAATACAATTAGACATTCGGTAAGATAAATTCGTTATAACATTCCATCAAGGGTGACATAGGGATATATTATTCCCTCGAAAGGTTTTATGCAACTCGCGTTTGTTTATTTATTGTCAGCCTCTCTCTCTGCGAATTGCACATTGTCAAAACGGAAAATGATTATCTATACATTCATTATCTTGGTATCAATTTCTACCTGCTGGGTGGCCGTGATCTAAGTAACCAAACCTATTTCTTTTTTTAATGAAAGTGGAAAGGTTTGGATAATACCATATAGATTATAAATACTACTAAATATAGATTTCAATTCTCAAAATCGCTATGTCCCTCAACATTTTCAACGGTATCGATCTTCTTTTTTAATTCATAAATAAAACAAATGTCAACCTGTTCAACCGCTAAGCCCATCTTCTGAATATAGATTTTCTCAAAGGTTAAGAATTAAAAATAGAATTCCAAAGAGATATCAAAGAACGAGTCTCTGTCTTAAAGGCACTGTAGCACTTCTTAAAAAGTAAAATGTTCCACATATACTTCTAGTTTCTTCAGACTACAAAAACATCTCATATTAATCAACCCGAATATCTGTAATCTAAGAAAATAATCAAGTGAAATTTGCATACGGCGAATTTAGTGTGAACTCCTCTTAATAATTTGAGTTAGGGGAATTGATTATAATGAATGTAAATAAAACTATGAAGGTTTGGTTATGAAATCCTTGTAATGATAAAATTAGTAACATTTGCTTCCTTTTCTATAGATCCGGTAATTCCTTTAAGAAAACGTGCCTTTAATGTAAGGGTTATTCTATGGTTCTCAGATTAACAACATATACATCATATTCTAAACCGTTGATCTGGTTTCATTTGCTGTGTAAACCTAATTTGTGTTGTTATAACTTATTATTTATCACGATGTCGTTAACTATTTCAGATCAAGTTAATCAAATCAAATCAAGACTACCCTATCATAATACAAATCATCTTTATTCATCAAACGTAAGAAACCTTCGGTTCATAATAATAGATAGTCAATATGTTAGTATTATGATGATATTGTTAGTGTCATTAGTGTCAAGGTTTTTAAAAATCGGGTATGTTTAGTAACTAAGAGGTAAATTTATCATTGTCAAAATGCAATTTTCATAATGATATTTTACATATGATTACATTTGTTTTTATTTCGGCGAGGCAAGCCGGTCTTATTTAGGAAAGGAGATTGCTTTATCATATCATTGGTTTTTCATGTATCGTAAATAATTAATTGTTATCCAAACATTCTTGCTTTTCTTACGGTACAACATATGGTGCCCTTTAAAGCTTAAATGAAAAAAAAAATTATTTAATTTTCTTACAAAGATACATCTTTTTTCCAGTGTTAAAACACCCTTCCATTTGTATTGCATAATATTTTGCACTCTTCTTTACCAGTTTTCTCAGTTCCATATGTGATGTAAATCAGTTTGAGAGGCACATTACAAGAAACAGTATACCGTCTCAAAACTCTGCTTCAGTTTCATAATTTTGTATTTCAACAAACCCAGGATCGGTAATTACATTACCATTGCTTGTTGTACCTAACACCTTACCATGTTGATGTAGTATGCCGCACTCATTTTTACCCTTTGAGATTAGTTTCCATATGGCATGTAATTCAGATTTACTGAAATTTACGAGAAACACCACAATATCTCAATATTACATGTCTCTTGGACGTAATTAATATGTGACGTATGATTTTCATATTTTGCTATCCATGTTTTGCTGTTCCATGTTTCGCCATTCGATTTTCATGATGAAATAATTAGGTTTTTTTCTATGAATATATGTTTTGTTGAACTAATCGTATTAAGTAGATCAAGTTGATTCGTTTAAGCACATACTGCTATTCAGATCAACTTGACAGGTACTTAATGCTGAAGCGTTCAGAAAAGTCACGTGATTTCGCTTCTCACTCCAACCATTATCAAAGATAAAACTCTAGTGATAATTGAAACGTTATATATTAATAGGGATTAGGTTTATATCACAATTTTTAAAGTTCCTAATGTCAGAACATTTAATCAACATTATCTCAAATAACCTTCTTCTGATTTCATATATCTGTTGAAATTATTATTTCGTTTTTAACGTTATCAATTTCAAGTTTATAGATTATAGATGGTCAAAAACTGTTTTCTTTCACAGATTTAGAAAATTTAGGTGCAATCAATTTTAACTTTTTACTATATTTACATTCAGAAATGTTTGAGAGTATAATATTGTTGTCACAGGGTTGACACGAAAATGCATGAAGAGTTACAAAATACTAACAAATACTCATCAAATTTCATCAGTTACCATGTTATTGTTGGTAAATTGGTTGCATATTTACAAGATTTATGATACATTTAGGAAATTACTTTTGTTTGGTTTTGTGTTGGTGATTTCTGTTTGTCCGTGTCGTTACAGGATGAAATGTTCGAGGAATGTTTTTTTTTACTTAGTGTATTTGTTATTTTTACAAGTACTGATACAGACGATGCAAACAAAAGAATAGATAGTTCATTAAAGTGTCATTTGCAGACAACAGTCTAGGATCTTCTGAAGAAAAAAAATGATCGAGCTAATGCAATTTTATTATTGTACACTGAAGTGTTGTTATGTTCGTTGACGATGTTCGTCCTTCAGCTTTACGTTTCTTGGAGCAAAGTCATGATTTTTATTTCTTGACGCCATACTGTTCAAATTTCACACGTGATTACCTTATCAAATGAATATTTCTATCATCTTATTTCCTTTAGATAGTTGCTTTACTAAATTTCAATTGCTTGCTCAATTTAAGAATTTTCTTTGATGTGATTAATCCAAAGAAGATTAATAACGAACGCAATTATATCTGTGAAATTTCAAGAATGAATCTTATAAACGATTGAGGATTATTATTGTTTCTGACAGAAGAATCGAATTTCTGAAAATTCAGGTTCTTTTTTCAGAAGTAATTATGTTATTCGACTGAATTCAAAGCATTGTGGTGCCCGAGGGACAAGTTTTTGTTCATTGTTTAAAATGTATTATTCTACAAGGCGATTAGGGCTTCTTACAAAGTTATTGTTATTAGTTTGTGCGACTTCGAGGAAATAATAATTTACTGTTAATGATTTTTTAAATTTTAATTTTTGAGAACATTTGATAAGTTTTTTTATCTTTCATAAATTTCGAATGCTTAATATCAGATTATGGGTTAAAAGTGACCTTTGTCTTCGTTACGTAATAGTGATATTTTCACAATGATCCCTTTACTATTTTATAACATGTGAGAATGTTTAAGATGGGATTATACGAGAAAACATGTATGCCGTTAAGGATAATGTTCTTCAATAATCTCAGGATATAGAATCTCATATTCGAATTTAGGTTGATACAGAAATATAGGATACCCTTAATGTTATTTCTGTTTGCTTACTGTATGTTAAATGCACATTTAAAGGTTTTGTATGTTTCATGTTCTTTGAAGTCCACTAAGGGAAGTTTATCGAACGGCCAGACAGAATCTCTTTTCTCACACATTTTCATGGGTCAGTGGTTCATTCATTCATTTTTTTATTTATTTTTATTCCTGATATCAACGTACAGATATCGGGGAGAGAGTTTGTGGATGGATTGATAGGCAAGAGAGAGAACCTTGAAGTCAATCCTTTCTTGAATCCTGAGCCAATGAAGTGAGTTTAAAACTGAAGTGATTTGAAATGCTGAGATCTCTATACCATTTTAAACATAAACATAGTTGCCCCGGGATCATTCAGCATATACATTTAAGTGTTTGCAAAATACAATTAAACTGTTTCAGCTACACAAGTTAAAGACAATTTGTAGGATCCTGCCCAGCATTAACAAGATAATTATCGAATAACCAATTGCATTTTTGTAATCACATATCAAGTGTACTGAGAAATGGAATGTGGGAAGCTAAGTCAAAGTCAAAACTAAATCCAGCTTATCACATATACAATGTTTTTACCTCGTTTCATTTTTTAATTTTACAGAAAAAACACTTGATGGAGATTATTTAAATGTACATGTTCACCTTGTCTCATTAAATGATGCATTTAATCAAAAAAGACAATATGTGGTAACAACAAGATTCATGTTTGTAATATTCTCGATCGTTCGTTCAGGTCTATACTGATTAACCGAGTATAACAACCCATGACATCTAGTACGCACTCAGGGTACCACTCCTCTGTGTCATTATAGCAGTCAAGGAGAAAGAACTCGACATATTAACACATGGCAGGACATAATTTGTCTGTAACCACCTTTTGTGCAGTCGATTGTATATTTCGTGTATCCTTCGGCTGTCAAGAAACCACATCGATTATTTGCACCTTCAGCATACATTTGATGTAAAATGTATTTGTTGTGAAAAAGGTTTAAATATTTTTTAATTATTTTACATACTAACTTCAGCTTGTGAATATTGAGATTTATTAAGCGGTTAATTTTATCAGAGCAACACAATAAGCACTTTTTCATTTTTTTTCATTTTCTGGCGGGAGGGGGAGGGAACAGTGAGTAGTCCCCTAGTAAATTTGGTATTGATAAATAAACGTTGAAATTGCTAAACACCTCAACCCCCCCCCCCCCCCTTTTTTTTTTAAAAAATGAAGAACACCAACCTCCTCCCCGCCCACCCCCCGAAAAATCAGATTTAGAAGTTCCTGGATCCTCGACCGCAAGCGTCGTAGTGGCACTATAAGAAAAAAGCAATGAAATATTTATTGACCATCAGGTCAGTTGTAGCTGATCATTGACCAGCATGGCCGGATTTCAATCCATTCTAATGTACACCAGCCCATTAAATATGCAGTACAATGCAATAATGAAAGTACTCCACACTCAGCAGTGTATTTATATCGGCCATGGAGAGAGGAGTCACCATCAACATTCACACATGGCGGAACACAATGTGTTTGTAACGATCTTACCGGTAATGAAACAGAAATATTATCGTATAATCTTGCTTTTCAAAGGAACCTCATACCACCTGGGCTTTATTACTTCACATGGGAATCAATGTTTGACACAGAAACATCCGGTATGGATAGCCAAAAGAGAACCTACAAATAATAATATGCCTGTTATGAAGACCATTGTATCAGATCAAAATAAAATTATAAAAGCCTTAAAACGTCTTAATTAATTAGTTCCTGGAATGAATTCAAATGGGCATGGGATCTGGATGTATACTACATCTATACAAATGTCATTTTAAAAAGTAAAATTTTAGAGACTACTTATATCACTAATTAGAAGTGATAACATATTTCATTCATGAATTTTTTAGGAATAATAAATGCCTTTGAACTTAGTATCTAGTACTTAGTACTTTCATCGTGCAATTCATCTTATTCCAATAAATTGATTCGATGTCATACCAAATGTTGCCAGGGTGTTCATTGTCACTAAAAAGTAATGAATGCAGTCTTTGTAATCAGGGGGCTAAAGTAATCCTATCATTCATTTTAATACTGCAAAGTAATTTTTCTCACCCACACTTATTTCAGGGTAGTTTTTTTACCTGCTGCAACTTTATAGATTCTCACTCAATCACAAAATTGTGATACCTATTTAGATGCTGTTACAAAAGGAAGATTGAGGATACGCAAATATTTGTTGTCAAATGATTCAAATCATATTTTCAGAATAGAATTTCCATTGATTCAGTGATTCAGTGATTCAGTGATTTCTTTCCATTTCGTCCCTTGCAATGTTCCCTAATAGATACGTGTTGTTCAGCCTGAAAGATGTTCTTGCTGGTATAGTATCATATTAAATAGATGAAATAGTCAGAAAATTGCTATGTTATCTATAATGTATTTTGAGGAATTTCCCATCACAGTTTATATTAATTATAGACGAAAATATAAATTTATTATTTCCTTATGTGTAGGAATATTTGACAATATCGTGTTTTATTATATTTCGAATGGTGAAATATGCCATTTATCGGTGAAAATAAAACCCGTGTTTTCACTGAGTGAAATAAAAATGGTATTCTACCCAGTGAAATGATGCAATCAGCATATGACGTCGTCTGTGACGTCATGAAACAATTAAATGACGTCATGCAACCGCTGCGCTAGCGAAGCGTTTTAGCTTCTCCATTCATATAGTTAGGGTCATTTACGGGGTTTTGGGTTTCGTGAAGTAGAAAATCATATATTTACACTAGTGGCTACGCAACTATTTATCGATATTGTAACATGACCGTTAGTTATTAGAACTTTAACAGCGAACTCTGTTTTTGCGTACTTGTTTTTGTGTGGAAAGGACTTTGTCACTGTTCTATTTCTGTAAGAGGTGAGATAAGGTCTAACTAATGTGAATTCCCGGCATTATTTACATTACAAACATCGTTGTGATATTACCAAATAGTGACATTCATAACAGCGAGACCTTACAAAATACTTGTTTAATTCGAGACTGAAATCAACAATTATAAAGCTCATAGAAAAATATCGTAAAACCCCGAGTACAAAAGTCTTGAACTAGCCCACAACCATTGTGACAGCGACGCAAACATTGTGACGTCAAAACGGTTGGCCTTTGTGACGTCATACCATGGGAACGGCATTCGAAAGAAGGCGGCCGCATGAAACTTTGCGGCAAACTTGGACTAATTAAGCCAGTTGAAAATATTTTCGTTCTTCAAAAATAAATCATATTAAAGTGTCTTTGTGACATCTACCGGTAGGCACAATATAAAAAAGGACAAAGACAACTGTCAAATCGGAGTACGGCACGAATTTTCTAAGAAACTGGAAAATTAAAACTTGAGTCGGGCCGGCACTAGTGAACATGTTGTATCAATTCGCGGTGATTCGCCTTTGCTAATTTGCGGGTATTCATTGTCATAGGGTAATTTTTTCGAATCGACCAATCAGAATCGAGGATACAACGAAGTCATGTTACAATAGTGGCTACGCCACTCGTGAAAATATAAATTTCTACTTCATTCGATGAGATATCCATGGTATTCGACGAGAAATGTCAAATATCCTCTATACCCCTTATTAACAATAATGAATTAAGAATGAATTAAGCTTTGGAAATCGAAGCACACGATAAGTGATCAACTATAAGTTGATTAACACCCATTTATTATGAACTCTGCCTTATAAAATAAAAGTTTTTCTTTTTTAATCATGTTTTTAATATGGAAACAACACATGATGTATAGCTCTTCGATTTCTTAATTCTAAATCAAAACCAACTTATGTCCCCCACGGGACGTTACTCCTTACATTTTACCCTTTCCTTATTCCATATCTTTGAGATTTTTCTATGACATGTAAAACAAGTTTTTTTCATTATCTAGGTAACTATTTGTCACAATTTGACCGTGTAGTGAAAACCCGTAGATATGCGAGTGTTAATCTATCAACATGTCTAGTGGGAATATACAACAGTCTATTTTTATATATACAGCACACAAATGAATCGACAATATAATCAGAGAAAGATATTTACTCCGTCTGCGTCTGGCGAAGCCAATGAAATGAACGTCAATATCTAGCCAGGGCTATGTGTCTGTATCATTCACTTGTGTAATGAAATGGACAAATTATTTTGTAAATTTTGATTAAACACCTACGGGTCTTTCACATTAAGGTATTCACTCCTCAACATTTTTTTTTATGATTAAACATGTCTAGTTACTGAGCAACACTGTTGGCTGTGAAATAAAATGCATAATAGTCGAATGACCTATGTGCATTTTAAAATATAGTCAACAGTGTAGCTAAACTGACTTCTTGCCTACACCTTTGAATATGGGTTGGGCATGCTCCATAATGAAACATATCTAGTTAATGAGCAGTACTGTTGGCTGTGTAATAAAATGCATAATAGTCGAATGATCTATGTGCATTTTAAAATATAGTCAACAGTGTAGCTAAGCTGACTTCTCGTCTACACTTTTGAATATGGGTGGAGCAAGTTCAATGATAAAACATATCTAGTTAATGAGCAACACTGCTGGCTGTGTATCTGAATGGATATCTGTCGAGTGATCTATATGCATTTTATTGCATATCCAAACGTGTAGCTAAACTGACTTCTCGTCTACACTTTTGAATATGGGTGGAGCAAGTTCCATAAAGAAACATATTTAGTTACTGAGCAACACTGCTGGCTGTGTATTTGAATACATACCGTGCACTCCATAGAAGAATCAAAATCGAAATAGATGCCAAAGTACACAAATCAGTTAATTTATTTGTTGTTATGTAATTTATAATGTGCTTGAATAAGTGACAGCCAGGAATACAATCTTTTTTCTATTGCATTGCCTGTCCCTTCATCTAAAGTATTGGTTTTTCTCTCATTATCACCGAAGTGTGATTGTGTAAATTGCTAATGATGTTACTGTAGCGACAAATTAATTATCAATAACTACTACAACCATGAATTTCTCATAATTGATTATAATAAATATCGCAGTATAGAAATGGTTGCAATTATTGCCAGTTATTCTTTTAAATTTTTGGAACATTTTTCTGTTTTTATTTGATGGCATTTGAGCGATAATGTTCATGGCAATTATGAACTGCTAAATTAACGATATGCAATATGAAAATATCAATCTGTTACAGTTCATTTCGCAGTGTTTTTGCAAATATCCCATCGAGACACAACAAGTCAATGCAATTGATTGAATGGCGCCCCATCTGTTACCCTTCCTTTCATACAGGTCGCGTTGATAAGCAGCTTGTCATCGTTCAAGAATTTCTCTAACAATAAACTTATATACTACAGTGTTATAAGGGATCATATATACCATGCTAAGAACAACAATTCAGCGGATGCATGGGAAACACATGCTGTATCTGGTACTTTATATATAGTGGTGCATACTATAAGGATGAGGAACTGTTGATACCTGAACGTGAGCTCAAATCGCATCTTACAGTGGTAGACTGGTTCATCTGATAATTCATCAGTATACGTGATACAGTTACATGAGTATATGTGATACACCTTTATGAGTACGTGTGATACATCTTCATGTGTACATGAGATACAAACGCATTGGTATTTGTGATACGTAGCCTTGACTCTAGCCTTGTGGGATATCTTTCAAGCCAATATAGAAGAGATACTGGTGCATCGTATCCCATTCATCAGTATATGCCATATATATGAGAAGATACATGTATTTCATATGATACATGTGATACAGAAGTGATAGTTGTACCCGTGATACGTACACCCAGTCATGAACATCGTCAGCAGCATATGGAGTTACGTACCCTCGGTGTCGTGGTGGAAGAAACGAGTATTTGGTAAGATTTGAAGGTTTAGCTTATTAATATGCAGTTCTCGTCCACTTGCTGAATTGGTTCGGCAGTGTTGTCACATGGATCACTCTTTGCTCTCCAGATTTGGAAACAGGTTTTTGGAAATACGAGGTGATATTATTGAAACTCTACGACATCCTGTGTATCCTGTCAAAATAGTAAAGACCACTACAATGGAATTATCACAATGCTATTTCATTACCATTCATTGACATGAAAATAATTCAAAATCAGCGACATGACAAAACCATGACATCATGATAATGATCTCATGTGAACTACTATCACACTCGTAAAGAAACAAAATACCTTTAATATTCTTAAACCAACTATATATTACAGAAAGTGCTTTTCAAATATTATTTCAAATAATCGAAATTGTATTTGATTTTATGTTAACCATTTATAGCTCCTTTCAGTATTTCTTTCCGAGCAGTAAGCATCACGTCTGTTTTAATGTAGAACGTTAAAGCATAATTATACAGCAATCACGAATGATAAAATGGGCTTTATACAATGAGAGTTATTTGCTGTCTGCGTCAACCTTGGCTTCTCTATACAACTATTCATACACACGCAAACGTATGATTGACGTATCAGTAATTTGTCTATCATTTTTAAGAACCGGCCAATCTTGGCATTTGCTCTCCGACGATGATTTTTGTTTCAGAAATATTGATAAACCAATTTGATTCCTGTCTTTGGATTATTCCATGCAAAATAATATAACTAAAATAGTTATAAGAACAAACGATGTCGGTTCTTTTCGAATTTATCTTAAACCATATCGATCGTGCTGAGGATGAAGATGTTGAAAAAGAGATTGATTTTCTTGGTTAATACCGTTCACTATAATTTCGGTTCAAGGTAAGGTTTTGTAATTGATTGATAAACGATAAGTGTAAGTAAAGGTCACCTTTTTTGTAGAGGAAACACAGATTATGAAAATTAGGAGAAATATTTGAAGAAAAAACTTAATGGAAAATTTATTTTTGTTATCTGTAAAATAATATTATGCAAATCATGCATTCAACTGCAAAAACAAATCATTTAATATACATGATATACAGCTAAAACATGCAAATCGGACATAATGTATTAAGGCTGTATTTAGTGAGCAATTAAATGCAAAAAGGGTCATTTTGAACGTGTACTTAATTCAATATGTTGAAGATTACCTTGTATTAAGTTCACGTTGCTTTACGAGGACATGAATATATAAAAACAAGCGACGACAGAATATGGTTTTATGCTATTACGTTGTAAATGAGAACTCGCGATCATTCCTGGTCCTATAAACAATTCATACCACAACATTTTAGAATCGAGTATATAGATTGTTAATAAAGTAAGTAGTCCATTACAATCAGGTCTATAAGAAAGCCCTGTCACCTTGTTTCTGTCGTATGCATTCAAATTTATTGTGATATTGCTCACGTTATGATATCAGGACAAAGGAAAACAGCGAGACAACCAGACGACAACGAGGATACATTTGTGAAAAGGTTGTTGGAATCCTTGTGCTGGAATTCTTGTAGCTGTACATTATTTGAATGTATTATCGATTTTGCCGACTTTGTGAGAGATGTGGTGACGTTAATGTAATGTACTTGACAGAAATAGATCCAGTCCAAGGACATACAAATTACATCAGTTTATTCGTGGAGGCAAATCTGTTTTGTTACTTTTATTTATATACATGTTCTAGTATATGTGATAATACTAAAATATTTGACTTCATCTTGGGAAACTAAATAAAATATTTTGCGAAGCATGGACAAAATGAGGATAAGAACATTCTTGAAGGTCAGTACTTGCAATTGGGAAATGCCAGACTTAATGTAAGAGAGTAAACGTTCCAAATTACAGCAATTTTATGTTTCAAATCTGAAGAGACTGGCATATTTCAGTGAAACATATAAAGAAAAAGAAAAGGCCATTAAATATATATCGTTAAATCACCGTCGATCAAGTTTTCGATCATCTACCGCAGCACCATAAAGAAATTATAATTTATTTTACTCTCGAATTACTAATGGCAACTGTTACGAATTACTAATGAAAACTTTTAATAATTACTAATTAAAACTATTACGAATGAATAATGAAAACTGTTAAGATAATCTTCTCAAACACGGTTGAAGAAGATTCCCTTATTCCCCTGTAGAGTATATATTATATCTTATAAAGAAGAAATTGGATTCCATAGTTTCATTGATCAACTGATTCGGTAAAAATTTCCTCAAGCAGCAGTTCTTCAAGCTTTCAACCACCATAAAAAGAAAGAAATGTGCTAACGCACCATATAAAGATGCACAACTCATTTACTCCCTTATAGCTCATGACAACTGTTAAAAATGTGAATAATATTGAACATGATGTAGAACATCTTATGAAAGATCATAGATGCTTGGGATAATATCTGATTTTAACTGATTCCATAAACACTTTATTTGAGCCAAAAAAGCGTGAAACGTTTGCATGAAAATGTAAAATATTGACCAGAACAATAAATGTCAGTAATAATAATAATAATAATAATAATAATAATAGTAGTAGTAGTAGTAGTAGTAGTAGTAGTAGTAGTAGTAGTAGTAGTAGTAGTAGTAGTAGTAGTAATAATAATAATAATAATAATAATAAACAGTAATTTCCATCAAAAGGTTCATGTTTGTTTCTTAAATGTATATTTTCCACAACATTATATACCTTCATAAATTGTATTTTCGAATGGTTATTACGGTAAACATAACAACTATCACAGACGAACCATCTACCACCTTTTGCTAATTTGACATATTAAGTTAATGTAACAATAAAGCCTTAAAGACAGATTTACTTCCTTATGTCTAGTGAACATGTTATCAACTCTCATATGTTGCCAACTGCTTTATATAATAGTAATAATAATAATAATAAGGGTGTTTTTATAGCGCACATATCCACACTGAATGCATGCTCAAGGCGCTTCCTGCATTATTACCCTGGTCTAACCCAAGCTGCTAAATAAAGCGCTTAAAGGTCACCTCCAACACAATCTACACCAGGTACCCAATTAGTACTGCTAGTTGAACAGACTCACATTTTGAATAAAGTCCCTTGCCTAAGGAGACACCTTCTCCAGTTTCTAAGCTCGTGTCTCAGTGTGGGGCAGGAAATAACCCTTGAACTCTCAGTTAATACAGCAATGATCGGGTAACCCACCAATCCGCCGAGACACGCCAGATGTTGCTGAACTTCACGGTCAACTGAGCTGCGCACAGGACCATGTGCCTTCTCATCTTTTCATCTAATCTTTATGATTCCATAAACACTCACTATTGCAAAGCTTGAAATCGAATTAAAAGTATAAATTTTTTATCAATGATTTGCCTATGATGGTCACGCTTATGGTTAGAATAGCAGAAACCAGAACACTAATTTTCATCAAAAAGACTGAGTTAGATATTTTTTCAAATTGCACATTTCTGACACTATTGAAAATATTGATTTTGAAACGTGATAAATACGATATTTGAATGGTCATAAGAAGATATGAGCATGAATGTCGCAAGTACCGTTCGGACTGAATCAACTCTTAGCCCCTTGTACTGATGAAAGCTATTAAGATAATGTTCCCATAAAGCCTTAACGACAGATTTACTTCCATGTGTGTAGTGAACATGATATTAACTCAAATCTGTCAGAGAATACTTTGGATCTCATCTTTATTAATTGATTCAATAGACAGCCTTTATTAGATGTCGTGCCCAAGATCTCCTAGAAATATTTAGCTTTTGTCCAAATAGTATAAAGCATTTCTCCATTTATTTTATATCTTTGTGGTTACTCTCTTTTAGTGCCATATGTCCGTGATGCCATAAATGAAGAAGTTATAAGTGTGACCATTTCTAATAAAAGGGTCTAATGTATTGGCTTGATTGCAATCTAATAATTGTTCACAAAGGATGGTTCATTGTTTGATAAGGGCGATAAAGGGAGCAGTTTATCAATGCCGTGCGGGAAGTATTTATTAGAGAACAAGTTCTACGGATTTATAACTCCTTTATTGCAGGATAGCGACGTTCGGTGTCATCTGGCTTCCTCTCATGCAGTCTATACTGTAACAACAATCAATACCCTTGTATACCGACCTCATCAACTACGTCTCTGTATTTCAGTGCACTACCACCTATGGTTTGCTAATTCCAGCCGATGCTCGCAGGTTTCACCGGAATGCATAGCGGCGTACTTAAACCTTCTCAATTGTACAAAGCTATTCCCATTTACGTACATATTCACTCTCATAATCATGTCCAAAAGCACGTGCTAGATAACAGTATTAGTATCGACACCGAAACGTCGTAATCCAACAATAAAGAAGTGGTAAATACAGAGAACTTGTTTTCTATTTATCTTACCAACTTCTAAATGCCTCTCAAAGAAGAACGTATTTAATTTTCATTCATGTTGTTATGATTATGAGTCTTTGTAAGTAGTAAACTTACTAACTGTCAGAGGGCCAGTTAGTTATGAAAACTAAATAAATTACATTTTATATTCTGCGGAGGATTTTCCCTCGTATACTTGTTATGAAAATAATGAAGATTGCACTTATGGATTCATTACCTAAATAAATACTCTTATCCTCTAGAGGAGCCATAGACTTTGTTTAAAGGGACAGCATCACGTTGTATTAGATAAATAAAATAATCTCACGAGACAGAAATATATGTATCCTATAGCAAGACGATGTATTTTAATCAAAGAAAGTTTAAAATGAATGTACCATATTCGGTGGAGCTATGCGATTCACCTACCTCAAATGACTAAAAGGTGTTTTTGCTAGAAACTTCATTGTTTCATCTATGACTACGGATCATCGGGTTGATTAATAACATGTTTTTACTATATACTTCATTGTATCATCTACGACGAAAATATAAGGATCATCGGGTTGAGTAATAACATGTTTTGACCCGCTGAAGATAATACATTTGGTGAAAAATGTTAAGAAATTGATAATAACTATTAAGGGTATCCTAGAAATAACACATATTCTTTCTAATGGGTTTTTGTCGGTTTCTCATGTTGTTAGTGCATTCAATAATAATGCTTTTGATAATTTCAATTATTAACTTTCTAGTGTTTCATATAATTTTCTCAGCTGATTATGATCATCAAATGGTTGTGTTCCTAATTAAGCATTGGTGTTATCTTTCAAAACCACAACTGGGTTTTGTGTCGTCATGGCAACAATGTCACAAAAGTCGTATATACACCTTCGATAAATGAGTTTTCTTTCCGAATGAGATCTTGATTTCTAACAGGGGCTGTATGGTGTGGAGCATATGAAGCTCTTGGTTATTTTTGGTTGAATTGTCTTCACCCTTTATTCGATTTCGTGGAGTTTGGTTGAACAATATTCGCTGTTTAACGTTTAAATATGAAATGCATTATGAAAGTCGAAATGTCCATTACTATCTCTTCGTAACCTAAATGTGGCTCTTGTCATATGACCCTGCTTTTCTCCGATAATTCCTGATATCAAACTTCAAATATCAGATATATTCTTTAAGAAATGAAGGTTTTTAAAAATAAAACTGAGCTTCAATTACTTGCGTCTTTAAATGCAATAAGATGGAATAGTACAAGTAAATGTGCTCTTGTATAAATTTGATGAGTGAGTAAAATATATGAATTTAAGCTTCTGCTGACAACATCTTTCTTATTGTGAAAATCACGATGTTTCGGAGTATTTCCTTACTCCTAACATGACGGCAATGATCCACATGTCAATTCATAATTCTTAGTAACGGTAGTCGCGTATGAATAATTAAAACAAACGTTGCAGTTATTGGATGATGTCATTCCTTGTCGCTTTGATGTGTAGCTTTTAATTATGTGTATGAAATGTTGAGGGTACATGCTACTAATTCAAATATTCAATTGAAATGTTAGTTAAAACTAATAGAACAATAGTTTGTTATATTTTATCAAAACTAAATTTCTCACTTTGAGATGCACCTGCATCTTCGAATGTACCATATGAAGAAGTTCCTCATACATTGGATAATGTACCATCAATGTTATTGATGAAAACATACATATTATTATATCAAATTTTGGAACTTGTAGTTAGCATCATTTTATTATTGTCCCTGTGCCACCTTCACAACTGCACAACTAACCAAATGCTACATGTAATTATCAACATCTCATGGAATATGCTAAAGTAAAATAAAATTAACAATTGCACGTAAACGCCTTTCGCGATTATTATCAACATTATATAAAATACTTCAATGACATGAAAAGGAAACTCGTACATTTCAAACGCTATCGAATAACACGACTTGCTTGGTTTGTCAATCACTCAACCATGTCCACCTGTACCGAGAAACCCTTGATTACGCAGAGAAAACAATGCACCGTGCGTTCAGATATTGATTTAGAAATTGCATTGCAGTTCCTTTGTTCCCTATGCCATAGTATTACCTCACTGTGTAGTAATAGGGTGCCATTGCGGACGGTTTATGTTTATATTTTCTTGTATAACCTTATTAAAGCCTATAATTATAAATCTGTGGTGTTAGGATAAAACATGTGACACTCTATTCCATTTCTCTTTCATTTCAACACTAACAGACACAACAAATCGATTCATCGATCCGTATGCACCAACACTGTTACAACCGTGTCGAATGTTTCAATAGGTTTTGATGCTGTCATTTGTATCATTAGCGTGAACAATGAAGATCCATGGGTAAACCACGTGGATTATGTATACAGAGTTTACGAAGAGGATTTTTAGGATACTTGTGATACATAAATGATACTAAAATGAACCTAGTGAACAGTCTATGGAGCTATGTACCCGGAGTACCGTGGAGGGCGACAAACAACACAAGTCAGATAGACGGTAAGCTTGGAATAGTTTATCAGAGAAAACGGTTTACATCTACATTCCGAAACGAATTCATTTACCGGTCTGTATATGTAGATGTACATTCGATTTCGTTAGAGATTCCACTGCTATATTGCATCATTGAATCATCCTTTTGTTTTCGATATTGTGCATCAAAGAGATAAAAACTGACACGATAATTGCAATGATATATGCAAATAGGTAAACTATCTTTTTGAATGCGGCAATGAAGTGGATTAAATTGATTGGATTTGAGTGCTTGGTGATTCCTTAGGTATGGCGATGTAAATTTAAAATGTTGGTATTTCTCAAAACAATTTCGAGAATCTTGGTCAAGGTTTACTCAAAACATTATTCTCTTTTGACGTTGACACTGCAATTTATACATTATCTATTGTTTCATTTAACTGGTACTTCTGCAAAGGTAACTGTATCCCCTTCTACTACGACAGACAAATTAGCAAGGTTTATATTCAGTGTGAGACACTGGTTGCTGGGAATTTACTGAAAATCAATACTTGTAAAGAGAAGCATGCAGCGCTTTACTACCAACTTCCATTACCAGATTATAAACATGTTGGTGTTTTTATGGTTCTTGCATCTTCTATGATCTTATTGTCCCCCAAATAACACATTTTACAGAAGTTTTTACTTCTTGTGCTTCCACTCCTTGATGTTTTTTATCGTTTCCAGTTTCTTGTGTTGTTATTACATGTACTCATGACTGTTATTGTTCTTTTCATGGGTGATTACGTTACTGAAAGAGAGAATTTTCCTACTTTAAATCATGAAAATGGGTATGATAGTTATTCTTATTATGAGTGCATTAATCTAAAAAAACGTTAACTTTGGAATGAACAAATAGACGTTTAATGTGATCAACAAATGATATGATGGACTTTATCTTGGTGAACATTTACTCTATACTTGAGGAGGGGCGATACGTCTATAAGAGTCTAGGAAGCGGGGGGAAATGCCTTCCTGGCACCTTTAAGTCGAGCTTCCGTCGCTAAAGGTTCAGAAACTCGGTAAGAATGGTTGAATTTTTATCGATTTTTCGTTCCCTTTATTTGTCAGAAATGTCCGCGATTTTGCAGGTCACGATGACATGTACTTCACCTAGGGTAATACCTAATGAACTCCATTCGGTCTTGATATGTATTTATCATTAAACTTGAACATGTGTAATCAAATTCAGTTGTTATTAGGGCATTGTCGCTGAAGTTTCCCTAGTAGGGGTCACACATGTTTCATGTAGTTCTCATCTGATATCACTGTGAAGAGGAATGCAAGGGAAATCATCCCTCATTGAACTGCTCTTAAAATGGCATTTCGAATGCTTTTCGGAGGCTTCCATTGGATGTAAGAGGAAACGGCCAACGCAAGGAAATCACACTCATATATATCTTTATTTCGTCGAATTTATCATCTGACTTCAATACAACATTTTTTGTCAAATTCTAGGGTTATCATCAATGTTGAAATCAGTAACTGCTAATAAATATACGCAAAGGTTCACAACCTCCTCCTTTACTCGGACATGATTGTTTGGTAGCAACGCATACGACATTACAGATTTGTCCCTGCTCCCTCAAAATCTAAGGTTATTATCAATGTTGAAATCAGTTACTACTAAGGCTCGTCAACCACCTGTCTGTTTGAAAGCAACACCTACTGCATGAGAGAATTGTCCCTGATTCCACAAATCATCAATGATCAAAAGTAAGGGACAGAAACTCGATGGTAGACAGGATGCCCAACGAGACTTATAACATACAGTGGATTGATGTACAGCTATCTTATCGATCTACAGTATACACATCTACAACACTGGTCTGATGTCTGGTGACTCCAGTATAAACATCATGTCGCCCATTTTCATACAAGACAAATTCAACCGTTTCAACAAAAAAAAATTACTATAATCCTTACTGTCACATTTTTATGATTGTGTCATAGATTTAAAAAAATTTTTTTACTCATTTTCAGGAGTTCGTTGACAAAATCAACCGTTTCAAAAGAAATAATTACTGTTATGCTCACTGTCCCAATTTTATAATTGTGTCATAGATTTTTTTCTATTATTTTGACTCATTTTCAGTAGTTCGTACTTTAGGGCATTCCTACGAACACCATCTTACCTATATGCTAAACGGTTGTATTCTATCCAACTATCGTTGTTGTCTTTCTTATCAAGAAGTATGCTTATGTAGGGACTACTTGGTCTTTGACTTTTTATTAAGCCCATATTATTTTGTGTTCAATGTTACTCATTTAAAGTTGACCCTTTATCATTAAAAGAAGAAAGTAATTCATTCACAGCCTTCTCTTAAAGGAGCAGTTGAAAAGAAGCAGTTCTTAAACGAAATTTTCAGTTAAGCTACGTGAATCCATTTGCCTACCTCAAATGATGTAAAGGTGTTCACGCTGAAATGGCCGCAAGCATTTTTCGCTTGATATTTGGTACTATCTTCTACGACCAAGGATAATCGGGTAAAGGCAAGATGCGTTTGGCCGTCTGAAGATACCGCAATTGATTTAAACATTCACTAATTGGGGAAACTTTGATGAAATAAATTTTCAAAACATAATGAGCTACTGTCCCTTTATATGTAGGATTGTTGAACTATTTCACATTGAGTACAGGACATGATGTACTTTAGAGAACTCTTCCTCAACGTCTCAGAGACTGTGAAAATCTCGAGTGTTTAAAAGGTCAACTATAAAGACAGTTCTTAACAGAACTGCTTTCCATTAATCAGAATTTGGGTATTTGAGCATGTAATGTGCAAAGATAGGTGCCGTACTACTTATTTTTATCTTTTGTAATTTATTATTATTATTATTATTATTATTATTATTATTATTATTATTATTATTATTATTTACTTGTGTACGTATCGTTTGTTCAGAGATGCATGTTTGTGTCTCAAAGTGTACTTCGACGAACTACACAGAATGTAAACAAGTTGATAATATGTAAACGCTCAAAGTAGAGATATTAAAACTTATACTTACAAATGTTACACTCTAAACAATAACCATAATCACGATCTATAGTGATACATTTTCTATTCTTTCCTAATAAATCAACTTCCTATTGTACTAAGGCGTGTGGCGTTAGATCAGTTTTGAAATAGCCTTCCGCCGTACAAACCAATAAATCAGAGTGAAATTGACATGTAATCGATATCAGAAATTTTCATAAGAAAAGGTTATAAGTCTTTAGAGAAAAGTTAAGTGTGATTTTAGTTTCACTTTAGAAAACACACTTTACCGAGGTTACTTATAACATCATTTATGTAACATCAAAGAGGACATTGTACGTTCTGTAACATATCACCTCTAAACTTTGTGAAAGGAGGTCCTAGCTATCGGTGCAATAGCTCTCGCCTGGCTGACTTATCTTGACAAACCACCAAGGCACCCGTAGCGACGTATGATAAGCTGTCTTTGCATTTGAATATAGATCCTTTTACGATGTGCTTATATTATATACTTAATTTATTATATCAAACATTCAGTTATTTTCTCCCGTTAGTGGTGGAAAACATTCAGATAAAAGTCAATAATTTGCTCAGAGACTGACAAATATTTTTGTCTAAAATGAGTGATTTCCTACTCTTAGTTTGATAGCAAAACTGAATATCTAATATAAAAAAATTATAATTATAATAATTATACTTTACTGCCCGATGAATTCGTTTCACAGCAGTGAGCTGCTCATGATCACTATGCTTAAAACGAAATTACAATAGGCAAACGAATAACTTTTTTAAATAGTCATACAAAACAGTTGCAGAAACACACGTGTCCATGGACATGTAACAAAACACGATAAAAAAACTTGGTGCTTTCTGTACGAGACATGTTTAAAGGGAATCGGTAACTTGATGACAATATGTGTAATCATATTTGTAAAATGAAATGACTAATCAGAAAGGGATCTTTCTTTCATTTAGAAGTTTTATGCTAACAGGTATAAACGATGTTCGGAACCTTTATGTGTTAAATATAGGAACTAATAATATGGTAAGAGTTTAAAACAGGATTGTAAATCATGGGACGGGTCGGATAAAATTTTCTTCGAAGATAGTAAAACATGATCCTCATATACATAACAAAGGTGACTAAATTCAAGGCGACAATTTTTGAAAAGGTGGGAACAATTTTATGCAATTTGTACTCGAGAGACGGGTGATATTTTATCTTTACAATGTGTATCAACAGTAAGCAAGAGCTCAAATCATCAAAAGGGGCTAAGACTTTTTCGTGGGGTTCTTTCATCAAATTTTTTTTCATAACGCATTCACTTTTAAATGCTGTTCAAAGGTCAGTGTATCAAACTTTGTTTTTGCAATCAAAATATTTTTTCTAATGACATTTTGACGATATGTGTTTCTGGCGAATAAATGGCGTTCTTAACTTTGTTTATCAACAAGAATCACTTTGGAAGAGAAGAGAAAAATATCGTGTATACAAATGCCCCTGTTGCCAAGCAACACTTCATCACCCCAGAAAGCATTTTCGTGTTCTACTAGCTGGTAATGAAAAATAAATATTTTGATGATATCATGAAAGCAATTCATTTCCACATTGTGTGTGAAAATGTCTTTGCCTGCAGTAGAATAACTGCGTAATTGATTTAATGAATATTTGATTACGATGTGGCCATTTGGCCGGTCCATCAACGAGTTAAGGTGAGACATTTATCTGAAAGGTTTGCCGTGACTGAACTTTCGACTTGAATTGACATCGTGGTATTTTAATTGAAATCATGACATTTTAATCAATCAAAAATGTATAGACTTATAACATTAACAGTACTTATGGTAATTGGTTGATGATTGTTCTAACAACATGGAAACGTGACACTAGGAACGGATGATTTGATTGTTTTGAAAATAGAGTAGGCACATCCAGCATTTATATAGTGTTATTAACTACAGCTAACCCATCATTTGATCTTGTAGCTTGTATCATTTTATCTTTTAATAAAGCGTGTGCTGTCCGATTCTGATTGTGTCTCAGATGAGAAAAGGTGTTTGTTAAAGATGGTCATCGATTTCTCAAGATATTCACGTGTTCAAAAATAATTTCCATGTTAGGAGAACTCATAAAGCCCTTAAATAAATAGAGATTATTATATGAGAAAGTAGTTCATATTAATTTTTGTATGAGCTGAGCGAGAGCGAGGGTCATACATATACATAAATGTGCACGAGTTTCGGGGAAGCCATGTGACACACCTCCGAGTTTAATGATGTCTTTATAACCGATGATATTCTATTTGAATCGTATGGAAACATTCTGAACTCGTCATGCGTCTTTTGCGAGGCCCGCTACAGTGACGTGACGAAAAAATGTTTTATGACGTCACAGACTACAAAATACGTCAAATCATATGAGCTCATGTCTTTATATTGAAATATCATTACCATGTTTGATCCTATGGGTAATAAAGCACTATATGAAATCTTGTGTACAAGTGAAGCTTGTGCATGATGCAAATAGCATAATTCAATAACAAGTTTATCACCATCAGTAGCATATGATAAAGTCCAATATTAGTCTGTCGCAAATACTTCCTGACATGTACGTCTAATCCACATGAAGATGGTAAAGTTACTAAATCAGTCTGGTTTACCATTTACCAATCATCAAGTTATCTGATCCACATTAAAGATGAAAGTGACTCAAGGATTCCAGGGTAATCAATATGATGCTATTTGGATGCTATCGTGGTGTGTGAAATATAATATTTAATGCTTCAGGCGATGATGATTAGCCTAAATTGTCTCAAGACGGAATCACTTCACAAGCATGGAACTTAGATTATAAGGATATATCATTTCCAGCTAGTCACTGGGTGCAATATTTGACCATCAGAGGTTGACCTTACTTATTTAAGAAAAGATGCGTCTTATTTACAAGATATGATGTGCATCATTGATGTTGAAATTTATTCAATTGATTATATACATAAAAAAATTCTCATTTCTAATACTGTCATTCTTTCGTTCTTATGTTTCATGACAAAGCATGCCTAACGAGCACACATTTGCATTATTTCTCTGAAGGAATGGTAATTCTATGAGCGCTTTGCGCCACCGTATGCGAGTAGGTCCATTCTTCCCCGTTTTCAGGTACCTATTTGTACAGATGGGTAGACTGACTGCAAGATGGATAAAATATCTTTCCTAGGGACATACACTGTCACAAATATTATGTGCTTCCGATGGGATTTGAACACGAACCTGAATGTTGGAATAGGCCATTTTACCAACAACTACACCACTGTTTAACAGTTCTGTGTGTCAGAAACAAATTACTGACTCAAAGGCTGGTTTTGCGATCTTCTTTTCGGTGTTATTTCAGATATGATTAACAGTGTCCAAAAGTGACGAAAAACTTTATATCCAAAATGGCGTCGTTAAACGTTATTGTATTATCTCAGTATCATTGTAACCGAAGGTAAATGGCTATTTCCTTAAATCAAATGTCCATGTTCTTCATGTCCAGCAATATTTGGCAAGATACGTTCACCGTACATAATGCGAATAATGTAACTTTCTAATTGAATACTCAACCATGCCTAATCTTAAAACATTCAACCCTTAAAACCCTAAACCTTTTGTTTGCAACGTCTATGATACCTTACTTTGATGTGGCCTATGCCGGTACATATATCACGGTACAAAAGGAGTGGTACGAACAAAAAATATATTTCATACTGAACGTTGAGGATTTTATAAAATATTTTTATGTATTGTTAGCAGAGTGTATATGGATAAGTCACTATTCTTGCATGGTAAATGTTTTTATCTTCTCATTTTTATCTATCTTTAAAATACTATTACCAGACAAAATGATAGATAGATATCATGGCACATCTTTAAATCCAATCATACCATCGTTTTGAACACCTATTTATTCGTATTGTTGTTGAAATAGAAATGTTGACACCTACTATAGCCAGTTTTATTCATTCTAAATCATTTCTATAATGGTGCTCTTGCATATTTAACTACTGTTTAACACGATTCCATCCAATTATGACTTCATGACGAACCTGTCTTTCTAAATCGATCTGATCAATTTCCTGATAATATCCCAGCATGTTTTGAAGAGCATGTTATCAGTGAAAGTGTATCCATCGCCAGGATGTATTACAAGTCTACCTCTTTTATATGATGTATTACATGTTTACCTCTTTCATATGACTTATTACATGCTACGTCGGTGAAGCACTAAACACGCCTCTTTCATCTCGCTTAAATCTTTCTCATTTTCCATAGACTGATTGTCCCGTGATTAGGATTTTATAAGATATAAATTTGGTCAAAGGATCTTTTTAGACACTATGAAACATGGCTTCGCTTTTGAAACAGTGTTGATACTGAGATGGAAGAATTACGTGTCAATCAAATAATACGGATGCTTTGATCTTCTTTTGGAGTGAAGTGGCAGCAGCTCGTACATTGTAGGTTCCTTTCGTCGAAATAAGTTCCATTAACTGTTTATTACTTCTACCAATGCATTCCTCGCCAAATTAAGAACAGTCTAACATGTAAGTGGTAGTATACGAGATAGGAGAACAAATATTCAGAAATATAAGGCCTTTGTAACATTTGAATTTTTCATGTACATATCATAGCTAACATATAAACCATAAGTTCACACCTTTGAAGACTCCAAATTCTTGTGAAGTCAATTATTCTGATTTCTTTCTTGTTCTTTTTTGCTTTGATTTAAATTCAAAACGAAACTTCCATCCGTTCATTTAGTCAACTCCGTCATAAACTCTGACATTTACATAGGAAATCGATCATTCATGCAGTGATTCATAGAACAGTTAAGAATTGGTCGTTGTACTGTCATTGCTGAAGTCAGTATATGGTAAAGAACTTGTTTATGATATTACCTATTGAAACTACTTGATTAAAAAGCAATCAATACAATTAGTGTTGTTCATACGATTCAGATTTCGGCGTCTTCAAAGAGGAAATGCTGCGGGGACACAACATTTTTCGATCCAGTCATGGAAGTCCAGAGCTGTCGCCTTCAGAAGAACTATGCAAGACTGCTCAGGATTGGGCGAACAACCTGTCAGAACGAGGCTTCCTTCAGTATAGCGAGGCTACGGGTGAGTATGAAAAAGTAATAGCAGTCAATTGTATTATATTTGATATAGCAAGCCGGATATTTAGGTCATGTAAAATACGAATTCCCTGATCTCGGTTTCGTTGTTGAATCGAAATTTCAATGTGTTAAATGCACAAAAATATTATTTTCCGAATACCTCTAGAGCCAGTCCTGAATTGTTCATATACTAAGATATTTCAGCGCCTTTCATTTTGACGTTTGCATTTACCTATTTTAAACAATATACAAAAGGACACTTAAATGCGCGTGTTTGAAGCACCTTGATAGGAACCCTTAAAGGTCGTTAAACAATGTTACAAGGTGAAAGATGATCATCCATTCCTGAACTCTTAGAATATACAGGGATCGTTTGCAAAAGTTTCTAGAAAATGGCAGTTATCGTATTTAGAATCAGCTCTAACGTGGATTAGATATATTCGATGTTTCCTCTACCTTTGTCACCATTGCTTCCACTGTATTTCTCATACCTACTTTTATCAAAGTCAATTATGCTGCATCCTTATGAAAATAAAAGATATGCTACAAGTATATATCTGATATTTAAAATAGAACTCTATGTCTCAATTCTCAAGAATGATCTGCATATCTAAACTGAAATTATTATTCAACAATACCAGACCGATGCTTGATTGAGGAATCTCTCGCAGAGATTAATGTTTAGATATTCTTCAATACCAGACCAATACCTGTAGACAGTCAGGTGTTCCTGTAAGGCATTACACAGGCGTACAACCACTCAATGTCACTTTGGTTACATCTTATTGCATCAATTTGCTCGAAGATCAAAGGATTGAGCAAGCACTTTGAAAAATTGGCCGTTGAAAAGAATCATTTCAAAGGCAAATATTGTAGGATAAAGAGATTTTACATCAAAGGGTTTGGGCACTTTGTCACTGTCCTGACTGGTAAAAGAAGATTTAACTGATTTTCACTTTCATGTCGAACTGTTTCTTTATCATCTTGGTTACTTCTAATTGTTCGCATTTAAACATAATGTGATATGCAAGATATAGGCCACGTAGCGTAATATCCAAATATATTTCATTTGACATATTGTCATCTTGCTTCATGGGGATAGTTTTATGATGTACGCTCCTACAAACGATGGAATGATTGAGGATAGAAATGTTGTGAAAGCTGGATTCTTAAATAATAATGGAAACAATCGTTTTTTTGGTTTTGTGAAATTGATGAGGCCTCGGCTTATTTAAACGATGCAAAATTTATTGCCTTATTGACATCAGAATTAAATAAATGAAAAATAATAGATAAGTTTCTTCAAACAAATGATATATTCATAACCTATATGATATGATGTTGTTCATGATATTTTATTATATCAACTATGTATATAAACAATATCAATATAAACTCACATGGTTAGAAGAGGGGACTGAAGGCTGATGAAACTGTCCTTTAATCATCTACCTGAGCTACTTCTTGAAATCAACACAACACTCAACTGGGACCAGAATATCTCTTTCGGACTCTCTAAATGTCTGATTGTCTACATACACATTGATTTAGTGTTGCCCTCCTTGAGAGTCGCAGACAAAACAGCTAATCAATTAATGTCCAGTTTATGGATGGTCGAGACTCCAGTACCATGGCTACAGAAACGCTAGCACATTTATTCTTAACTGAAACAGTCCGTGGTCAATAAACTGCTATGAATCCATTATTTAAAAGGGTTTTTTAATAATATTTGATGATACGGTAGTCATATATCGTCAACTACGTCTTCTCTGGGGTTTTTTAAACATTATGATGAGTCGTATCAGTGTACCATGTCACCAGGATAAATGACATAACTAATTACTAAACCTTTAATTTATTTCTGCTTATGTTGAGTTCATTTACGTCGTCGTCAAGGGCCATACAGCCACAGGGACGTGTATCGCATAGAAATATACCCTACCCTGCTAGTATAGAAAAGGTTGTTACATCCCCATACTTTTTAGTAGTGGGGTACGGTCTTTATTGAGGATATTATATGAGTTTCAATGACATACTATGGTTACGACACTCGTGCCTAAATATTAGTATTTCCCGAGCGAGAACGAGGCATATACAGATGAAAGGAGATACACTTCTGTCCGGAGATGTACACGACTGAATATCGAAATAGTGCTCAATTCAAACCATAGATCACCCAGACAGTAGTACAAATGGCTTGCAGACAGATTGTCCTCAAACAAATTGATTTACTACTACCCTTTCCAGACGAAATTAAATCAGTTAGATAATCAAGTACAATGCACTGTGATGAGAATAGGGAATTTACATCTTTGAATAAATAGCAAGGACGTTAACCTTAATCTGAAAGTCATTGGCATAGTTATGGACGAACAAGAATTTATAAGTAGTTCAAAGCATTACTGTAAATCTGCACTAGTTTAAAACAGATAAAGATGTGAAACGTTATCAATAACATACTGTTCCGATTACAGTACTTTCTTGATTGTTGAATTTCACAACATTTTGTTTATAAGCCTAAGGTCCTGACTAAAAACTGACAAGCAAGACAAGATTAGTAAGACATTTAAAAAACAATGTATTGTAATGACTTAAGCGATTTTGGATTAAGAGAATAAAGAAAAGTTAATCAATCTGAATCGTATTTTCCCCAAATGAAACCCAGGTCTCGAATAGAAAAGAAAGGGGTGTATTGGGGAGCTGAGGTAAATACAACCCGGTTGTACCACCTAAACCTCGACTATAACCCGGGCCTCGAATAGAACCCGGATGGTACGCTATAGGATATACGTACGGTAGTAACCAAATATTATTGTATTTGTGGCAGGTATTGGAGAGAGCATCATCTTCCTCGACCTGAACGGTAAGGACCCTGTGGGGGAGGAGGTTGCCAAGCAATGGTACAAGGAGAGCGGAAAATATGACTTCAACAATCCAAGATGGCGGCGGGGTGAGTAACCAAGAAATAGTTACTTAAGCATAGTTGATATCATCATTTCATAACATATACTGAAGTGACACTTAGTGTAAAAAACATGGCGAAATGTTTGGCAATTGATATGATCTTGGCAAATGCAAGCATAAAAAATCAATCTTAAAAATCAATTAAAGTCATAGGCTAAGTTTTGCAAGGTAAATTGTAAATAGTTAATCACTCACATAAATCTTTCCCCTGACGTTTGCAAAAACATTTCAGACGTCTGCGTGCATTCTAGCCCTAAATAATGAAGTTCAAAACACCCTCCCATATGTGTTTGTCGAGCGTCCGTCCTTACCACGTCATTTCGCAAAAGCCATTACGTAGAACACATGAAGTTTCACAGCTGAATATGCAAAGAAAATAGCTTATGTTTACCTTTTTTCAAATACAGAAATAACAAAAAGGTGATAAACTCAATGTAGTATGCGTCTGTCATAAGTATCGGGGCTGCAATTACTAGATTCCGTGATATCGAACTCGCAATGGGGTGCACTTGATTATTAGGTTGCCCTTCGGTCTGAAACGGCAGGCGCCAATAAGCAGCGTCACACTAAACTGTAAAACGGGCATAAAATTTAAAATCTTTGCAGACGCAACAGGAAAGATTGGCGTAAATGATCAGCTATCTGCTTGTGAAGAGTAATAAGTTTAGTTAAAATACTTTACAAAAAGTATTATATGATTTTTATGTCGAGCTAATTATCGCCGTTCGGAAAGGGAAAAAGTATTGTAAACGCACGCAATTAACCAGCCGAAATCGGATGCCGGGCAATCTAAAATATTTTATTTTTTGTTCGCATGGGACTTGACAATGAATTGAAAGGGGAGCGTAAAAAGACCTTGGGCATATTGTAACAATTAAGGGTTGTAAAAGTAAAGGACCAATATCTTGCTATTCTTCAGCACCATAGCTGCAAACACATGCCCAATGCCATTTCTTACATTTTTGTGATTCTATTTCTAATGGAATAAAGTGAAAACTTAATGTCAGCTTTGGGTGCTGGAGTAGCCGTCACACCGCTTGTTCCCAGTAAGTGAATCATAAAATAATCATTTTGCCTACTTTTTGCTTATGCTTCAGGGTGCATGAATTTTACTCAAATGATCTGGAAAACAACATCAGAAATCGGCGTTGGAATATCAAAGGTCAAAGGACAAGATCGGTATGTCGTGGTCACAAACTACAAACCAGCTGGGAACAACAACATGCCCGGCGAGTTCAGAAAAAATGTACTTCCCCCACAGTGACGTCATTTCCGGAGGTTGTCCTGAAAATGGAAGAGGTGTTAGACTTTCAGAAGACAGAGAAAGAGGATTGGATTGACGTCAGTTGTCATGGGAACCACTATGAGGTGATTCGTATCACTAATTGGATACTACTTAGATGACGTATGACATCACGTGATGATATTGTGAAGTCATCTGACTACAACATCCGTTCTGTTGCCTTGAAACTAGCAGTGAACGTAACACAGTCTTGTGGGGGAAACCTTTCATTTTGACATGAATGTAAATGAGAAAAGGGATACATTTGATAGTGAACTGTAGTGAACCAAATCGTTTGTTGAGTGACTGGAGAGCTATGATACAGTATGAAGTTTTGATTTTGCAAACAAGATTGGACGATTAAAAGGTTGGAAGCATTTTGCTTTGGCACAGACTGTTCTACAATTTGAAACAAATGTTGACATTTGTCCAAGAATGACTGAGACGCTTCCGATACAGTATGATGTTTTGCAGATAACTTTAAGAAAAAAATGTTGAAAGCATTTTTCCTAGGTTCAGATGTTGCTGCCAATTGTCTGTCCAGGCCTGCTTGAAAGAAGGTGGAAAAGAAATCTGTTTATACATTCATATTTTAAAAATTGTTTCTGTGGCTTCATATGTAAATACTGTTAATGTGGCTTACATCTATCAACATTTCTTTCTGCAGGTTATTCGGATTCTGTTACTGTCAAAGATCAGTTTGACCTTATATTCATCATGTTTGATTTGTAATATACCAAGGAAATCGGAATATCTACATTGATAACAATCATGACAACACAATACGATCAATATGCAGATCGTTTCGTTTAGAAAATACTAATATCATTTTTTAAAATCACAAAAATAGTGAAAAAAACTTTCATTTCATTCCTATATGAGCTTTCGATTTTCGTTTAAATGGTGGCATTGCGATTATGTTCAGGCCTAGATATGACGTGGTTGTTGATTCGTTTTAGTTGGTTGTTTTCACGCCTTCACTACGAGCAATTATGTCACTATTTATTAAGCGGATTTATAAATCATATAGGTTTGGATTTTCCTCGATATTCTCAATACTTATCTCAATATAAATCATTCTGAATACTTTACTTCATACTATTTTGTATTTCATGAATTGTAAATCAACTTATCATAGATATATGAAATTTGATGAATACATATTGAGTCAAGTTGTTAAAAAATAACAAAATAGGTGTATCAATACTTTTTTCCATATGTTTAGATAAATATAACATGTCTATTACCTGAACTAACAACAAACGGTATAGTTACGATAATCAAGGAGTGAACAAGAGATAAAGGTAAAATCAATGCTTTAAGCTGGTTATCTAAATAGTTTACGCATGCACATTGATGTATTATACGAATACAATTACATGAATAACATGTCAATGATATGTATTATTACGAGTACTGAAACAGAATCAAGTAAAACTTTCATGGTGTGAATTATGGATGAATGGCATAATATCTTAAAGAAGCCTATGTGCATGAATATATAAATTAAATTGATATCTTACTCCATATACTGTTATGGTGATGCGTATGGTACTTAGTCAAAGACTTAGATGGAAGGAGCAAGTAATCTTTGAAGACGCTAATATCAACACAAAGATGATGACACATGTCTGTTCGAGAAACAACCCCAGCTAAGTGTGGCTTGAATAAGCGTGTGTACATTTGCATTTATTTTCATTATTAACAAAGGAGGTATCAATAATAATTTGTATCATGATGATCCGGAATTCTCATTATGTATACCAAATTCCAAATTCGTTTGTCATACACAGTCATGTTTACTAATTCTAACACTTAGAGGCACGGTGGTACCTTTGTGACAAATGTGACCAAATGAACGTTAGTGTATGCAAAATGTATCTTCAGAGGGCCCATAATCTCATTATATAATCCAAATTTCCGTTTTCGTACATTAAATTATCACATATCAAGCGAAAGCTGCATATGACCATTTTAGTGTGAACATCTTTTACTCACATGAGTTAAAGAAAATGATTGGCGTACTTTGGTATGTTCTTGTAAGAACTCTTTCCATTGATTACGAATTTAGGTCCATAAAATATCTTAGGATTTTTTCCTACGAAAACGTGCTACAGCACCTTTAATAGCTTTTATATTTCGTTCAGAAATAAGTTATTGTATTGGTTAATAAATGAAATGACATTTCAATGACATTACTTACAAGGCAAATGAAGTCAGTGTGACGGTGCTTGCATTTGATTAAATGAAGTTTCTCTTTCTTGCTTCGTTAAGATTTATTTGTATTATGTTTGTTGATTTATTCATTAAACATTCCCTTCTTTCATAGTAAGTTGTGTTGTTTTATTTTATTAGCACCATTCACAAATGCAATATTTTGAGAGGTTCATAGGTGTCATATTTATTCATAGCAACGGTGGTTTTGGATATTTTCTCAGAGTGAAAATGTCCATAGACAATTACAACAGAGATACATATAATGTCTCAAAAATGCAGGGAAACAACTTAAATCACACTACATATATAAAATCATATGGGGACTCCTAATCAGATGGTTAAGATGATACAAACTGACAGCCATGAAATAACATTGGACATCAATTCCAAGTAAACGTTCTCAGAAATTAGTTTTGCAGAGTCAAAACATTCAACTTGTGTTCTCACCGTGAATACATAAGAAATATAAAAATAATATTATTTTTGTTTATTCATCTTTTCAGCAAATCTGTCTACAATACATGTATGTGAACCCATCCTGCTTCATCAGCGTTATTGAATCCGCTGATCCAGCTCCTTCCATATACCCTGATCTCTTTCGAGCCAAATCCCTGGTACGGCTGGCGCGGCTTGATGTTCGTGGCTTTGCTCATTTGTTATTGTTTAAGCAAATTAAATGTCGTTATCCAAGGAGCTTGAAGCTACCCTTTTGAATTTTCCATCCGGGTTGTGCCGCTGTTGCTGGATGCGAGTCGTCTCATTGGCTGGTTAGATAGCTAGCGATACGAGGCTTTTGGCCTAAAGGATATCAGGGTATATGGACGGAGCTGGATCAGCGGATTCAATTACACATTGGTGTCAGCTTTTTAGAAAAAAAAAACACGACTACTTTCTTGAACAATTATACAAAAGGTAGATTAGAACATATCGAACAGAAGTAAATACACTTTTCAAAGTCCTTGCGCTAAACACCTGTTCACAAATTAGCAAAAAAATTAAAACTCAAATTTTAATGTTATGGAGTTTTTAAAGGTATTTATTATTTAAGACATGATAGCCCTATCCTTACTGTACATGCCATGTTTGATAAACATAGTGGTAATCTATTTACCACTTGCATGTATGTAAAAATAAAATAGTCAGTTTTATGAAAATAGATACTCATCCTCTTTCACCTAACCTTATAATTTCACGCAGAGCTAGACAATGAACTTAGAAATTTCCTAACTTTTTATGTAGTCGAAATGGTCCTCAAGTAACCTTTCACTCCCGTTTCAACACAAACAGGAATTGTAGGTACCGTTATTAACAATTAAAGTAGACAGTGCCTTTGACAGTATATACACAGTATATGAATGAGTATGTCTCAAGGTAACAATTTAGAAGTTTTCCTGGATACGATAGCACCGTCATGTTCTGTATATTTAATTTGGAGTCTCGTATTCCACGATAGTTACATAAACACATTCCTTACTTAACTTATTTAATATCTTTTTATGTCATTATTGGATCACAAATACTACATTATGATCTTCATTACCATTCAATTATCTCTGCAAAACATAACAATAAAATTATAGTTTAAGTCCTCTGAGGTTTAAATAGCCTTTCCAGATCTGGATCGATCATTTGTCAACATAGACCCATATTCAATATCACGGCCTCTCTGATGTTTGCATCAACATTGGTATAACGGATTGGCGGTTCCATACGTCTGGGGGTCACTGTGACATGGGTTAAGATAACCTCAACAATTTGATTAGCAATTTTTGTGATTGATTAAATGAATTATTGTGACAACATTACCTTTAATTCAATTAATAGTGTTTTCATTAGTACGGTGCAAGATTCTGTTATGCTCATAAGGCAGCTGAACTAACGACAAAATCGTCAATCTAGTTGATGGAGATTTTTTCAATGATCATGAGCTTCTTCGCCATAAGTTAAAGTGTCATGATTTCATATATTAATGTTATGATAATGCAATATCTCACAAATTGAAATCAGGGATTCGGACGTTTTGAAATAGTACCTTGATTTGAAAGGTTACATGGAAGCGATGCGTTATCATTAGAATAGTTTGCTACGTTGAATTAATTAAATTCTTTCAATTGAAGGAAAAGGTCGACCTTTGTAAACCTTAATAATATCTGATGGATTCAGTTTATTTTCAGTTCAGTGGCGACGTAAGTGATTTGACCTGGGAAATTAGTCTTGCAGTTGAGGAGGGAGGGATAACTTTTAAATGAGTTCCTATAACAGCAATTTTTTCAACCCAAAACAATTTGATCAATATATAAAGTAGTTCAAGCAAATTATACTCGAACAAGTTTCCAATAACTTTAAACCTATCCAGATTTGTCCCTCTTCTCCCTCATTCCTTACAGTAACAGGAAAGCAATTCGAAATATCAAAACATGTACAAGATGCAAACAACTAGAAGAGTTGAGTAAAATTTCTTTATGATCAAAGAAGAAGGTTCATAGGATATTACTTTGTTTAATAATTATACGTATATCAGAGACAAGATAAAACTGCGAACAGGTTTTTGCAAAACCTATACCATTTGAACAAGGAACGGAGACATTGAAATAGTTGCTAACTAATCATTTCCCGACCGTATCCAGTCAGGGATATCATATGAAGATGTTATCTGTATCTAAATCGAGCAGTCTTAACATCGAGGGTAAAACTGATGAGTCTTAAACTAAATCTTTGTCATTTCTAATTTACACGACAACTGAAGTCAAAGAATGTAAATTGTCAAATTAATGATCAGCACTCGTCTTCATTGACCTCAAACAACGGAGTTATAAAGGTGTAGAAGTCGAATATCACTCAACCCAATTATATGTAAAATATGATTGCAAACCTTATCAAACATGATCATAGGGGTGATTATCATTAAGGCGAACACAACGATTACCACCTAAGATTACAAATGGAAATATCTTCCCTTTGAAAAACTCTGATATGTTGCACACAGAGGCAGCCGAATAATCTAGTTTCAAGGACCCACTTGATAACTGGATAACCTGATGGCTTCCATTGTCAGTCCAAAACCAACAATAATTGTTCAAGAGGTGTGGTCACCGTGAATCTTAATTCAAAATATGCTTCTTCCAAACCCACAGTATACAGTATATTCTGAGCGAAGAATATGTGAAAGATAAGATGTGTTTAAATGCTTTATGGTTAGGTATGCTTCAATTTTCAAATTTCGAATGCGCCGCCTGCCCTTCTTTCCACAATAAAGTGCAGTTTTAGAGCGACATCAAAGAGCAAAGGTACTTGACATTCACAAAAATAGAAGCAGTTGCCCTTGTAGTGGAATTTATATTCATGGCCAAATTTAATACACTCAATTAATGTTTATCTAGGTGTAGCATGACTTAATCAAATTAAACATCGCGTGTTAGAAAAGGAAGAGACCAGCTACAACCATCATGTGCTTTGCAATAGATTTCAGTTTCGCACCTGTCTGGTGATCTTACAATAACAATTCTTGGCAAAGCTGCATTGTAAAGCACATAATGGTTTAGGCTTCTCTATTTCCTAATTATAGTATGGATTGGTACATTTGGTAGGCTGTGTCTTGGGCAAACATAATGTCCAATTGACACCAATTTTAGGTTTACTCTATTCGATACATTGTCACGATAAAGTTCCATTAAGAGTTTTGAATTTCTATATTGTTACATGGATTCATTTCTGAATATCTATTATACCTTAACCTTCATTATTGGATCACGCAGGTTCCAATATGGTCATCAATACCAATAAATTATCTCTGGAGTAAATATTGATTTAATTATGGTTTAGGTCCCTTGAGTTTTCAAAAGCATTTTCATCATAATCCAGATCGATCATTTGTCAACATAGACCCTTCTTCAGTTCCGGGGTTTCTCTGATGTTAGCATCAACATTCCTCTAACGGATTGGTGGTTCCAAACGTCTATTGGTCACTGTGACATGGGTTGATGAAACCTCGAATCATTTGATAAGCAACTTTGTAACTGATAAAAATAATTAATTAGTGTGACAACATTGCTTTATTACAGCAGTACAATAAAAAATCTATTTTGTTCCTTAGGTGACTAATCTAACACAAATTTAATCAATATAGTGATTGTAATGAATAAATGTCATGAATAAATATATTAATGTTTTGATTATGCCATACGGTAACAAACTAGAGAAAGCAAAATCTGGTGCATTTACGTTGTGTCTGCTCCAGAAAGAGCTCGTCGCCAAAGCAACAACATGACGTCACCAGCGTGTCATTGTATTAGGGCATTATTCGATGACGTCAGACGTCAGTCTGATAACATGTTACAATGATATTTGCAATGGTAAATGGTAGATTCATTGATAGATCCCGGTAGTTTACCGCAATCACATACTCATCGGTTCTGTGGTTATTGGTTCGAGTTACATTTCAGTATCTTCATAAAATATGAATTTAAACCTTTTTAATCCTCCTTTATCCCAAAATTTCAAAAATTTACAATTATTCGTTTTCAATCAACTCAAACAACGGTCATTAAATATGTGTAGAAGCCGAATATCACACAATCGAAATATATGTAGAATACTAACAAAGCTATAAACAAAATGAACCAAATATCCATCTATACATTCTTTACAAAACAATGTTTGAGTTGTTTTAGCACAGTAGCCTTCAATTAAAACATCAGCGGCTTACCATAAGTTTTTATCAATGAATACTGCACTTCTTACCATTAAAATCGACATTTTGAGCACATGCAGCATATCCTTGAAAATTGTAAAATATTTGGATCAAGGGATGTTTTGCTCACTCATAAATAATTGCCTTACATCAAAATAAGACAGGGATTCATGGTGTCAAAGCCATTTGTTAACTCCCATCGTGTTTGATCACAAGAACGATACACTTTAACATCAATCCATTCTTGGTGCCGAACAAGATCAAAAGCATCCAGATGAAAGATACATTTGTGTCAGTGGAATAGATGTTAGGTTAAAAGCAAAATACGATTCTCACATTGCATCCCTGTGTTAATTTCTTGTACATCTGATATCTATCATAATGGGTTACTTCAAGGTTGTATCTACTTTACAGAATTGACGCCGTATTGTCCTTATAATTGTAGTTTTCCTAATCTAATGTAACAGTTTCTAACTGGCAACTGACCTTATATTCTTAAAATATATTTATTTTTTCACGTCATGGAAAAAAGTTTGAGATCGTTTTCGTGAAAGCGTAAATATTCTTAACCATTTTTTCAAAGTGACGCAGAAATAATTTGGTGATGTTTAGAATTCCAGGAATCTTTACATCATTTAGGAATTTATTTACATTATTTTGGTTTCAAGCAGTTTTTAACGGAATCCAATTGAAGTAATACTAACATTTCAAAATTTCAAAAAATTGCCATTTGAGTTTTACAATGAACATTACCTTAAATCTTTGACATTTTGAAAATAAAAAAATTTAAAAGATGAAATATTTTGCTTGCATTATTGTATATTGTATATTTTGATATTGCCCTTATTTGTCTCAGATGAAGGAGGAACCACGTACTTCGAATAGATGGACTCTTGGATTTAGAATTAGAAAATCTATCTCCAATCTTGAAATCAATATTCATAGATAAAAGGACAGTAGAGCCCCATAAGAACTATTTGAACAGATTTACCAAGTGTTTAAAGATATAGTTCAAATATTTGTTTTATCTAATCCCAAGATTGCATAAATTCCACTGCCTTGAAGCTCTTTCACATCAAAGGAACTTACATTGGTCATAGCAAAAACAATATTGACTGAAGAGCTATGAAAGAACAATTTTGATAATGACACGTGTGCATGCTTTTGAAGTTCGCTCACATCATTGCTTAATGGTTGCGTGGTGTTTTCGTAATGGATAATACACGAGAGAGAGCTTATGCTAAATTATAATATATAAGGAAAGAAAGCTCAGCGGGAAATTAAACTTGAAGAGATGCTTGAGGTCTATCTATTGAAAAAAAACCATTATACAATCACAAACATATATATAAAAAGAGGTCCATTGTATTTCTCTACCTTAGATACCGTAAGCGAGTTTATGAAATACATAATTGAGAACATAACAAATGAATTAAAAATCATTTTGCAAATAATACTCGACTGTTCACGTTGCTGATATTGACATCTGAAGAAAAACACGTGCAAATCCGTCAAAGGTCTTAGAAATATAGATGGAGATGTCACCAACGTGACATCAATGACACTCAAGAGGGATCCTTAAGTTCAATCACAGGAAAATGATTTTAAACTTAAAATATCCATGTTGAATGTTTTAATGCATTTAAATCATATGAAAGTGTAAGTAAATAATTTTATAAACTTACTTAAATAGTATCCTCATTCCACTGATAATTTAACGTAAACCAGCCTGTTGGCTTGCCAATAGAGTAAAGGTTAGATTATATGCGTACAGGTAAAAAGAGTTCTGGGTTCGTTTCAAGCTTGGCAATGGGAAATGCACCGAGGAACAAATTTTTTTTAATAGACCATTTACAAACAGAATGAAATGTGAAGTTATTTCGGGGTTCAGAAATTGTTAATTTATTAACCTTTAACTTCCAGTTTTGAATATGAGGTTTTACATCTGATTATAAAAATCTGACTAAGCAATGTGAAACCTTCTAGAGTTTTTTTTCGGGAAAACTTGATGGAATAATCTGATGAAACCAATAAGCATTGCTCATTTAGTGGTTAGGGTAAGATAAAACGAGTTGATTTTAATTAAACGTGTGTGATAATTCTGTTATACTCTAGAATTTATATGCAATCGGTTATAAACAGAAAGTTTGCGAGGTTATGGTTTTAATGATAATGCAAAATGTTACCATCTCAAACATATTTCACCTATACGATGTTATAAACACCTTTGATAAAGATCATGATTAAAAAATTTACATACTATTTAAGATCTGTCGTAGAAAAACACATTGATTAAAGGGAATAATCAAATTGTACTTTTGTTTCAGAGGATTATTATCTTCGGCAGTAGACTCGAGTATATATTAAGCGTGATCTTTTGAGTAGATATGTTATATCACATTTCAAATCATTTCCACTCAACTAATACCGTTCAGACTTTCCCTTTAATTACTAAAGATTATGCCTAGTACATAAAACGATCACGTTACCAGGAATCCAAGTAACATAAGAACAGATTATCCAGACTGCATTAGATGTCCAGAAGTAATTTGTCTATAAGGAGATCATTCACAACTTATGAAGATGTCAGACAAATTTGCAAGCAAGCATGACGAAAGTGCACGACTCACCTCAAAAGCTATAATTCTTTATTATATATGTCAACACGAAAGGGAATTGGAACACAACTGAGTTGGGAAACAGCACAAGATTACCTGTTTATTTCATATGCAAGAGGATTGGGCGTTTTGTTCTTTTGCCGAATTTGAGTTTCAATGGACATGTGGTCATCATCTAAAGTAATCAATAATTTGCTGAAACAAAACAGTATTTGACGAGAATAAATGCAAAGCAAAATGAAAAGAAATGGTATGAAGAAATGTCATTAAGAACAGTATAAAAAGGACGAACACGATATTTGGTATCCGAAGATATCACATGTATAAAAAAAATTTTTATACATCTTATTGTGAACACCTTCAGTCATCTGATTTAGAGTAATGGTTTGGCGTAGCCCAAACGATTTTTAGTGATTATAAAGAGTTATTGATTGATATATCCATGAGGAATACACGTCCCTAAAAGAAGCACTGGTATTGAGAAATGTTATGGTCACAATTTGGGGTCTATTTCATCGTTGTGAATAAGACTAATATAGCAATTGCTGTCCTTTTATTCAGCAGTCTTAATTTGATAATGTCCTTTTTTGAAAGGTCATTAAAGTGTTCAGAAATATTCGGTGACCACCAATTTTTATTCCCGAATCTTTTTTTTATTAAACTGAGCATAACATATTACAAATTAAGAAATAAAGAAATATATATGTTTGTGCCACTGAAAATATTGGTGAACAAGTAAATTTGTTTATAACTATAAAATGCTGGTTGTCCAAGTGTAATTCAATGACATTAAGTTTGTATTGATAGACATGGGCTTTCAAAGGCCTTTCCATCAGATCTAGATCGATCATTTGTTACATTGACCCCACTTCAATTCCACTTCTCTGATGTTCGCATCAACATTGCTCTAACGGATTGGCAGTTCTATACGTCTGGTGGTCACTGTGACATTGGTTAAGAGAACCTCGACAATTTGATTAGCAACTGTGATTGATTTGAAATGGATAATTGTGACAATATTACGTTTAATTCAGTTAAACGCGTTTTTATCGGAAGAGTGCAAGATCTGTTTTGTTCATAGAACAACTAACAAGAATTCAATCAATCTAGTTCAAATATTTGTTTTAGTTGATTACGAAACAGATTGATTAACGTGTCCTGAAATCATAATTATATTACTGTTCTCTTTATGTGATAACCTCACAAATTAACATCAGGGATTCAGACTGCAGAAATATTGTTAACATGGTAAACTTATATTTTTTGTGAATGTTACAATTATTCGAAATGTTTCATAGCAGCGATGCCTACCATTGACATAATTGACTGATTTTAATGAATTCATGTCATTTGAAAGAAAATATCAATCTCATTAAAATAAAATCTAATATTGCTGCTGCTGATTATAGTAGTGGAGTATGTAGATTTCATTTTAATGAGATTGAAGAAAATATGTACCTTGATCAGCCTCAACAATGATATAAACAATTGACTTCATTCTCAGTTAAATGGTTGAGGCAAGACATTATCTAAAGCAGTTAAATTAGGTTATTATGGAACAATTTTCTTAAATCATTGAATCCAATTAGACGTTTCCCTCTTCTTCCCCATTCCTTATAATCACAGGAAATGAAATTTTAAACACCTGTAAAAACATCTACAAATTATTGTCGAGATGCAATAACAAAAGAAAGAGTTTTGTTTGATGTTATCAGAGGTTAAAGGGAAATACTTTTGCGGATGTTAGAACAATACACTGCAGACCAGGTTTTGAGAAGCCTACCATTTGAACAAGGAACCATGACCATATTTGCCAACTAAGGATCTTTCTAATGGAACTTTGCAAATCAGGATGTCTGAAATGACCTGATGTCTAGATACTCCGGACCAATCACTTCCAAGTACCAAGTCAAGAACACTAAAGAAATAATGTTCTGTGTATCTAAATCTGGCAGTCTAGACATCGAGGAAGATTACTCTGTGACAAGAACTCACACAACTTTTGTCATTTCCAATCTACACGTTAACTGGACCATCGGTTAATAGCAAATGTAAATTGCCTTCGTCTAGTTCTTGTAGAGAAGACTTATGCAATACGGATGTCAATTATTTGTGTAACAAACATTTTAACATTTTTAATTCTCATAATTCCTTTTTCATACACCTGCATAAAGAATTTGTTACCTGCAACTACAATGATACTAGTATTATCAACTTTAAGAGGTACGAGAATGATGTATTGCTCAGAGTGTAAGCTTGGTTCAAGTCGCTTTCAGCATTCTTGTTTAATGTTTGGTAGGTGCCAAATACCTTATGCGATTATATGAAGTCAGACAGTCTTAATCTATCTTTTAACAAAACGACAAATATATACCAGTTAGTCATTTATGATTAACTGAAACAACGGCGTTACATATGTGTAAAGCCGAATATTACACACCCAAATTAGATGTCAAACCTTTTAAACACTTTCAACCCAATATATGTGAGCAGAAGCATTTATACATTATCCTGTTTGCAAACCAAACATGAGCGGTTTACCTTACGTTATATTGATAAAAACTGAAATGATTACCATTGAAATTATGATTTTAAGCATGTGGGTAGTTCTCTATATAAAAACACGATGAGGATGGATGACAACATAACATCAACATCAACATACTCTTTTTTCGCAGCATTTCCTGTAAAACTGTTAAATATTTTGATCAGGATAAGTTTTGCTTACTCTGAAATAACTGTCGCATGTCATAATGTGAATGACCTACACGAGGACAATGCCATATGTTAACTCTCATCAAGTCTGATCAGAGAAACAATACACTCTCAATAGCAATTCTGTCTTGCTGCCAAATAAGATCAAAGTCAACCAAACGAAAGATACATTTGTGCCAGTGGAATAGATGTGACCTTCAGTGCAACGTACGATTCGTTTGATCACATAACATCTCTAAGTTAATTTCCTATACATCTGACATCTGTCATAATCAATTGTGTATCAAATACACACCATATCTCCATATCTATTGTTATTATTTACTAATTATCAACTACTACTCATCAACTTACCATATCGTACTGAAAAAAGCTGGAGATTGTTATCATGAAAGCAGAATTTTTTTAATCTGTTTGGAAATCATGTCAAAGAATTATTCAACATTCCAGGAATTTTAATATCAAGGCATTTGTCTGCATTAAATTGGGTAACAAATCGTGCCAACAGTTTTTAAATGAAAACTATTCATTTAAAAAACATATTGACATAAAATTCAGTATATAAATATTGAAACATAAAAAAATATTTATTAAAAGCAATGACATTTTCAGATATAAGAAGGACGTCACGTGTTTTATTGACAAAGAAGTTGTTTTGCAGTAGAAGTACTCCTACGATTCGTGTTAAGATAAGATAAGATAGGATAATCTTTATTGTCCCAAAAGAGAAATTTGTTTCGTAAAATTACAATTCTCCAGAAATGTGAAGACAAATAATAGCATAATATTAAAAACAATTCATGTCAAAAACAGTTAATGTTGAAGACATCACCTCAACAAGGTTTTAAAATCACAAGATGGCGAACGAGCTTTAAAACAATGAGGTCCAAAAAAATGACTAAAAATAAAAAATAGAAACATGGAGTCACATCAAACATGGCCTTATTGATATAAAAATCGTTTGATGTCGTTAGCCACTGCGACATTATCGCATTGTGCGTATTCTCATAAATCGTTTATCCTTTTTCCTTTCCTTCTTCGTCTTGAAGTATATTAATCATCACCGATATCCTTTTTTGTCGTTCAGCGAATTCTTTCGAAATCAAATAAGTGCATATTTACAGCGTTCCCTCCAGCAATATGTTGAAACCTTTATAAAAAAAGGAATTGCCTTATCATTATGTTCCGTCGCAGCAGACTAAAGAGAAAGCACAGAAAAGTCCAGGTAAAGGCTTGAAATAGCCACTCATTCAGACCGGCACAATTTATTCCTTGCGGGGTAAGTTGGCCATTCGCACTCTTTTAAAACAAAGAGTAAGCCTATAATATGTGTATTAACTTTAACCTTTTTCCATTGATTGACAGGCATACAAGTCCATATCGACCAAGCTCAAAGAGGAAATTGCTTCATCAGCTGTCAGTCCATTCTTTGAAGTTTAATGGAAAGTGGTGACTGAAAGGACCAGGAAATTTGGTGCTGATCTATTTCAGGATATCCGGAATAATGACCACCGATAACCGGCTACAATATGTCAGTTTTGTTTTGTCCATGGAACCATGACTACAAAGTTTGTTTACAGTGAACAAGACAGGGCTTTATCTTGTCAATAAAACAATGGCATCTGAGTAACCTTGAAATGTATGCACATAAAATGCTGTTTAATATTGATGTAATAATCATTATCTTTTGCAACAACAAAATATTTGCCACATATATTTTGTGACATCGATGTTTCTTAAAACACGATTTGTAGCCAAGTCTTCGATATCCAATAGATAACTTTCCTATCTTTATATTGATACAGACGCGCTTTTGAACTCCCTTATAAATGTAAACAAAATGTTCATAATGTGAACATAACAGGGCTTTATCATGTCAGTGAAACAATGCAATAAAAAATTCCCATATATGGTATGTATCAACAATGTTTCTTAACACACGATCTGTAACCAAATATTTGCTATTCAATAAATAAGATTATAAACTTGAGGGTAATACGGAAACTGTTAACATAATAGACAAATCATGTAAACATATTTTCTTTTAAAAGTCTTTTTTTTAAAATATGATCGTTATGTACGTTAACAGTAATAGTAAATATAAGACAGGATGTTATAAAAATTATAGTATGGGTGATATATCAAATTGGATTATGCCTTTATAAACAACGTCAAAGAGTTATGGTTCGATCCCACCTTATTTACCAGAAGAGTGAAATGTAAAGTAGCTTTTATGGTTAAGGTCTTTCGTTCGAAACTGTTCTTCCAAATTTGAATATAATGCCTTAACTAAGCAAATTTATTATAAATAATATGTATAAATTTACAAAGTCCGCTTTATCGACAAATGCAAACATCGATACTATCGATGAATCGTTACACCAATACACAATAAGCAATATCTTTCAAGTTAATATGTGTTGTCATGTTATGTTATGTTATCCTTCCAGTGTCGTTTTCACACAATTAAATCTGCTCGAACTCTCCCTTTAAATGGACTGTACATAAAATGCTCACATTACCAGGAATCCAATTAAGACGAGAATAGATTGTCCAGCTCTAGACTGCATTGAATGTCCAGTAGTAATTTGTCTACAAGGCGATCGATCGTCCACAACTTATGTAGATGTCAGAATTATTTACAAGAAGCATGATTTGTAAAATCATACGACGAAAGTGCACGACTTACCATATAAGTCATAATTTAATTTTAATACGTCAAAACGAGAGCCATTTGGAACGAAACCGAGTTGTACAACAGGGCAAGGTTACCTATTTATAACACATGTCAGAAACTTGATTGGGTTTTCTTTTTATCTTTTGCCAGAAATTAAGTTACATTCAGCATGAGGACATCATGTAAAGTAATCAGACATTTCCGCAAACCTAACAGCATTCGACTTAAATGGAAATATTAAAGTGAAAGGTAAGGATAAATCAGTCCGTATGTTTCGGTGTAAAAGGCTTATATATACTGTAATTGATGATGTTTAACAAAACCAGGCACAAGCCCTCAAATCTAATATCTGATATTGCAAAATAATTTGCAGGTTAAAAGACAACCAAAGCAAATTCAATGATATTCATAAAGGGTATAAAAACTGTCTCATACAATTTGGTTATTTCATTTGTATACTATCCTTTCCCGGGATACTTTCCCTCAAAAAGGCATTAATGTACCAAATTTCTACAGATATCACTTAATGAGATTTCTAAACCGAACAACCTGTCGTATAACCTGTGAATGTTAATAAAAATACAATGTCCATCGATTCTCAATTCATTCGGCATGTAAAAGACCGCTTTATAAGAATTTTTCGGGCAAGTGAAACTATAGCTCACGCTATGGAATTTTAGCCAATCAGAGGATTAATATGCCAGTACGGACAACATTGTTTAATGTCAAGTTGTCAGCTCACCCTTTCATGTTCACAGCCAGTCGGCCGGCAAAGTTTTAAGTTCCTGATTATGCGCTGAAATGGATTGTTTAAAACATAGCGTTGCCATACACTTATTAGCATCTTTTCTGCCATTTCACATGTTTATTGTTTAATATCAAGACTCAAGACGGGTAATTTGAGTTCACATTTTCCTGATGAAAAAGTCCAAGGGAAATCTCATTAAATGAAATGGGAACAAATCAATGATTTGGATTTAATGAGATTGATTTTTATAGATGATTGAGTGAAGAGCAAGTTATTGGTTGCAACCTGGGATACAAATTAGTTAGGCTATGCAGCAAAGACATTGTTTACAACTGGGCCTAGATTTTCGAAGCTCTCCCTTGTGCTAAGATAACCGTAGACCAATGTAATTGTATGGCCCTTACCACTATCATAGTGCTAAGAGAGCTTCGGAAATCTAGGCCCTGATCATTAAGTTTGACCTATACTGAAGGTAGATAGATAACTGCATTAACCATCCATATACAACCATTAACTAATGTCATGTAATGTCAGGTATTAGCGAAGAAAGTGTAGGCCTACTGCAGGGGTATATGTAACAGAAGTTTAGACTGGGGATTGTTATTTGCAAAAACAAGGCTATAGTTTCATTGTGATGAATTTCACCAGACAGGAAATAGAACATATATCAAGCTTGTTTACTACTCAACGATTTACCCTAAATATCCATTTGTTCTGTCCAAAGTGAGGCCATTGTTTCTGTTTCGTTGCTTAGATCTCTTTCTCATCACTGTTTCCTGTTTCGTTTGAACTTAAAGAGCCACACCGTTAGTTGTTGGAGTCATGTATGCCAAACTTAATCAATGGTGTCATTTGATCGCGAAGTATCGACTGTTACCAAAAAGACACATTTTAAAGCTTATTGGTTGTTTTACAGTGACAAAATGAAGGTACAACGTCGCAATTATGATTGAAAACCGGACAGTGGCGCGCGTCAAACGTCAAACGTAATTTTGGAGACTTATCTAAAACAGCCAGGAGGGCAGTTAGGAGTTGATAGTGTTTGTTAGGTTATATAACTAGTATCCATGTATATTGGACGTGATATCTACACCTCTGTGAATTTATAAGGCTTTTTTTAGATTTTCATGGAAAACCAGTATTTGTCATATATATGTCTTTTGGACATAAAAAGGTAAGATGTTTTGGTTCTATATCACTACATATGACATTTAGGTTCGTATCAAAGGTAAATAATATGTTATGAAAATCACGGAGTGGCTCTTTAAATCCCGTTTTCATTTTCCAACTTTTTACAGTAAACTCGATGTAAACCGACTTGTATTCGAAATCGAAATCTATCTATGGTTTAAGCACAAAACGTCTTCTAAATACCACAACTTCATAAATATGAAATATCAGATGGATATAAATTCAGACTTTGAAATTATCTCAGATGTATCGTAATCTTATTGGACTTAACATGGTCAAATAACCAGCATACTAAGATATAGATTTCATTATGTGTTTTTAAATGGCTTATAAACGGTTCGAAAAGTGCAATTTAAACTAGTATAAATGCCGTAGCTTTTCACGGCATTTACACTACACTTTAAATTGAACTATAAAAGTGGCCGTAAGCCAGAGAACAAACGTAAGGAAATCTTTTTATCAATTCAAACTCCGAAATTCAATGATAATTTTCATTTTCTAATGGAATTGAAATCGTTTAACTCCCGCATTACACCATTATACCATGCAGTTTAAAGAACATTCCTCAACCGTTTGTAAGCCAGTAAACAAACACATTAAGAAATTCCTTAAATATTTTCCTTAAATAACAGATTTATTGAAAAGCTTGAACCCGTCTATGCTCTGGCTATGGCTTTTATCTTGATCGTATGCCAACTATTGAACTATATCAGGTAAAACGAAACATAAATCGAATCAAGGTCATTTGTTATTAATTGGAATAAAGTCTACGAAGTTGTTTTTTATCAAACCGTAACGTGCACACATTGTCGAAAAAAGATTTTTGAATGTCTGATAAACTGCTGAAGTCTAATTGTCGACTCGTCGAGCATTTAAAAGACATTCGTTTTCGTTAATACACGTCCCTGAGATTGAAATTGGACCGGAAGTTTCATTTAATAGATTTTACCGTAGCGAAAGATATATTTAAAGAATTTTACGTTCGCTTCAATCTATTCCTAATACTTATAAAGATTTAAAACAAGGAGGCGCTAGATATAACTCCGTTCTCAATTCTATCGATAGTCAAAAAAATAATTGATACAAGAAATTCCGAGCTGTCTGGAATCTTTAAAACAATCTAGGTCTTACCATAATACACACGAAACTGCAAGACATCGATTTTTTTTTTAATATTTCACAGACTAAATCTTAGTGCATATGTATCTACCGGTGGCACTGCACCGGTGTGCATTAAGATGTAAGAAGACACCAGGCTGAATATTTTTTGTTGTATAAATTGCACCTAAACCTTTTCAAATGAATAAAATGTTTATAATAAACTTTTACATTTACAAATAGCACCAATTGTTCCTGATATTCGATTGTAAAATGTTGCAAAGCGCTAATGCTATTACCGTCTTTTCTTGAAGAGAAATTAATGTAAATGAAGTTTGACTACAACGAACATCTAGGCAATTTTGGAATTTCTAATTTGATTGAAGTTGATTGTAAATGACAACCTAACATGTCTTCTTTGAAATTGGATAGTAATCCAATTTTACGGAAATACGTTAAACTTCCATCCCATATCATCAATGTTTCGACAATTTTTATTTCTGCGCTGGTTCCAGTTGATTAGTATGATAAGATTTGTGTGACATATTCCCATTACAGCGCTCGTGTTTAACTCATAAACTTTTCGAGCTGGTTCATTCACCGAGGTAGGATTTTATGTCACTTTGATATCATGCCAAGTGGAGTTGCTTCCCTTACATCATGGTACCGAGCTTCTTTCATACATATTTCTACTTCATTCTCTCCCAACAGGGGCAGCTCCATCATTATTTCCTCTACAACGGACGGAGCTACCCCTGTTGGGAGAGAATGGCTTGGTTATTGCATTGGATTATATTGTTTGATTTTTAACTAACATAAAATGAATTTGAGATTTCGGTAATTGTCACATTGTTGTTTTTGACAAATATGCCATTCTGTAATATCCTTTGTACCAAATTATTTGAAAAATCATTAACACTAATAGCAGCTGCATGTAGATGAATTTGGACTTTTTTAGATAGAGATGGCATACTGTAATGAAAATAATCATTAGGTACAGTATAAACCTCCTTGGGAAACGAGGTCATACAACCAATAGCCCACTGAGGCGCATAGAATTCGAACTAAGACTAGCAACGCATCGTGCCATGTATCCCAGTTACAGCTGAACACCAATGACAACTGTTACTCTTCAAATACCGACGTGCCAAGACAGATAAACCTTCAAAACTTTTCATTCTTCATTCTTCCTTCCGTTTCTGGAATTTCTCCCCACTGAGGTTTACACGAGTTATTTATTAGAGGTTTCACAACTAAAGAGATCTCTATGCTAGAAATATAAAACAACCTAGAGTTCATTCACCTCTACGATGTGCACATACTTCACTAAATAAAAGAGTTAGTTTGACATATAAGACGATTTTAAATAGGTCCAATTTGTTGCAATTGTCTTAAGTCGAGGAGATTTTTTAAAAGGAAACATTGCCCAATTGTAACAGGTTACATTGAATATTTTCAGGACCTAGAAACTTTTTAACTTCTTTGAATAGCATTTAGAAGTTGGGAAGCAAATAAGTACAAACAAATTATGGATAACAACTTCTTTAACCTGAGAGTGCGACGTTTCGACACCGATTCATTTGTACCAGATCCTTTCATGCAAAGTACTGTTATATAATACTTCCTTATTCTGGGTTGAGGCTATCGAAAGTACATTGGAGGCTAATAAATGAGCATCCACCAAACAGGAAGCAGTTACGATGGAGGAAGTCTGCGGGGTGCGCAGACCGCCTGCGTGGAGGATGATAAATGAGATTTGGTGTAATAGAGCTGCGCAACGCTACATCAGCGTATGTTTATCCACGACGCCTAGCTAGCGTATATATAACTATTGTAGGAGTTACGCGGATATGAATATGCTGATGCAGCAGAACGTAATCTATCAAATGACATCAACATCTCGCTGCTAAATCAGCAACGCTTTAACGAGTCCTCTTTACCATTTTAGACTCAAATTCAGATATATTGAATGTATTCCATCTTAAATCATTTCAGTTGAAAAATGTCGCTGTTTTTGCTTTTCAACATCGTTAATTGTGAAGGGAACGTTAAAATATATGTTCAAATGTGTTTATGCTAGTATAAACCTCTAAAGAATAAAGAAGTTGTATTTAATTTCTCACCTTCCGAGTCATATAACCGTCTAATATTACTATTGTAGGCCGTAGCCTAAATCTAAATGGCTAAAGACCTTGCTTTAAAGATATTATATCCCAGTTTTGTATCCGACTTCAATCCCCATTTTCATAAAGACAATACATTCAAGTAAATAAAACACCAAACAGAGTTTAGGTGCGTCCTTTAATTAAAAAGATATAACGGTTCAAAGCGCGTAGAAATTGGCCACCTCGAAAGCCCAATTAAAAAAGTCCCTAGAGTGGCCTGAGCTCTCCTTCGGCAGATGTGACGTCATAGACAGGACTCGCTCCGCGTTTGTTTGTAAACAATTATATATCGATGCAGATATGAGTCGCATTCGTCGACGTTTTCATTGCGATAGAGACATGCCTTCTTCGTGCGTTGCTGCCAACTGTACTAATAAGAAATCAGGAGACATTCAACTGCATCGGTTTCCGAAGGATCATGTCCAATTCGCGAATTGGACAAAGTTTGTTAGTCAGAAAAGAGCGAAGTGGAGTCTCAATGACAGGTCTGTTATCTGCTCAGATCATTTCGCAGAGGACTGTTATGATCTTTCCTACGATTTCAAAGCGGACTTTGGACTTGCCCCACAAAGGAAAAGACTCGTCAAAAATGCCGTACGAACAGTTAATAAACAAATGAAGATGAGAACATGCCCGCTACCCGTCTGTCCAGCGAGATATGACAGTCAACCATATCGAAAGAGAAAACGGACGGAATACTTTGAGAAGAGGGAACGAAAGAGGGTAAGGAATTTGAAAGAAAGGCTAATTCAAATTTCTATTCCGGGGGAGGTGGGATAAATAGTCATGAAACTTTTGGGGAGTTGACTATAATTGATGATTTTGCAGACGAATGATGAGTTTTTATCTGCATTATGAATTTATGTCTCTTTAGATTAGTCGCTGGATTTATTAATTCAAACCCCATTAACTGTTTGAATTTTTAGTATTTGATTGCATATAGGGTTGAAAAATTCATCGGGTTGAACTAAATAGTTATTTCAACATGTTGGAGACTATAATGAACTAATGTGCATATATATATGGATCTGTAAATTATACTCAGTGACTGGTTTAATTTGTAGTTTGTTACATTACTAGTTTTGGGGTATATATAATTTTTTTGGGTGCTGATTAGTCTAAGGATACATACAGAAATGTGAGCAAGTCACTTATGTTTGTATGTTGACACTACAGTTTGGGTTATAACGTTTATGAAAAATTAGAATTTCTTGCTACAGTGTCATTTTAGAAGCAACAAAAAGTAAAATTAAAGTAAAAGAGCTGCCCCGGAGAAACATTTACCATTTTATGTAGCTTTACAGTGGACAACTTATAACCTATTATATATTGATAAACATTGCAGAATGAAATAAGATATTTAGTAATACAGATTTGTTAATATATTGTCATGTGTCACGTGTATTGACAAACCTAATTACCTTCATCAAGTTTCAATAAAGGCTGTTGATCATGGGTGAGGATAAAGTTTAGACAGGATAACTAATCAGTGCCTTGTGTATTACCTATTGGAAATGTGCCAGCTGCTGAGGTCATTAAGTTTATTGCTTAATTTCCATAATGTACAGGTGTGTGGCATTTCATGTAGACTGTTAGGTAATAACTTTATGACTATATTGTCTGGTGTGAAAAAGTAGTGTTAGGTAACTAAAAACCTCTCTCTGATAAAATACCGGTACTAAAGTACTGAAGGAAATGGAAATAATATGCTTTTCAGCGTTAATATTTTTATTTGGTTGAAATAGTTAAAACTGAAAAACAATTTCATATTTACGATACATTTCCAAGCAGGCCTTAACTTACATCACAATCAACAATAAATGTTGTGTTATTATTGACAATATTGGCCTACGTCACTCTAGATTAGTACCAGACTCTTTATCTCAAACACTGACCATTACTCACACAAAAGAACAATAATCTGTATCCTTACTATGAAAAATACATTAGTACGCGTACGTACGTAACTCTAAGTTTTTATGAAGGTGGCAAATTGCGAATCAAGAGGTACATTTACTAAACACATCAAAGATTTGATCTTCATTATCACTAATAACTGAGTAATAAGGCGAAAAACAGCTGCTCGGAACATCGTATCCCAATGACGAGATTGTTGCCGAGAGACAGACCATCGAAAGCGTGATCTCATCGTTACATTCATGCAAAGCAGAAACACGGAGTTGCGATATTGAGTTGACACAAATGGCACAAAGTAGTAACAAGTATTCTACATATACAATGGTCAATCATACACAGGGGGATAGTCGATTTGTCGAGGTGTTCAAACAAAAAACAGTCACAATGGCGGCAGATATCAGTTTGGGTTCACTCGATCGGCATTATCGGAGATTAACAACACAAACAAACAACAACAACAACAACAACAACAGATAATTAATGTCAAACAGAATATGTCGATGTATTGATATTAATATCTTTGGTGACTTAGGGGCTTTTTTTATAAGTACAATCAGTGAAAATATATACGTTCACGACCGCTGGAATCTATAATGTAAACAATGACACAGATCAGCCAGTCGTTAACGAGTCCTGTCTATGTCGTCACAACCCCCCTAGCACCTGATTGGCTAATAAAACGTTTCGCGTCTGTTTTCGGAAGTGTTTATAAAACACGTTTTTTCTGCTATTTTCAGGTGGATGTGAACCTAAATAGTTGTTGATATTTTTTCTTAACTGTGTTATGAAGTATTTCCGCTAATCGTACCCCCTATGAGGATATATTATCTTTAAAGGACGTTGTATCGCTTGCCAAGTTAAATTATCCCTCATCGGGAAGATGCTAATTGAAATCTCAGATGATATATGATATATGACACGGTTGTATTGAAGATAATTAGCTTACCAGCATCCAGCAGAACAGGCGCACAAAATGAATCTTATAAGTATTAATTAGAAATGCCAGATGGTATTACAATCAACCAATAGGCTTTCGAAAAAGTGTTCCTTACCTTTAAAAAGTGTTTATCATAAAGTGAGTCTAAAACATAAAGGAAAACAAAATTAAAATGTAATGAAGTTTTACATTTGTTACTCCGAAGTATGACAGTTAAGAAAGCGGGCATCTTTTTCCTTTCATGCGCCACGAAATATCTTCATCGATTGACATGGATCTGTACGTTTTGATTGAGCTGTTGTTGTTTTTATAACACTGAATTTCCTGAACACTGCAAGAACTTAAATATATTGCAAGATTAACACGTACTTGATATAAACCCCTAACAAAAACCTTGAGATACTCCGTGTGCAGTTTGGTCAGGTCTGGTTTGGTCGAGGATTTTTAAAATCATGGGTATAATGTCCATCTATAAAGAACAAAGGAAAAGTGCAAACAATTAATAAGAAATGCCAGATGATACAAAGCAACATATACAATGCGACAATGCATAAAAGGCGGAGAGCAAAAGGTCTGAGAAAAAAAGTTGTTAAGTTTTAGTTTCACCTTGGAAAATCTCAGTTACATCATTAAATCAAGCATAGAAACTCCCGTCTCGCTGGGACAAAGTAGGCAGCTAGTTATAACTGTCGGAACTTATCCATGTCATCCTGATATAAAGAGATATTTAATCATCTGACACGTGTGTAGACAATGGGGTGATAGCAAGAGGGATTCCGTGTCACACCGTGTCCCTGTAAGCTGGTGCATAATTTGGATTGTTCCCTAATATCTCTCTCTCTCTCTCTCTCTCTCTCTCTCTCTCTCTCTCTCTCTCTCTCTCTCTCTCTCTCTCTCTCTCTCTCTCTCTCTCTCTCTCTCTCTCTCTCTCTCTCTCTCTCTCTCTCTCTCTCTCTCTCTCTCTCTCTCTCTCTCTCTCTCTCTCTCATTCATTATACATTACCTTTTTAACAATTCACAAATCTCGCCCCGTCTCTTTCTTTCTCATTCTATTCTCATACTGGAAATATAAGTGTGCATGTTTCACATTTCAAGAGTTAACATTTTAAGTAGCTGTGTTTAAAAACAGTATACGGGTTCAAATTTCGCATAACCAACTTTAAAGTTCGTGCACTGGTAATGATAAACTTCGATATCGAGAACACGTTTACCTCAGACTCAACTGACCGACTTAAAGCCTGTAGCAGAATATAGGTCCTACGTGACAGAAAGCAGCCCTACAGTTCCAAATTTAATTTTCACAATATCTTTTTCTCATTTTTTTTGTTAATCCAGTTTATATTGTGTTTTCTTTCACTGCGTGTCTTGTGATAAGATATGAATGAAGCAATGTTTGGAGTTTACTTAACAGGAAGAATTACATTCCCTGAGGCCGTTATCGCTCTAACATTTTCTTCTCCGCCTTCGCTTGCACGTGCTCTCTCCCGCCAAGTAGATTATGTAAAAATACGAGTTGGAACCACTGCTGGATGGAGATAATACTGATCTACTTTCTGTGTCTAGTAAGAATTAAATCAACTAGACTTCCTGGCAGACCAATTTTATTATGTTGCATTTTTTAACATGAATATTACATACTCCTAAACCGGTTGTTGAGGCAATACATCAATACAATTACGTCTTGATAGTAAAGTGTTTAAAATAATTATTTGTGTTTTTTGAAAAAAACATTACAATTTTACTATGGAATAAAGCAGCAAAACGTTTCAAGGTGATGTGTTGCAAATAACGCATCTATAAAAAGAGTCAACGATTTTTTAGTGAAATATTAATTTATCAAGTCATAACAGTATTTTTCTTTCATTTATTAAGAAATACATTTTTAAATGACACATTTCATATCTACACTAATATGAGATGCCGAAATATAATAGAAATATGTGACCAGAGATATATGTAGCAGAGATCAGTGGAACGTTTTGTACATTCTGTTGTGTCAGTTCCTATTGTTGTTTCCTACACCAGTTATCAAAGATATAAATTTTATCCATATTTGATTTAAGGACTTAAAGGCACTACATCACGCATTTCTGCATACGAGGCCATCCGTTAAGCTTTCTGTCGATGAAATAAAATACGTTTTATCCTTTTTTCGCTTTTCGGTTGTTAGCAAAATTTTATTTTATCCGATATCGTATTTCATGCGGATTTATTGCATCATTGACATAGACACTCATTGTCTTTTAGAATCGACATGATAGCCTGAATGAGTATATTTGCCAAATAATAATAATTATAAGGAAGATTACCTGAATGCGGGTGGTTATTATTATCTATAGATATGCATTATCTGTGCATTAGTTGTTTTATCCGTTTCTCGCTTTTTCGGTTGTTAGCAAAATTTTATTTTTCTGATATCGTATTTTATGCGGATTTATTGGAACGTTGCATTATTTGCATGGCTATTCCCCGACCTCACCAGGCTCGTTTGGTGCCGATATGGTGATTACCGATAACTATGATCTACCAATAAATTTTATGATATGCATGCAAAAAGTATAAAGGAGTGGTTACTTACCTCAAGGCACTCGGCCATAACCGATTGGGACCAGGTCATCTTTACCACGAAATAGCAAAAACAGGAGTTATTTTGAACAGCATAGATAGTAAAACTGTATTGCTTGGAATTTGGCCACGATTTCTGTCTCAAATGTTAATTTCCTGGCCGTCCCATCTCGTCAAAGGAAACAAAATTACTTCAGATTTAAACAGTAAGCTCGGAAAGTTTTACTTATTTTGGCCTCTGGCACAACATCGAGATCCTGTCTGCAAAATATGAAAATAATTAGTTTACATTAACCATTATTGATTTCTTATTATTATGACTTAATTCGAAGCGACGGTCGAATAATTAATTCAAACCCGTACATATATTGAGGACTTCCAGATTTTTTCAAAGATTTGCTGCAATTTGTGTATTTATGTGCAATTTATCATCTCTGTCAAAAAATTCAAACATCTTGCACCTGGAGAACTGTATCTGAAGCCTACTCACAAAACTACGTGAGGAACATTCTCGATGTTTCAGTATAGACAAGGTGAATTGACTGTTCCAAAATGATTAATACTTGGTCTTTATTGTCATGAAAGGTTGATTCGGTTCTCATTCAGTCATATTGTTGGTATACAACAATTCTTTACACTGTGTCGTGTCCTTTGCAAATTTCACTTCATCCACATTGCACCCTGTCCACCCAGCTGTACAATTGGGTACCTGAATACGGAATCATGGATCTATATGGTCGCGAGAAGCGCTTAGGAGCTGCATCGAAAGTTCAATTCTTTCAGGTTAATAAATGTGTAGCGCTTTGAGCATGCTTTGGATGGACTATAGCGTACAATAAGCACCCATTTGTTATTATCATTATTATTCTATACATCTTTTGTGTAGGTCCCAATGTCAACTGTTATGTTAACCGTAGATTGTTATGGAAGTTCTTTTCGGTAGTCTGTTATCTTCAACGATATTGGAAGAGGGACACAGGGTATGTTGAAATGGTGTATTTTCATCAAGAAGTGTTTGTTTCTGACAATTAACATCTCAATGCTTATCAGTTAGCACAGTGACAGGAAAAAGTCTTTTTTGATCGAAAACCGGACAGTTACGCATACGACTCAAACCGTAATTTTGAAAACTTTTTTTTATAGCAGACACAATGAGAAATATAGTTTTATATTGCTTAGTATGTCATTTAACTGGTATACATGTCAATTTAGAAATCAAGAAAATGTCATAATTTTTGCCTTTAAGAGATAAAATTGCAACTTTAGATAGGCGATTTGAACTTAACTCAGGTCATTTTTGCTTCATCCAAGCCACAAAAAATTCATGAAACATTCTTTGTGTCATATCACTTTCAGCTTTAGATATTAACGTAAACATATGCTAACCGTTCTGTCTGACTAGACTAAGAGCAACAGAACTTATATTTACTGATAATATGATTCGGTTTCATCTCAATCCTCCTCAGTCATATTATCAATATATAGGTATCGCCATTATTAAAAATAGGTCATCGATTTTTCAACAGTAGAACACCATAAAGGTAGGGAGTTTAATATCCTGCTGACAGATCACTTCCCTCCTGGCTCTATATCACGTTCAATTACAAGAATTAACCAAGAGGAATTACTTCTGATCCGTTAATTCTGCAGAGCATTATTAATACAACGTCACCCACGCTTTTTATACTATATAATACCGGTCTTAGACGAACATTAAACTCGGTTTGTATAACGTCGGAGTATCGCGATTTCAAGTGTAACAATGATTAAGAATAAAAAAAACTTGCACGAGGTTTTACTTGAAAGCAATTACACTTGTAATGTAGTTCGACAGTTCTCTACCAGCATGGTCTATCGTCATAAATTCACAATCACATTAAAATGAGATCACTAATTTAGTAGACGACGTTAGACAGATTATCAAAAGTACAGTAGTAAATTATTTTTAGATGAATAAATTGATCTCACGAAAACGAAAATTGATATTTCCAATTATACAAGACAGTGTTTTAAATCAAGTGCAGCAGTTTTAGAACAAGAGTACCATGATTGAATAAGCTATGCGTATCCATTTCCCTACTTCAAATGATTAAATGGTGTTCACACAAAAATGGCCTCCAGTGTTTTTTCTTGATCATATTTTTCCTACAATGATCGGGTTTTGACCCACTCAAGATAATACATTTGACATAATCTAATGATAATTGAGGCGGATATTTTGAAGAAATAAATATTAAAAAAAATAAAATGTTTTTCCCCTTTAATATCTTCTATATTAATTAAATGATAGTCATCGCTATTCAAGTCACCTCTGTCTGATAAGAACACTTTCTGTGCTAGAAAGTTCAATTCCCGATTGTGCATCAGCGACACTGTTCCAATCTATGCATTCAAACTGTTTCTGTGACTGTTAAGACGACTGGAGTTCCTTCTTTTGTACGATGCGCACATATTTCACACCGGACCGAAGTCTTTCGGAAATGTGTGACACTACAATATGTTACGATGTTATATTTGGGATCACACTATCTGCAATAGAAATTATACTTTCAAAATGTTTGTATAAATAATTATATAAAATTGATGCATAGAAATGTATCCATATTGTACATTTTCGCTGCTACAAGTTCTCTTGTAACAGGCATTCGACCAATGTAGCGATTTTCTGTTTGTAGAGAATGCACAAGATCTTGAAATAAAGGCTACGAGAAGAGAAAAAGTGTTTAAATTTCTAACTTAAAAACTAGTTGTCAATATTCTAGATTATCGGTATCTTATATCGCTTCATTAAGATGCAAATCAATCCCTACTATCTCGAACTAGCTTTGGGGTTTGACTTGATGCCAAGTAAATCTGTGACAGCAATTACGACAGTTTTCCTGCAAGCAGTTTGTGGTATTTGTATGATAGACTGGGTTGTAAATACCAGTAACGTTTATACTCGCACATACATACATACCACAGTAACTCCCCGCTTTAGCGTCCTACAAGCTCACACTTTTCCACTTTGGAATGACCCTCTATGTAAGGAAATATTTTCTCAAAATGTTTAAGTGCCAAAACACTTATTTCCACAAGATGTCAAGTTGAATATGTTTTACAAGTAGTGAATGACGGAAGAGAATAATTTGGTGAACAAATCAGGGGTTTCGTTGTTTAGAAAACTTGTAACAGTACACCTTGCACACCTATGGTGCCATAATGGCCTCGTCCAGGAATCACGGCTGCGAGTGTTTGGTGGTGCAAATAGCGATTGTCTTTCTTTTGGCCTTTCCGTTAGAAAAACTAGAAATACCAAGCTCAAAGGTTAGAATCTGGTCACGTGACCCATTCAACAGGTGTGGAAGTCTCTCAATGAACGACATCTGACACCGCTGAATTCTCGCACGTGCAAAGTGTGCAATTCACGTGCAGCGGAAACAAAACGTACAGCACAAGCCGTAACGGTGTTTCAGATAATTGTAACGTTTATTTTGTTTAGTTTGTTATTGTGCCAATATCGGCGTTCGTACAAATACCTGACACTAACATTATTAGATCTACCACACCGATCTGGTGACATCTCACGTGGTACAAGTTTCAGGTGACAATAATGGCGAGAAGGGCGCGCGAGAGAAAATGGCGAGTGAAGATTAAGAAGTGGGACTATTCCGATAGAGAAGATTCGGTGAGTAGATTAGCATGCGTGGGCACTTGGGAGAGGTGAGCGTTAGCTGTTAGAAGAGGGTTGCAATTGTTTGAGGGGGAGAGGGAGGGGGAGAGAGGGAGGGGAAGGGGGGTTGCAGGGGGTGGTATTGAATCTATCAGGAACGTGCAACTCTCTTATGATGCTAAATTCAGAATATGTTTTGGTTTATAACTTTTGAAATCGATGTCATGAAATCATTCGCAAATTAGTGATTTGGTGATGTTAAAGAATTTCTCATTGACATTTGGTGATGTTAAAGAATTTCTCATTGACATAGGGTGTTCACTTAAAAAACTGCTAATACATGAATTAAAGTTCATAATTTAAGGGCTTACATTTTAATCCTGTGTGCATTCATACCACTACATATTATATTATGAAATAATTATAATGTATTAGACTTGATTTAACATATTGTATTCATCAAAATACAATTCATGAATATACTGGCAAACAATTTAGCTCCGATGAGCTTATCGAAAGGCCGCTCTAATGCAATTACATATCAACAAACAAATGATAAAGATGATAAAGACAATTTATATCAACACAAATATTTATAAAGATGATATTTTAGTAAAGAATTATCTTGTCCATTTTACCGCAAAGTAAGAAAAAATGGTAATGCATGAATATCAATTCAGTTGTTTGACAGACTTGTTGTTACATCTGAAATTAATTGTTGAATTAGATGAATTGTTGTGAAAATATTTCTGATGTAATGTTATAGAAAATATTTTCTTAGTGGTTGATATCATCTAGTCACTATGGGGATATATGCTGGGAACACAAACATCTACACTATCTTTTAATAGCATATTATGAACCAAATGGAATATGTATGTGTTGTCACATTTCATTTTGAAATAACTCAACATTTTTCAGTTTTTGATATTTATCATTGTGTTAAGATTGTATACAGTGGCAAAATTGAATGGAGTTAATTTGAAAAACAGCAATATCATCACTAAGCATGATTAAATTGCTACCAGTGTGTGGCTGGATAATATTATACCCTCAAAGGCACAATAAGATTGACCTCAGAGATTGTCATTAGCTAATCGTCCCTTGTAATAATCTTGAAGCAATAATGTATAATATACCAAAAAATCAGTTACCAAGTTACCATGCATAGGAAATTGGCTTCGATTAATGTCAACATGTTCATGCATTGAGAAACTAAGATTGATGATCATCAAAGTATTGAATTTTTTTGCATAGATGTAAAACGTATTCCATAATGTTGAAGTATAGTTTGTGCCATTTTCCCTACTTTTCTATGTTTGTGTTTGTGTTGCGATAGATCTTGATAGCCCAAAAGGAAACCTGGCGACAATGGCAAATTTTGCTGAAGAGGGTTCTCAAAACACAACCTTTGATGCTGAGCAGCAAAGTTTGAATTAGCCAGCATGTCATTGCATCTTTCAAATTAGATCTGCAATAATGTTATAAATATTACTTAATGTTAAAAAAAAGTTAAATATTAAGTTTATGTATATGTATATAAAAAGTTAAGAGCCTGTGAACAGCAATGGTAATTTGACAACAAAATTTTAAGATTTTAGATGCTTCAAAATTCTTTCCTTCCTAGATCCGAATGATGAATTATCATTTGCTTTGTTAACAAAAGACCAGACTTTCTGGAAATGAGTAACATTCTTCTGTTATTGACGTCATTTCACTGAAATGTCATTCTCATTTACTTTTGCAGGACATGTGACATTTCATGTTGTCAAATCAAATATGATATCAAATTAGTGAATAATGTCAGTAAGGTGAATTCTGTCAGTTCAGGTGTCAATGAAATTTCTAATCAAATCACAACAGCTGGTCAATTATCAACATTATTAACTGGAGTTTTGATTTAACTAATTATCAATCCTATTCAGAATGTACAAGTCCTTTTTCATCAGACCAAAGGACATTTCATTTTACATTTCCATATATATATATATATATATATATATATATATATATATATATATATATATATATATATATATATATATATATATATATATATATATACAAGTGCATTAGACTTTATCAAACAAGAAAATTATCATTTACATCACTGTCCAATAGGAAATATAGAATTTCTATCAGTTATTCTGAATATCAAAAAGTGATGATAATTTATTTTATAATTAACCTCTTTCAGTACAAGTATTTGACGTCAATGACACACATACCTCTGAATCTCCAAAAACATTTACAACATGTGCTACATTTTATTGCGTTATCAGAAATCTGTGTGAAGTTACACCAGATACGTCCCCTCTCATTCAATTAGAGCTTCTGCGTTATGTATTCATTTGTTGCGTGGCGGGATATCACCAGAAGAATGAGTAAATCGGTTGTGGCACTGTTAGGAGAATGTGATTATGAAAAGCTTAGGCTTTGCCAGAACCCAACTGCAAAGAGCTAGGATTATATTTTTGCACTCTTTATTGCCTTGTTTTGCACATTGGACTGTCTCAACAGAACTGTGTTCTGCTTCTGTAAGCTCCAAGGATTGATAGAGAATCTGCCCGGCTAGTTAGACCTTTGTGATCATCGTTTTATGATGATGCGTTGCCATTAAGTCTTTTGTTTAGGAGAGTTGGGTTAAGACACATGTTGGCAGTTATCTGCTCTCTCTGTTTGATTCTTATTTACAGCTGATATAGTATGCCATGAATTTATGGTCTGTTGAGCTGGCATACTGTCAATTGCTTTTGGAACTTTCTGATTTTCCATTGTTTCATTTTGATAACAACATTTATGTTTATTTGAGCTTGTTAATTATTGCCTCCTTGTCAAGTAAAATATAATTTTTGAAGGAATTATTTAGAGAGTATAAATGAAAGTTTCTTTCAGTCATAGCCAATGTAGAAATTTGACATTACATTTGATCCCAAATTAGGCTGGCAATAGGTTGGGGAAGACCTAAGTGAGTTAGTAGGTAACAAAAATGTGATTACAAGATAGTGTGAATATCAGTAATATGAGATGATAAGTAATGTAAGTGTGATGTTATGTGATTATAAGTAAAGTATATGTTATTATATTTAATGTTAGTGTGCTGATCAAGAACTATTAGTGTGATGATTTGTAAAGTAAGTATGATAATTAAGCAATATGTCATATATTCCCTCGAAGTGTTGAGGTTAGGTGATATGAGCTTTAACACCTCTTTCAAGAGTATTTCACTTGTATCGCGGCCGCTAATATTATTGCAGAGAGAAAGCCCACAACACCATTGTGGCTATGCATTGCGGTGAAACCTGCGAGCATCGGCTGGAACTAGCATACCATGGGTGGGACTGCACTGAAATTCATTTTAGCATTGCACCCAAACCTGACTGCGTATAGAACAGTTCTCTACTGCAGACAAAGTTGCCAAGCCGCTGGCGGGATTCGAACCATGGACCTCTTGATCCGAAGCCAAACACACTAACCACTGCACTATCCGGCCCCCTCCCTCGAAGTGTTACTTCTTCCTTTAAACTGTCTGCTTTGTTTCAGTAGTTATTTCAAGAGAAGAAAACATATGCATGATACAAGGGTCATTCCTCTAATTAGCCTTATTTCCTCCAATAAACACTACCATTCTTTACACAAGAGGCAGTTAGGATATCATAGATAATTTGCTATGGTTGCTAGTACATTGTAACTTATCTTGACCACCTCGGACGAAGGTCCCTGATTAATAGCCTACACTGCTAGTAAGTATAATGATAAGTAACGTGAGAATAAAGATAAGCAAATGTTAATTAATCCACTCAACTGTCTGCAAAGTCTCAGCGTCATGGTGGCAGCAGCAGAAGTTAGAAGTAGGGAGAGGGATGGGCGCCCCCCACGGTGTGGTGACGTCAGTCTACGAGGAACTAGTGGTCTACTAACCTTCTCATTTCTAGGTCTAGTGTTGTTAAAATAACATGGATCGTTAAAAATAGTCAGACAAAAAGAAACAAATAAATTAGAAAGATTTTTTAGACATCTGCTTTTATGTTGTGGACGCTAGATGAAAGAGCGATGTCTCGCTAGTTAGCGGATTTAACAGCTCAGTCATTACTGCTTGAAAATGTTCTTTTAAGCAAAGTTATTTTCAGAGATGAGTTTGTTGTTTTTAGCACTTGAATGCGTTAAATAGCTTCGAGGGCTTCTTTTTGCTTATGTTTTTATGTCCCACAATTCTTTTTCAGAAGTTCAGAAGTGTGTGACATGAAACTTCAGGTTACACTGTTACGCACTGCTCTCTAAATCAGTGAGGAAACAATCAACAGACTTGTCATTGGCGGATGAAGGGATTTTTAAAGGGGCTGAGTTGATCGTGTTATAAATGGGAGTTCACGGAGGGGGAGGGGTCTTACAGGTTTTATTATAGTCTTCATCATCATTGTTTATGTAGGCTTTCACCATACACATTGCTGGGTGCCTCCTAGCTCCAGACAGCGAGTATCCGCTCCGTGACGTCACTAATATACTTGCTGCCATCAGAAGGCTTCAAGGTGAAAAAGCTCTAACACAGCGCGTGCAACCAAAGATTGATGTCACGCTCTAAAAGTGAAGCTCCTAACTCATAGGATTCACAATGCAACTCCGAACAACGACTCAAGAAATGAGTACGGCAAACGAAACTTTTTGTTATTTTATTAAGTTTTCTTAGAAGAAGAATTTTTTAAAGATAACAAATTGTCCACCACATACTCATCAAATAAAAAAATATATTTGAAGCAAATTACATCAACTTTTGTAATATTCATAGAATTTCATACTCATAACTTTTAAAACATACAAACATTATCGATGACGTCAATTCCTATTGTTGTCAAGAATCTTGACAACAATGCCCCCGCAAGTGAAGGCAGGGCTACTTCCGTAGAGGTACTCGAAGGGAAGGCACCCTGACTTGGAGGTTGAAGTGCCTCAGGTAAACTTATCTTAAGTCCAACACACTTACTGTAGTAAATATCATTTTAATCTGAACATATCCCCTTGCAAAGCCAGTCTAGAGTTGAATTCAATTACTCCCCATTTTTCTGATAGGCTCCTTTCTTATATCAAATTGAATTATTATTTTTAATAATTTTTTAGGGAATGAGTGTTAGTCTCTCGTATCTAATGGCGGCTGTTTCATTACAAAGATGCAGTTATTGTCTTCTAATGTTACAAACAAATTATCACAAATAATTTTTGACAATTTAATTACTTTCTTCAAAGTTTATTTCTGAGTTGACTTGGTATAACTGCCCTTTTAATAATACAAAATTTGTAGATTTTCATCCTCTGTTAAAATATAAGCCACCCCAGCTTCTCATACCTTTCAAGAGCATTAAGAACTGATGATAAAATCTATTTTTCCATGATAATCATTTTTGATATTAAAGGACATTTTCAATTTTACGTAACTATATCACATATCATTAATTGACGACTACTTCAAGGGAAGTACAAAGGAGCAATTATAAGACCTTGATTTTGATTGGTTAATTTCACAAATAGTTTCAAAATTAACACCTTGGTATTATTTGTTTAATTTAACCATGAAAGGTAGTTTAAGAATTCACAGAAATCTTCCTCAGTTGAGGTCATTCACAGAAATCTTCCTTTTTTGGGCCATAAGCTCAGTTATTTTTAGATTTTATCAATAATCGATGATTATTTTGACTTCGGATAATTTTGTGGTCGGTTGATCTTGTGAGTTCCCTAGAGCGAGCCTCAGAGCTTCAAGAATCCCATTATAGCTGCTGTGTCAGTTGCCTGTCTTATTTGCCTCGGACCAAAATAGATGCAGATACATTTCGCATCATGTTGCGGAGGTAGCGAAGTGCATGGACGCGAGCAAGATTTAATACATTGCCTGCAGAGGGCGCTTTGTGTGAATTATTTATGGACGTTTGCTTTGTATAAAAAAGCTTCAGTATCTCCTTGGCTGCTTTCCACGTGATTGATTTTGATTTTGTTGAAAAATTTTGATAAGCTGTGGCTAAGTGTTGTGCTTTAAAAAGAAGTAAAGTTCAGAGCCTAAGTAATTTGAACTTTTGATGATTTATTTGAAGTTAATCTTGCTTTTAAAAATGTCTTGATCCAATTTTAGAGGAATATTTTTAGAAGATTTTTATGTAAAGCTTTTTAGAAAATGAACATTAATCTTTAAATGTCCTTCTTAGCCTTTTTGCATATAAATTTTGAAACATCTGCACTTTTAACTTGGACTATGGAAGATTCATTTATCAATGATTTACAATAACTTTCCCTTTCTTGTATTTTTTGTATTTTCATCTGCATGATTAAGAGTATCGACTAACTTTTAACTGTAATATGAGGAAATCTTGTACAGCATGTACAAATATCATCCTGTTCATTTATAAATACTCGTTGATGTTCATTTGCACCAAAAAAAACCATCTTTTTGGACATATTGTATTGGATTTATTACCTAATTTCATAAGATACTGCAGTGTAACATTTATGCAGCAGTATTAAGGTAGAGTAATAACTGGTCATATAAAGTCACAATATGGTGCAGGTGTTAAATATCACACTACTAGTACTTCTACTACTGAGTCACATTTATATATACAGCAATATTAAAGTTGGTCATATGAAGTCATAATATTATGCATATGTTATATCACATTATTGCCGCCATTATGGCACCAAACTCAAGGCAATCTTGTTTGAGCAAACTGTTAGTAATTACGTTGCTTGATGTGGTCAAGTAATAAAACTAATACTATTTTCCATGTTACATATATTGGTAAATAAAAATCAGAATATTTATAACTCATTGTACTGGAAAATCCTGCATTTATAGATAGTTGTACGCATATTTTCTACTCTGTTCAAGTGAGTGAAGGTTTCTTCCTTACACTTAAAGATCGCATACATGACCTTCACTAAAAGCTCACCATATGTACAAAGACGTTATGTGAAATAAATACTGAGTAGTTAATTATGTCCCCTGCAAAAAGCTTTGTGGGAGACATAATGTTTTCAGTTCTGTCCGAAATTCCGTAAATCCATAATTTCGTAATTCCAAAATTCTGTATTTCCAAAATGCTTTTGTTTCCTAACCATATCTAAAAAACGATTCAATATTTTTTTTTACGAAACTTGGTATGTAGTTAGGTCAAGTGGTGGCATAATGCCTTTTGCTATTTTGGTTATTGTGATTTTTATTCTGGTTTCCATGGAACTTAGTGAAAATGGGGGGTAGGGTCTTTTTCTGAGCCATATCTCAAAATTAGTCATTATTATGTCAGCTTCATTGATGCTAATATATTGACCTTTTTATTATATGTTTGCAATGGATTGTTTCTGGTATAAGTGGAAATGAGATGATTAGGTTGGATTAAAAATTTGGAAGGGGGACATCACTTTGCATCACATGCACATATTTCTAGTTTGATATCTTTATTCATCTCTGAGATAACTGACGCAATCACTTTTTAGAGAAGCCCACTTAAGGCAGGTTAATGGTTGATCATACAGGTTGGCTTGACCTCAGGTGATGTCCAGTACGGTCACCATGCCTTTGTTCTTCTTCCTGGTTTTCAGAATAGATAACTGAACAGAAACTGGTGCACTGAAAATCAAAGGCGAATTCAATTAGATTAGCAGAATGAAATTGATTATGCGATAATGGATTATTATTGCTATATAGGGCTTCCAAGGTAACCGAGTACTTAAGCCAGAGTCGAGTCAAGCTTGACTCAAGTCCATTTTATTGGACTCTAGGAATTGATCACTGTTACTTATTAAGTAATTTTTAACTGTTTGTCCGAGATGTGTGAAGTACTGATCAATAATAATAATAAATATAGTCGCAAGCGACGACAAAAGGATTCAGCGCATAAAAAGCACATTCAGTACAAAGATAGCGATGTTAGCCAGCTGCACTGAAATTTTCATGAAGATTGGAGATTGCATTAATCTACAGCAGCAAGTTTCATCTGACCTTATCTCCAAAGCATATTCCGGTTATTGCAAAGAAGTGGTGAGCAAAAATTATTTGACTGACATCAAAATCTGAATCACCCTGAATTTCCCAATGTCTCAGCTACATTATTGGAGAGTTTCAGCTCTTAGATGCAAATATCTTCAGAGAAGAAGATTTTTTAAGATGCATCTCAAAAATCACTAAAAGCAATATGGCGGCCAAACTATTCATGCTTCGAATTTGCCATGATTTACATTTTTGCTCCAAATGTAATTGCCTGTCGTTTAAAACAAGTTGTAAGTCTCTAAATTTATTTTGAAAAAATAACCCATGTTAATTTTTTGAACTTTGGATCGTACTGTGCCTTTAACGCCTAATCCGATGAAGCCCAAAACCTTATTGTGGTGTCGTCTCATGAAGTTCTATCAGACTGGTAAGTTTGGTTGTCATAGCTTTAGCGGTTTAGGCTGAATCGTGTCCACAAGAATCGCGGAATAATGACAAGCGATTTCTGGAACAAAAAAGTTCATAATGCGAAAAAACTATAATACTTATGAGTTTGTCATGATTGACTTTTTTGTTTGTATTTTTTTTACGCTTCTTTCAAATCAAGTTTCAAGTCTCTAAGTGCATTTTGAAAAATTACCCCATGTTAATTTTTTGTAAACATATTTTTGCTGTTTTTGATCGATTATTGTGAACGTAAATGACTGTTCGCGCTCAATGTTTTAACAGTTTCGTCAAGTGCACTTACTGGTCTTACATTCCTGAAAAGATGTTGCAATTGTGTGTGTAACTTTTTGAGTTATTTCCCTTTGAACATGCTTACATGAGCTAAGTGGCCCAACTTTGAAGGGCTGCTGAGAAAAAAATATTTGACTTTCATCAAAATCTGAATCACCCTGATATTCCCAATGTCTAAGCTACGTTATTGGAGAATTTCAGCTCTTAGATGCAAGTATCTTCAGAGAAGAAGATTTTCAAAGATGCATGGGGTCCGGAAGTTTCAACTAGTAAAAACAAAGCAATATGGCGGCGAAACTATGCATGCTATGAATTTGCTATGATTTACTTTTTTGCTCTAAATGTAATTACCTATCGTTTAAAACAAGTTGCAAGTCTCTAAGTGCATTTTGAAAAAAAATCCTATGTTAATTTTTCGCACTTTGAGTGCTACTGTGCCTTTAACGCTTAAACCGATTAAGCCCAAAAGCTTATTGTGGCATCGTCTCATGAAGCTCTATCAGGCTGGTAAGTTTGGCTGTAATAGCTTTAGCAGTTTGAGCTGAATCGTGTCCACAAAAGTCGTGGAATAAAAAAAATAATAATAATAATAACTAGGACTGCCAAGGCAGTACTTAGGTCTTCAAGACTTCCTGCTTGAACTTCACACAGTGTTTGACCTTCGCATGGTGTTTTGTCTCGTAGTTGTAAACGGTTAGTTATAATAGGGCAAAATCTCATATGCAAACTGTGATTATTGCAAAGAAGTTGATAATGCGCAAAAACTATGCTAGTTATGAATTTGTCATGATTAACTTTTTCGTTTGTACTGTTATGACGCTTCATTCAAAACAAGTTTCAAGTCTCTAGATGCATTTTGAAAAATTAGCCCATGTTAAAGTTTGATGAAAAGATTTTTGCCGATTTTGCTGGTTGATTGTGAACGAAAATCACTGTTCGCGATCGATGTTTTAACAGTTACGTAATGTGCACATACTGGTCTTACACGCTTGAAGAATTAGTGCAATTGTGAGTCTAACTTTTTTAGTTATCGCCCTTTGAACATGGTCACATGAGCTATGTTGCTTGAGTTTGAAGGGTTGCTGTAAAAAAAGTTTTTGTGTTATGACCTTGAAAAAGTCAAATTCAAAACTGCAATGCTTCAGCTACATTCAGTATGAATTTCAGCTCTTACATGCAATTATCTTCAGAGAAGAAGATTGTCAAAGATGCATAGGGTGCAAAAATGCAAAAAAGTCAAATAAAGCAAAATGGCGGCTTAAGTATGCGAGCAACGAATTAGCCATTATTTACTTTTTTGCTGCAAATGTAATTGCACATCTTTTAAAGCAAGTTGCAAGTCTCTAAGTGCATTTTGAAAAAATTTTCAATGTTAATTTTTGAAAGTTTGAGTGGTACTGTGCCTTTAACGCATAATCCGATCAAGCTGAAAAGCTTCGCCTGTCTATTCCTCAGTAAGGGCTATCTGCATGCCAAGTTTGGTTGAATTTGATTGAGCCGTTTTGGCTGAAACCGTGTAACAAAAAAAATGCAAATAATAATAATAATAAATATAGTCGCAAGCGACGACAAAAGGATTCAGCGCATAAAAAGCACATTCAGTACAAACATAGTGATGTTAGCCAGCTTCACTGAAATTTTCATGAAGATTGGAGCATGCATTAATCTACAGCAGCAACTTTCATCTAACCTTATCTCCAAAGCATACTCCGGTTTTTCCAAAGAAGTGGTAAGAAAAAAATATTGGACTGACATCAAAATCTGAATGACCCTGAAATTCCCAATGTCTCAGCTACATTATTGGAGAGTTTGAGCTCTTAGATGCAAGTATCTTCAGAGAAGAAGATTTTTTAAGATGCATCTCAAAAATCACTTAAAGCAATATGGCTGCCAAACTATTCATGCTACGAATTTGCCATGATTTACATTTTTGCTCCAAATGTAATTGCCTGTCGTTTAAACTAAGTTGCAAGTCTCTCAGTTCATTTTGAAAAAATAAACCATGTTAATTTCTCGAAATTTGGATCGTACTGTGCCTTTAACGCTTAATCCGATTAAGCCCAAAAGCTTATTGTGGCGTCGTCTCATGAAGTTCAAGCATACTGTTAAGTTTGGTTGTCACAACTTTAGCGGTTTGGACTGAATCGTGATGACAAGAATCAGGGGATAGTGGAAAGCGATTTCTGGAACAAATAAGTTCATAATGCGAAAAAACTATAATAGTTATGAATTCGTCATGATTGACTTTTTTGTTTGTATTGTTCTTACGCTTCTTTCAAATCAAGTTTCAAGTCTCTACGTGCATTTTGAAAAAATAGCCCATGTTAATTTTTTGTAAACATATTTTTGCTGTTTTTGATCGATTTTTGTGAACGATAATGACTGTTCGCGATCAATGTTTTAACAGTTTCTGTAAGTCTACATACTGTTCTTACATTCCTGAAAAAATATTGCAATTGTGAGTCTAACTTTTAGAGTTATCTCCCTTTGAACATGCTTATATGAGCTAAGTCGCCCGACTTTGAAGGGATGCTGAGAAATAAATATTAGATTTTCATCAAACTCAAAAAGACCATAAAATACCCAATGCCTCCACTGCACAATTCGAGAGTTTCAGCTCTGAGATGCAAGTATCTTCAGAGAAGAAGATTCTCAAAGATGCATAGGGTCCGGAAATTTCAAAACGTCAAAAAAAGCAATATGGCGGCTAAAGTATTCATGCTACGAATTCTCCATGATTTACTTTTTTGCTTGCAATGTTATTGGCTATCGTTTAAAAAAAGTTGCAAGTCTCTAAGTGCATTTTGAAAATTTTTCCCATGTTAATTTTTCGAACTTTGGATCGTACTGTGCCTTTAACGCTTAAGCCGATTAAGCTCAAAAGCTTATTGCGGCTTCGTCTCATGCAGCTCTACAAGACTGGCAAGTTTGGCTGTAATAGCTTAAGCGGTTTTGGCTAAATCGCGGCGACAAAATCGGTGGAATAAAAAAAATAATAAATATAGTCGCAAGCGACGACAATGACAGGATTCAGCAAAATATGAGCACCCGTGGCTCTTGGGGGCAAACTAAGTGCTTTTCCAAGTTTAGATAGCGTTTTGAAGACATTTTTAGTGCACTGCAGTTGATTTAGCCGTATTCTGAAGGAAAATGACGTTTTGTATACGTTTTCAGTACGTAGGGAGACATTGGAGCGGAAGTGAGGTTTACTCGATGTACACGGCCTGCTGGCAGTTGAGGCAAGAAAGTAACAACATCATAATGTAAGGGGTATGTGGAGGGGAGGCAGTATAGGTTTGAAAGTTGAAAAAGTGCTAGTGTTTTCCTTTGGCGAGATCAAGTGCTTTGCCGACACTGGAATATAGTTCCCGAATGCTGGTACATAGGTTGAGGATCTTTATATATATAAATAATCAAGACTATGTCAGTCAGTCAGGTCAGGTCAGTCAGGCAGGCTTTTTTGCTCGCTTCTCTGCCTGTCTGATGAGATTTTGACAGTTACTGACGCACTTGCATGCTTTTGGTCTTCTCGCACACGTCGACCATACGTGCAGTCGTACGGATTTTTGCTCCAAAGAGCGATTTCGTCCCTCTGTAGACTGTCGATTACGTGCTTGTTTATAAGACATCAAAGAGTATTTCTCTCAAACTTTGCCCCATGTCGCATATCTTGACAGTTTTCCTTCAACTTTTCAAATTTACCCTTGCTAACGCACGTAACGAATCTTGATACAAGAGCAATGTAGAGTATTTCTGTCAACTTTTGCCCGTTCACACATGCAAGAGCGCATGTACCTGCATTTGGACATGTCACACGTCTTGACCGTTCTTCAATATTGATGTTTTCCTTCAACTGTTTGCAATTTAACCCTTGCTAACGCACTTAATTGACATATAGTATGATGCAAACTTTGACTCCCTCCTGTGAACTGAAATGACTGTTCGCGATCCATTTTATTCATGATTCTTAATGACCTCGATCATGTTTACCTCTCATGCAAAATTCATTAAATTCGACGGGTAGGTTTTTGAGTTATCTGCCCTTGAATATTCTAAAACGAGCAAAGTCGCCCGACTTTGAAGGGTTGCAGAAGAAAAAGTATTCAGAAAAATGAAAATTTTCCAAAATGAATTTTCTCCCCATTCCTTTAGCTATGATATATGTGAGTTTCAGCTCTTACTTGCATGTATCTTCTGAGGAGAAGATTCTCAAAGATGCATGGGGTCCGGAAATTTCAAAAAGTTAATTAAAGCAATATGGCGGCCAAAGTACTCATGTTACGAATTTGCCATGATTGACTTTTTTGCTTGAATTGTTACTGTGCATCGTTTGCAAAAAGTTGCAAGTCTCTAAGTGCATTTTGAAAAAATTTCCCATGTTAATTTTTCGAACTTTGGATCGTACTGTGCCTTTAACGCTTAAGCCGATTGAGCCCAAAAGCTTATTGCGGCTTCGTCTCATGAAGGTCTATCAGTCTGTCGAGTTTGGCTGTCATCGCTTCAGCGGTATTGGCTGAATCGCGGCGACAAAATCGGTGGAAGAAAAATAATAATAATAATAATAATAATAATAATAATAATAAAACACGCCAATAACAATAAGGATTCAGCATTTCTGCTGAATCCTTAAATATTTTAGGAAATATTGGCATTTTAAGGTTGTATGTCGTTAAATAAGACTTGAGAAAGACTGTTAGACTGATTTTGCATTTTTCTAGACTTTATTGGCCTCTTATTGCCTTGATTCCAATAGGTATTGCAGGCATGTGTACAATATAGTCGCAAGCGACGACAATGACAGGATTCAGCAAAATATGAGCACCCGTGGCTCTTGGGGGCAAACTAAGTGCTTTTCCAAGTTTAGATAGCGTTTTGAAGACATTTTTAGTGCACTGCAGTTGATTTAGCCGTATTCTGAAGGAAAATGACGTTTTGTATACGTTTTCAGTACGTAGGGAGACATTGGAGCGGAAGTGAGGTTTACTCGATGTACACGGCCTGCTGGCAGTTGAGGCAAGAAAGTAACAACATCATAATGTAAGGGGTATGTGGAGGGGAGGCAGTATAGGTTTGAAAGTTGAAAAAGTGCTAGTGTTTTCCTTTGGCGAGATCAAGTGCTTTGCCGACACTGGAATATAGTTCCCGAATGCTGGTACATAGGTTGAGGATCTTTATATATATAAATAATCAAGACTATGTCAGTCAGTCAGGTCAGGTCAGTCAGGCAGGCTTTTTTGCTCGCTTCTCTGCCTGTCTGATGAGATTTTGACAGTTACTGACGCACTTGCATGCTTTTGGTCTTCTCGCACACGTCGACCATACGTGCAGTCGTACGGATTTTTGCTCCAAAGAGCGATTTCGTCCCTCTGTAGACTGTCGATTACGTGCTTGTTTATAAGACATCAAAGAGTATTTCTCTCAAACTTTGCCCCATGTCGCATATCTTGACAGTTTTCCTTCAACTTTTCAAATTTACCCTTGCTAACGCACGTAACGAATCTTGATACAAGAGCAATGTAGAGTATTTCTGTCAACTTTTGCCCGTTCACACATGCAAGAGCGCATGTACCTGCATTTGGACATGTCACACGTCTTGACCGTTCTTCAATATTGATGTTTTCCTTCAACTGTTTGCAATTTAACCCTTGCTAACGCACTTAATTGACATATAGTATGATGCAAACTTTGACTCCCTCCTGTGAACTGAAATGACTGTTCGCGATCCATTTTATTCATGATTCTTAATGACCTCGATCATGTTTACCTCTCATGCAAAATTCATTAAATTCGACGGGTAGGTTTTTGAGTTATCTGCCCTTGAATATTCTAAAACGAGCAAAGTCGCCCGACTTTGAAGGGTTGCAGAAGAAAAAGTATTCAGAAAAATGAAAATTTTCCAAAATGAATTTTCTCCCCATTCCTTTAGCTATGATATATGTGAGTTTCAGCTCTTACTTGCATGTATCTTCTGAGGAGAAGATTCTCAAAGATGCATGGGGTCCGGAAATTTCAAAAAGTTAATTAAAGCAATATGGCGGCCAAAGTACTCATGTTACGAATTTGCCATGATTGACTTTTTTGCTTGAATTGTTACTGTGCATCGTTTGCAAAAAGTTGCAAGTCTCTAAGTGCATTTTGAAAAAATTTCCCATGTTAATTTTTCGAACTTTGGATCGTACTGTGCCTTTAACGCTTAAGCCGATTGAGCCCAAAAGCTTATTGCGGCTTCGTCTCATGAAGGTCTATCAGTCTGTCGAGTTTGGCTGTCATCGCTTCAGCGGTATTGGCTGAATCGCGGCGACAAAATCGGTGGAAGAAAAATAATAATAATAATAATAATAATAATAATAATAATAAAACACGCCAATAACAATAAGGATTCAGCATTTCTGCTGAATCCTTAAATATTTTAGGAAATATTGGCATTTTAAGGTTGTATGTCGTTAAATAAGACTTGAGAAAGACTGTTAGACTGATTTTGCATTTTTCTAGACTTTATTGGCCTCTTATTGCCTTGATTCCAATAGGTATTGCAGGCATGTGTACAATATAGTCGCAAGCGACGACAATGACAGGATTCAGCAAAATATGAGCACCCGTGGCTCTTGGGGGCAAACTAAGTGCTTTTCCAAGTTTAGATAGCGTTTTGAAGACATTTTTAGTGCACTGCAGTTGATTTAGCCGTATTCTGAAGGAAAATGACGTTTTGTATACGTTTTCAGTACGTAGGGAGACATTGGAGCGGAAGTGAGGTTTACTCGATGTACACGGCCTGCTGGCAGTTGAGGCAAGAAAGTAACAACATCATAATGTAAGGGGTATGTGGAGGGGAGGCAGTATAGGTTTGAAAGTTGAAAAAGTGCTAGTGTTTTCCTTTGGCGAGATCAAGTGCTTTGCCGACACTGGAATATAGTTCCCGAATGCTGGTACATAGGTTGAGGATCTTTATATATATAAATAATCAAGACTATGTCAGTCAGTCAGGTCAGGTCAGTCAGGCAGGCTTTTTTGCTCGCTTCTCTGCCTGTCTGATGAGATTTTGACAGTTACTGACGCACTTGCATGCTTTTGGTCTTCTCGCACACGTCGACCATACGTGCAGTCGTACGGATTTTTGCTCCAAAGAGCGATTTCGTCCCTCTGTAGACTGTCGATTACGTGCTTGTTTATAAGACATCAAAGAGTATTTCTCTCAAACTTTGCCCCATGTCGCATATCTTGACAGTTTTCCTTCAACTTTTCAAATTTACCCTTGCTAACGCACGTAACGAATCTTGATACAAGAGCAATGTAGAGTATTTCTGTCAACTTTTGCCCGTTCACACATGCAAGAGCGCATGTACCTGCATTTGGACATGTCACACGTCTTGACCGTTCTTCAATATTGATGTTTTCCTTCAACTGTTTGCAATTTAACCCTTGCTAACGCACTTAATTGACATATAGTATGATGCAAACTTTGACTCCCTCCTGTGAACTGAAATGACTGTTCGCGATCCATTTTATTCATGATTCTTAATGACCTCGATCATGTTTACCTCTCATGCAAAATTCATTAAATTCGACGGGTAGGTTTTTGAGTTATCTGCCCTTGAATATTCTAAAACGAGCAAAGTCGCCCGACTTTGAAGGGTTGCAGAAGAAAAAGTATTCAGAAAAATGAAAATTTTCCAAAATGAATTTTCTCCCCATTCCTTTAGCTATGATATATGTGAGTTTCAGCTCTTACTTGCATGTATCTTCTGAGGAGAAGATTCTCAAAGATGCATGGGGTCCGGAAATTTCAAAAAGTTAATTAAAGCAATATGGCGGCCAAAGTACTCATGTTACGAATTTGCCATGATTGACTTTTTTGCTTGAATTGTTACTGTGCATCGTTTGCAAAAAGTTGCAAGTCTCTAAGTGCATTTTGAAAAAATTTCCCATGTTAATTTTTCGAACTTTGGATCGTACTGTGCCTTTAACGCTTAAGCCGATTGAGCCCAAAAGCTTATTGCGGCTTCGTCTCATGAAGGTCTATCAGTCTGTCGAGTTTGGCTGTCATCGCTTCAGCGGTATTGGCTGAATCGCGGCGACAAAATCGGTGGAAGAAAAATAATAATAATAATAATAATAATAATAATAATAATAAAACACGCCAATAACAATAAGGATTCAGCATTTCTGCTGAATCCTTAAATATTTTAGGAAATATTGGCATTTTAAGGTTGTATGTCGTTAAATAAGACTTGAGAAAGACTGTTAGACTGATTTTGCATTTTTCTAGACTTTATTGGCCTCTTATTGCCTTGATTCCAATAGGTATTGCAGGCATGTGTACAATATAGTCGCAAGCGACGACAATGACAGGATTCAGCAAAATATGAGCACCCGTGGCTCTTGGGGGCAAACTAAGTGCTTTTCCAAGTTTAGATAGCGTTTTGAAGACATTTTTAGTGCACTGCAGTTGATTTAGCCGTATTCTGAAGGAAAATGACGTTTTGTATACGTTTTCAGTACGTAGGGAGACATTGGAGCGGAAGTGAGGTTTACTCGATGTACACGGCCTGCTGGCAGTTGAGGCAAGAAAGTAACAACATCATAATGTAAGGGGTATGTGGAGGGGAGGCAGTATAGGTTTGAAAGTTGAAAAAGTGCTAGTGTTTTCCTTTGGCGAGATCAAGTGCTTTGCCGACACTGGAATATAGTTCCCGAATGCTGGTACATAGGTTGAGGATCTTTATATATATAAATAATCAAGACTATGTCAGTCAGTCAGGTCAGGTCAGTCAGGCAGGCTTTTTTGCTCGCTTCTCTGCCTGTCTGATGAGATTTTGACAGTTACTGACGCACTTGCATGCTTTTGGTCTTCTCGCACACGTCGACCATACGTGCAGTCGTACGGATTTTTGCTCCAAAGAGCGATTTCGTCCCTCTGTAGACTGTCGATTACGTGCTTGTTTATAAGACATCAAAGAGTATTTCTCTCAAACTTTGCCCCATGTCGCATATCTTGACAGTTTTCCTTCAACTTTTCAAATTTACCCTTGCTAACGCACGTAACGAATCTTGATACAAGAGCAATGTAGAGTATTTCTGTCAACTTTTGCCCGTTCACACATGCAAGAGCGCATGTACCTGCATTTGGACATGTCACACGTCTTGACCGTTCTTCAATATTGATGTTTTCCTTCAACTGTTTGCAATTTAACCCTTGCTAACGCACTTAATTGACATATAGTATGATGCAAACTTTGACTCCCTCCTGTGAACTGAAATGACTGTTCGCGATCCATTTTATTCATGATTCTTAATGACCTCGATCATGTTTACCTCTCATGCAAAATTCATTAAATTCGACGGGTAGGTTTTTGAGTTATCTGCCCTTGAATATTCTAAAACGAGCAAAGTCGCCCGACTTTGAAGGGTTGCAGAAGAAAAAGTATTCAGAAAAATGAAAATTTTCCAAAATGAATTTTCTCCCCATTCCTTTAGCTATGATATATGTGAGTTTCAGCTCTTACTTGCATGTATCTTCTGAGGAGAAGATTCTCAAAGATGCATGGGGTCCGGAAATTTCAAAAAGTTAATTAAAGCAATATGGCGGCCAAAGTACTCATGTTACGAATTTGCCATGATTGACTTTTTTGCTTGAATTGTTACTGTGCATCGTTTGCAAAAAGTTGCAAGTCTCTAAGTGCATTTTGAAAAAATTTCCCATGTTAATTTTTCGAACTTTGGATCGTACTGTGCCTTTAACGCTTAAGCCGATTGAGCCCAAAAGCTTATTGCGGCTTCGTCTCATGAAGGTCTATCAGTCTGTCGAGTTTGGCTGTCATCGCTTCAGCGGTATTGGCTGAATCGCGGCGACAAAATCGGTGGAAGAAAAATAATAATAATAATAATAATAATAATAATAATAATAAAACACGCCAATAACAATAAGGATTCAGCATTTCTGCTGAATCCTTAATAAAACACGCCAATAACAATAAGGATTCAGCAAAATTTGCTGAATCCTTAATAATTCGGATAAAAACAATAGGTCTTCCAGACTTTGTCTTGAAGACCTAATAAAACACGCCAATAACAATAAGGATTCAGCAAAATTTGCTGAATCCTTAATAATGATAATAATAATAAAAATGGATTTGTAAAGCACCTTATTTCCACCTCAAGATGCTCAGTGGTGCTACTACAGTGATAACTGGAAATATATACATAGGTATCTACACGTACACAGATGAAAACAAGTGGGTCTTAAGCTGTGATTTAAATATGTCTTTAGTGGTTGTATTTCTGAGGTTTTGAGGAAGTTGTCAACACGATCATATAAAGTCAAAATAAATAATAACATATGTACAAAATGCATGTGTGCAAATTTGATTCACTGATACAGTATTTAATTAAATTGTATGGTGGTTCAACTATATTTTTCTTGCTTGTTTGCAAGTCATTTTTTAACAAAACATTTGAAACTTAGTTATGAAATAAACTGTTATTTATGCAGGTGCATGTAAATCAAGAAGCCCTGAAATAATATAACAAAATGGTTTTCAAACTCCTATTACAGCCATAACAGAATATTGACGTTTTGAACAAGTTTTATCAGAATACATAAGCATAAAATACTTTTGATGTTTGAATTTCCTGATGCATCTGATAATATCTGTGTGATATGTACATGCAGTGTTTTTCAAATTTGACTTAGTATGCATTCTTATTTTTCTCTAGGGTACATGTATCTTTTTAGTGATTTTTTTTTATGCAGGCATTTATGATTTTTGCGTTTTTCATCTTTTTTTTTACAAATAAGCATCTTATCTCAATATCTTGATCTCTGAAGTGTTGCCATTAATCATGAAATAAAGAAAGAAAAATACAAAAAAAGAAAAATGACAGCAAGTTTTCTAACGAAGATGGATACATGTAGGCTTAAGACGTCTTTCGAAGCATTCATAAAATCGCCTCTCATAGAGCTTAGATGAGTTGCAAAGCACTAATCTCTGTCCACATTCTGCATGTACTAGTATGCCTGTTCTCCACCATCACCAAACTTTTGCCTCTGAAACTCTTAGACTTCTCAGCGACTACTGAAAAAAGATGTCATTTTGTATCCGGTGATTACCTCAAACATTTTGTCTGTGAAATGAATATTCCTTATAAAAAGTCAATTTTTAGAAAAAGATAATTTTTTTTCTCAAATATGTTCATCCGCCTGTTTGTAACTGTAGAGATACCTTACTTGATACACTTACTTTGGCTTAACACATAACCTGCAAGTTTAAAAAATAGAAAATTCCAATTTACATGAAGCAGGACTTTATAAAGGATCCCATTAGCTGTAGGTAGTCTATCAAGTGATATTCAAGTAAAAAGTATTTGGTCTATACAGGGGTCTGTAACACAGATGTGATAAGCTTTTATAACAAGATTGATTGACGTATAGAATAAGCTTTTCAGTATCAGTATCTGCAGTATCCATTTCTCCCTTTAGCAATCATACCAAAATAGTAGGCCCGGTGGTCAAGTTGGTCAGCTGTTTCTATGGTCAGTGCTGACGGTGTTGCCTGACTCCCGCTAGGGTCTTAACCTATAAAAGGATTTGTACTTTTACAGAAAGTGTGGTACTGAATATGACAATGTTACAAAATGATTATGATGATAACTGATATTGATATACAATCTCCATCATAAAGTTGCTCTGTTTACTGCTTGCCTACAAAGAAGCTAAACTTATAACATGCTACAAGGGAGAGTATGATTGAGCTATGTAAATTTATCATGTTTCGAATGGGGAAATATGCCATTTATCGGTGAAAATAAAACCCGTATTTTCACTGAGTGAAATAAAAATGGTATTCTACTCAGTGAAATGATGCGACAATCATATTACGTCGTCTGTGACGTCATGAAACAATTGAATGACGTCATGCAATGGCCGCGCTAGGGAAGCTTTTTAGCTTCTCCATTCATATAGTTAGGGTCATTTACGGGGTTTGGGGAAACATAATAAATAGAATATTTGTCATTTCTCGTCAAATACCATGAATATTTCATCTCGTGAAGTAGAAAATCATATATTTACACTCGTGGCTACGCCACTCGTGAAAATATAAATTTCTACTTCACTTGATGAGATATCCATGGTATTCGACGAGAAATGTCAAATATCCTCTATATATTAACAGAATATGATCAATCAAAGGTAATACATGTTTAATGAAGATATGGAATGAAAGTTATAAGTGATAGAATACTTTTTCTGCACATTTGCCAAGACAGAGCATGCTCAAAGTGCAAAGATTTTGTTATGATTTTTAAGGAAAAGTACTTTTGATGCAGTTTATAAGCTATAAATGGGAGTACTTTCCAATGTTCAGGTACCCATTTGTACAGCTGAGTTGACTGACTGCAATGTAGATTAGCTTTGCCCAGGGAAACAAAACAGTTTTAGGCATAGGTTACAAGTATTTAGTGACTCAACAAAGATTTGAAATTAGGAAATTTGCATGGGATGTCAACATTCGAAGATGACTACACCATTTCGCTCCTATAGTATCCTATAATATGAGTTTGATCAACCATATTTGACAGAGTATTGTAATTGAAGAAATATTAATCATTAACCACAAATTACTCAGGATGGACAAGGAAGTAGCAATTAATCTTACATAAGTAATGTAATTGATACAGCCTTCACCAGCAGTGGGCATAAGCAGAGTTAAATGTTAGAAAGCTGGAATTTTTGGTACATATACAGTCATGTTAATCATTTATCTCGGTTATCGAATGAAAACTTTTGTGACATGTTTGATAATTTGTCACTACTTTCTCCTTGAAGTTTCAACATTGTGTTATCAAAGGTAAATCGCAGGGTTGACCCTCAATATCAGGTATATCTCCTTTGAAAATTCCAGGGTGCCTTGTACATCTCCATAATTAAATTGGGCAGTAGCACATTTTTTCTTTAAATTTTAATTTTTCGAATTTTCCCGAATTAATACAAATGCATTATTTTAAGAAGGTCCATTCTCATATTACTCAGGAAGACAAGGAATTTTATGGATTATCAACTTCTTTATTGTACTGATGGTATAAGAAGCTATACTGAAACTTCACTATCAGTACAATAAGGAAGTTAATAATCCATAAAATTCCTTGTCTTCCTTATACTGACAACTTCTGAAATGCCACTCAAACTGCTCTCTCATTACTCAACCTGATTTTATCAAAACATAGATGAAAGTACCATGTATCAAGAAAAAACTGCATGTGTAAACACCTTTTTATAATCCAATGTAGGGAAATGAATTTGCATTTCATAACCAAACATGTTATCTTTGTTTTCGAAGTGCTTGTTTTGATAAAAAATGATTATCATGCAATTAGTAATATATATTTTTGTTTTTGTGAGATCCCTTTATTTGCCTTACAAAAGGTGCTGCAGCCCCTTTAAGTGTCACAAAGCTTATAACCGTTGTCTCGAGGACACTCTCTTGGAAGAAGATAGCAAGTACATCATCAGGTTTTAGCCATCAACACTTTTATGATTAGTTACCTTGACATGACAAGGAAGTATCTGTAAGAGCAAATCTAAGCTTAATATGAGAGGTTCTTAGATATTTATGAATATGTAAGATTAGCCAGAATCAATAAGCTTTCTTCCAGAGCATTGTGACTTTGTATTTCAAGGTATTATGTTAACAAGATTGTTGAAAGGTCCAATGGGATGATGTCATGGTATGGCATGGTGTCTGAGTTTGTCCATCGATATCACAATCTGTCTGTCGGCATACTTTTAAAGTTTTTTTTCTTCTTCCCTAGAATAACTGTCTCCAGAAATCTTACATCTTCGGCACAGACTCCTTGAAATCAAGAACATAAGTTGTATATTTGATGAGCCAAATAACCGTCCAAGTACCGGACACTTACACTTACTTTTAGTCTTCTTCTCCAGCAGCAAATTCATGAGAAGAAATTATTTCATGATCAAAAGTGCATTTTAGTCTTATGAATCTTAGAGCATAAACACTAAACTGCAATGAACTATCCACATGATACAGGAATTACTTCGAAATGATAACTTGAAATTGTTATGTAGAAAACATGATTTCAATACTAATGCAAGATATATGATTGAAGATTCTGGCCAGTAGTTTTGAGCGTGGGATGCACTGACTCTTCTCTGAGGGTTTACCTATTGTTTAGTTCAATTAATGCAAATATTTTACATAAAATACTTCCATGTTAGTTTTTCTACTTTACTCAAATTCTCATCTCCCACACTTCACCTCAACTAAAAGCATTATGCACCTCACCAGGTAACCTCTGGCCTTGGTCAGCTCAGATTGCTTTGGAAGCTAGGTCTCCAGTCTTTATATTTCAGGTAATGACCCCACCAAGAGTGATTATGTAAATATTGTATGCTTCACCTTGTTTAGGAACACTTTACAATAGCTCTCCTTTTACGCCTTGCCTCATCTTGTCTCATCATTCTCCTAGATTAGAACATGAAATTACATTCAGAGTTTAATGACCTATGCACTTCATTTCAACTCACCTTGCCTCACCTCAACTCACCTCACCTCACCTCATTTCACCTCACCCAACCTCACCTCACCTCACCTCATCCCAACCCAACCCACCTCAGCTCAGCTCAGCTCACCCAACCCCACCCCAACCAACACAACCCAACCCAACCAACACCACCTCACCTCACCTCACCTCAACTCACCTCATCTCACCCCGCCTCATTTCACCAGATGCCTCAGACCTCTTCTCATTTCACCCTTCTCACCCCGAATCACCTTACCTCACCTCACTTCATCTCACCTCACCTCACCTCACCTCACCCCACCCAACCCCACCTCACCTCACCCTACCCAACCCCACCTCACCTCACCCCACACACCCCACCTCACCCCACCCAACCCCAACTCACTTCACCAAACCTCACCTCACCTCATTTCACCTCACCTCACCCTACCACACCCAACCCCACCTCACCTCACCCCACCCAACCCCAACCCATCTCACCTCACCTCATCACAAACCACCTCACCTCATTTCACCTGACCCAATCTCACATCACCTCACCTCATTACAACTCCTCTCACCTCACCTCACCCAACCCCACCTCACCTCACCCAACCCCACCTCACCAGATGCCTCATCTGAACCCTTCTCATTTTGCCCCTTCCCACCCAAAATCGCCTTACCTCACCTCACCTTAATACACTTAACCTTGTCTACGCTCAATCACAACTTGTTTTCTTACTAACTTTACAGAAAAGTGACTCTTGCTGTTGAATACCTTTGTCGGCTGTAAATTTGATCATCATTTCTCTTCAACATTTACATGAACACACTGGTCTAATTTTTTAGGTGGAGTATATAATTTAAAGAAAAAAATGTGATTTTTTTCAAGTTTCCAAAGTATTCAGTGAAAATGCAATTTGTTAACAGAGGCAAAAAGTCTTCCAAATAAATGAAAAATAGAATTCAAGTTACGAGATTTTGAAATAGTTGTTTGAATTACAACATTTTTGCTCAAGAAACACTTTGATTTCAGATTATCTTTTATTCTTATTTGGAGATAAAAATGTAGCAGTTTTTGTTTTGATGAGTGTGCAATATACAGGAAGCACATCTCGTAATTGTTGGAATAATAGCCACTTGCCAAAGGTAAAATTGGCTTTATCAAATAATCTGTAACCTTCAAGTAGAGGTTTAAGTTGTACATCAACATGATGTTGTTCATCTTTTGACATGATATGATTAGAATTTGAAAATGTTTTTCTTATAGTAACCTTTCCATTTGAAAACATCTAATTATTCAGTTACTGGTGTTGACAAGAAAGGAAAACGTTAAACCGAAGATAGGCAGACAAATCAGGTTTCCTAGAGTTTCTCCCAAGAAGAAAGAAATGCCAGTAACCTTTGGAGACTTTGCGATCAATAAAATTACTGATTCATGTCTATTCACAACCTGAGAACTTGAAAAGAGAAGCGTCGATGAAAGGTCAATCTTCGTCTTCTTCATATGTAATGGTATTAAATCAAAGAGAAATCTTAGCTTTTTATTGAATGAAAATTTGCATAAAAGAATATAGGTATTGAATGAAAATTTGCATAAAAGAATATTGGTAATGAATAGATTTTTTGCATGAGATGAATGGTTGTAAAATAATACTATATAGATATGTTGAATTAGGACCCAAAAAGTCATCTTCAGTTTTTTGTTTGCTATTAATTAGTACTGAATAATATTTTCATGTGAATCAAAGCCTATGACAGGTTGCACAAATGTCTTTGAGCCATGTTAATAAGCTAAACCCAATGAAGTCTGTATGGCATCTTGAAATGCCAAAATTCCTCCGATTTCCTTCCTAATTTATTACAGTCTCATCACTGGCTAAGGTGAGTCTTGCAGTAATTTTTCAACTTTTCTGTACAGCTCTTCAGTGAACTGCAGCTGAACCTGGTTGTCCAATCAGAAATCTCCTAGACATTACTCAAAGTTTCATATAAGACTATATGAACAAGAATCCTATCTGACTATACTTATTGAGTCTGATCTACTACAAGCCTTGGCTATGTTCACATGTTTAGCTTATAATCTTAAAATGCAAATGAAGTATTCCATCCAACAGAAGTTACAATTCTGTATCAAGTAAAACTGTGCAGTAATGATAAAACTGCATTGTATTCCTAATCACCTTCAGCATTTGACAATATCTGAAATTTAAACGTCAATATCTTTGGATAGGACTTTGAATGGCATTTTGAAGTGAAATACATTAGGAAAAGAATATTTCTGGAGAACACCTTCTTTATTGTGAAATTCACAACATTTGGAGTATATGCTTACCTCATCAGGCTTACCTCGTCAGCCTTACCTCATCAGGCTTACCTGTCAAGCATATACTCCAAAACATGGAGAATTTCTAAATAAAAAAGAAATTCTTGTTTTGCTTACCTCTTGGATCAAACAAGATTTTCATCCCAACCAAAAGGACGAACGATTTTCAAACCTTGAAACTTTGCAATAATATTTGGACGCCATTGTGTACCTAATGCCCGTTTACAATCTACCATCTCTGAAATTCTGAACTCTAGGGTAGCTGTGAACTTTAAACAACATTTTCAAATGAAGTATGAACACCCAAACCATGCATGGAGAATATGAAACATTGATTGTGCACCACTCTATGTGGAATCCATCTGCATCCGTCAACTCTAAAGCTAGCTCTGAAATAGAATGTGTCAAGACTCAATGTCAAGATAAGAACTTGTATACAGTGAATACATATAAGAAGAGTATTTGTAATCCTACATAGCGTGACACAGTGACTTAATTCTGATTAAATCCGAAACAATTTTTGTTTGGAGACAACACACAGAACAGATATAAATGATAATCTGTCTACAACTGTTATCAAATCTCCTCTTTCCAGCTATTCAATTTCCTCTCAAACTGTGCTGCACTATTTCTATCATCTGACAGGAAATTAGCCCAACATCAGGAGACAGTGCTACCTTCAGTCTGCAGTGTTTCTATTTCCACTTGGTTATTCAATACTGAGAAAGTTCATAATCTGTCAAGTTTATGGCTACGTTATAGTGAAACCAATTATGGATTTTATGATTGAATTTAGTGTTAATTAAATTATGGTTAGGAGAATAAATTTCAGTTGTGATTACAATTACTGGTTGTGGGATCTTTGTGTATGTGTAGTTTATAAAATGTTATTGTCCATTTGTAAAGTGCTATTTCTAGCATATGAATGCTCAAAGTGCACAAATGTACTATTACCTTGAAGGAATAGTACTTCGATGCAGCTTGAGAGGCCAGCATGCGTTTTGGATCAAGAGCTCCGTGGTTCAAATCATGCCAGGGGCTCGGCAACTTTGTCTGCAGCAGAGACGGTTTGGGTGTAATGCTCACTGAATTTCAACAATATCAACCCTGGTTCACATGGTCCAGTCGATGCTCATAGGTTTCACCTCAATGCATAGTCTCAATGGTGCTGCATGTTTTCTCCTGCATTAATTCTAGCAGCCGTGATATAAGTAAAATAGTCTTGAAAGGGGTGTTAAACCCTTAATCACATCATCCAACTTGGCTTACCACTACAGCACTGTGGTCAACAGGTGATTCCAAGTTTTTGAAAGACCCATTGTTTAACTCGGCATATAAATATTCTCTTGTCTGTTGACAGTTCTTAGACATGATATTTCAACTTCTCAGAATCTAAAAAGCTGACATTTTATGAAGTTGATCCTCACACCTCTGCATTATCAATTATTTAATATTTGTTTAAAAATCTACAAGAATCTGTTTTGTTTTGTTTCATGATATCATCTTTATACAAGGAGATTAAAGTTTATTCAAACCCCTTCAAATATGGTTAAAGCACTGCCATGGTGTCAGTCACAAAGTATGTGAGAAAGCTCTGAATTTCATTGAAATTTCTCTGAAATAATTTTACACTATTATTTGCACATTTACACATTTATTTGCACTATCATTGAGGGTGTGAGTTCAGTGACTTTCCTTGGAATAGGAACAAATACAGGAGTAAACCCTAATTCAATTTGAAAAATTTAACTACTGAAAATATGAAAAATAATCACAAATAACTAGATTTTTCTTGTAATTCACTATCTATTTTTAAGTCTTTTCTATAATCTCATTTTCTTTTGATGATAATTCCCCAAAATTTCGCTATTTTTGATAACATCTTATATTTGATTTTTGTGCCTATTTCTGTCATGAGGGGATATATCTGTCTATGCAGTTATTTTAGATGATTTATTATGTAATCACTAAGGGCCTTAATAATGTACTCATGGAACTGCCGTACAGGGGGATAATATCAACTAAATCCATTTGGAATATTACTAAAGTTTTTTGTTCATCATCAAAGAGTTATATTGTTTTATCTGAGAAGAAATAAAAAAATATCCTTTCTGATATACCTCCCATTATAGTGATAACTGATTAAACACCCTCCATATCACATTTACAAATTACGTTATGCTTATATCTACACTTTATGATATCATCATACATATTATATGTCTATTTTTAATATCAAAGGATGTTAGAGAGTGCATGTATGGACAATCGTTGATATTATCATACTAATTGCATGTCTATTTCTGGAGTAGTCATCAAAGAAGCGATCACACTTGAGGTTTAATTACATTAGCATCAATGGGTGGTTGCAGAGGTGAGAGAGAAGTGAGTACAAGCTATCAGGATCAGCGGTCTCCACTGAGACTTGTTAGTGGCGTGGCTATGAATAACTGTTCTCTTCAGGACAATGACCGATATGTCAGAGAGACAGAAGAGATGATGAAACCAAGTGACAGAGATGGTCATTGCTACAGAGACTGACAGAGAGAAGACAGACTGATAGTTCTAGCTGAGAGAGAGAGACAAACGGAGAGACATACAGAGGGAGAGAAATATCTTTCAGAGGGACATACAGAGGGAAGGATACAGAGAAGGAGAGACAGACTTATAGAGAGAGAGACAAAGGGAGAGAAATATTTACTATCAGACGGAGGGACATACAGAGGGAGAGACAGACTGTGACTGTACTGTGAGAGGGAGGGACATACAGAAGGAGACACAGACTGACTACTGTGAGAGGGAGGGACATACAGAAGGAGACACAGAGTGACTAATATCAGAGGGAGGGACATACAGAGGGTGACTCAGACTGACTGTACTATCAGAGGGAGGGACATACAGAGGATGACTCAGACTGACTAATATCAGAGGGAGGGACATACAGAAGGTGACTCAGACCTACTGGACTATCAGAGGGAGGGACATACAGAGGGAGAGATACACAGAGGGAGAGACAGACTGACTAATATCAGAGCGAGGGACATACAGAGGATGACTCAGACTGACTGGACTATCAGAGGGAGGGACATACAGAGGGAGAGAAACACAGAGGGAGAGACAGACTGACTGGACAATCAGAGAGACAGTCTGACAAAGGTGACAGACAGAGGTAAAGACAGTGACAGTACAGTCAGATGGAGAGACAAAAAGACAGGTAGTGACATACCGACAGTCGGGGAGACAGACAGGTAGTGACTGACAAAGTCAGAGGGAGAGATGGGCTGACAGGTAGTGACTGATTGACAAAACAGAGTGAGATGGACTCACAGGTAGTGACAGTCTGATAGTTGGAGAGACAGATAGAGGGAGAGACCAATTGACAGGAAGTGATGGACAGTGGGGGAGACGGACAAAGAGAGAGACAGACTGACCGATGGTGACGGACTGACAGAGGCAGGGAAGGAGAGACAGTCAAAGGTTGAGACAGTGAGACACATGCACTGGAGCGATGGAAAGACAGATAGTTAGAGAGACTGCATAGAATGAATGCCCATTATATTGAACCAATTCCAATTGGTGAAATTTCAAATCAAGGATTCATATAAAGTCTACAATTTGTTTCATCGCATGAAAACGTAGTGAGAAAAGAAAGATTTCTTGATTATTGACCTGACGCAGTAATCAACATCACATTTTCTAACAGAGAAGTCGCAAGAAGATGTACGTTTCATGTGAATCAATAATTCAAAACAAATTGCATCAAGATAGTTAGGATGGGAAGATTTATGTTTGAAACCCGAGCAAAATGCGGAACCCTATCCAAATCATCATCAAATATTAGAACCAAGTAATGAAGTGTTTGGTTTTGTTACGATATTAGTTCTTTTAGAGTTCAGTGCAGTACAGCTTGAGGTTTTCTGATGCTTGCACATGTCACTGCATTGCATCTAAAGATGGATGCTCTTGAAAAGAGTGCTTAATAAGATTCACCCTATCTCACCTCATTTGAAGATTATTCAGGTTAGTTTGGAAGCAAGAGAGGCAATGTTGATTCATATACCAGCGAGGAACCTCTTTTAATGGCATTCTAGAAATTGGGTAGTTGAAGAATGAAGAATCTTTATATGGATACACAACTTCTTAATTCTGGATACGCTATACTTTAAAGTAGATTTTACTGTGATCCAACAATTGATAGATATTAAGATTATACAAATATTTTTACCTTTTTATAAAATTATGTAAATGGAATTGGTAGATTAGGTTGACGTCAAACAAGAAGCAGCTAGAAAGGCAGAGATTATACACTTAATTAGGTTGTTTTATATAGATAGCAGTTTTTTTAATTTCAATCAACACAAATTCTTCCAATCGATATGTACTGTATAAACATTCCATGAATATGATCCACAACTGAGGTAGATGTAAGGTGGCATAACAAGAATTTTGAAGAGATGAGGGGAAGGGCAGGTTTTCACCTATTGAAAACTAGAGAATTTACCTTTGGCTTTCACACTTTTCATGCTTCATCTTAGATTTTTAGAGGGGGAAAAGGGGCTAATAGTATTCTGGGCTACTCTCCTTGGAATCAGCACTGAATTAAGTCCATCTCGCTCTGCAGGGAACTGCATGTAATGGCTCAATGTGATGTTGACCCAGTCACTTAGTTCTCGGAGAAGTTTAATTATTTGTGCACATCTTCAATTTCCTGTGTCATAGCATTGCATTTCTTGTTGTGTGGGTTTTGAAGTGCAGCATTTAAACCAAAATGAAAGTGATTGCAATTTTCAAACTTTTTCACCACCCACCAACACAGGTGATTTAGATTAAATGATTTTGAAAAGAAATCTGTGTATTTTTAATAGTTTCAAGCAATACATTTTTACCAAGGGCCATTGAAACAAAGTAGAATGTATCTTTAATCTTCTGTCCTCTTTTTGGTCAATAAGATAGGCAATGTGGAATTTATGATTTTGTTAAGAAACACCTTAATGTTAATATTATTCATACATTTTACATGTGTCTGTTATATATTTTTTCAGAAGTTATATGTTTGGCACTCTTTTGCACGTTGAGCGTGGTGAATTGTTAGGGGATGTCAAGAAATTAATGGATTTTTCTCTAAAACTAATAGCCATAGGAAACCCAAATTGTCATGACCCTACATGGTGTTTGTTCTTTAAGTCTTGACAACACCTCATATGTCAGATTAGCTTGGTTACGTAGTGCCTTTTGTCTCTGTTGCATATTGTCCACAAACGATTCCAATCACAAATGAGACCTTTTTTGTGATCAACAAACTCTACAAATGAGCAAGTCATGATAAAATATGATATTAGTAGAAAAAAATCATAAAATTCAAACTTGCATTGCATTGTGTAAATAAATGGCTAGATGTGAAACAACATTTGAGCAAATTGGATCCGTTAACACAAGCCTAGCAACAAAACTGAAATCATAAAGATGTAATTTGTATGAAAGCCATTTATCCCGATGCCTCCTGCAGTGTCTAGTGATTTCGCAGTGTATGAGTGGCAAAAATCAGGAAGTACATGTATATGTTGTCTTGATTCAATAAGTGAAGCTCAACCTTGTCATTAGTGTCTCCAGAGATAGGAAGAGATCCAGTTGTTAAAACTAGATTCTTGTTGTATTTATGGAAATCCTGATGGAAAGGTTTTAATATAGCTTATTCTTGCAGTCAGATATTCCGACTTTTATGACTTCCGCAGAGTGGATATTCTACAACTTCAGACTAAAAGATTTTTTCCATTTAATCTATGTTATGAAAGTCAAGAAGGTTAAATGTCTCCCTGGGGTTTTAAAAACATTTTACATAAATCTAAGGTGTGTTTGTAAAAAACATTTTGAAAATGTTGAAAGAGGTTCTTTCTTTTCAGTTAATTTAGAAGTTTTCAAATTAACTTTGGAATCTAGTTTATGTTTTTTTATGGAACAAACTTTGGTTTTCACTTTTCATGACATGTTATATAAACCATTATCAATTTTCATTCTTTTGGAGAGTAATTTAACCTATATTAAATTTTCAACATTGACAAAAAATCAGAAAATAAGGGAATGATATTTAGCTTCAAAATGATAAAAGAAAACAATTGATATGTGGCACAGTCTTATCCATCCTGAATTGTTAGCAATGGTTGCTCTGAAACTAACCATAAAGCCAGACATAATTACTTGATGTACGGATCTTTTAGGGTAAAATGGATAAAGGCTGGAATGCAAAAGAATTACAGAAATAAATAACAATATGAAAATGTTCACTTTTTTTTTTAATTTGGGGTAAAATTAAGCAACATTTTTTATTTTGGGGGTTTCTGAGTAGTATTTTCCCCAAATATTGGTCAAAATGATGTGAAGAGAATCCAAAATCAACTAAATAAGATTTTTGCCTGTAATGACATTACAATTGGCAGTGTGTAACGTGTGATGGTAACCCAAATATCAGCTGGATTGGATGGTATGTTCTTGCAGACATACAGAGGGTTCATTTATACAGGCAATGAGAACTTGGCCAGTATGATATATCAGATAACTACAGCTTCATTGATAAGCAATGGAAAAGGTAATGCAATTGGGAAAATACTTCTTCTTGATCAACAGATCAATCAACAAAATTAATATTCTAAATTTGATTTTCCAATTACAGAGAGAACTTAAATTTGGTTGTTTATCAATGAACACCTAGTTTCTGTTTATTTACTTATTGGGAATTCCTCCATCTAAATGAAAATATAGTTATGAAATAAGTAAATAATGATGGCTACACTTTAATATATAATGTTTTTGATCCCCCAAATTCTTCGATCTACCTATCCTTTTCATTGTAATTTGCTTTTTTATCAAATCCGGTGTTTATGTAATCTTGTTATGTACTTAAATGTTTGACCCGTTTTTTCATGTTTTGGAGATTCAAGATAATGTTCTTTCAAAATGGATTCATATTTTAACAATGTTATTAACTACACTCTCATCTTCATTGCATATCTTGTTTCTGGATTGAATTGCAGTTCCTTATCCTAGCCTCAGGTGACAAACCTCCTGACTTTCTCCTATACTTGCTAGAGAGTAGTAGTAGAGAGTCACTTCATGAAGTACTTTGTATCAACTTGCAGGACAAATAAAAAAACCCAGTTGTTATGGTCAAGAATCCCTGTCATACTTGACTTCATATTCAACTCATTTTGAGAATGTGTGATAAACATTGTATGATATGTTTCTCATATCACATCCTGTATCGGCCTTTGATCAATATCTGCCCTTGAGCTGAGACTCTCAGGCTAGATGTAAGAGTTTTAGTTGATATTTGTGATATGGAAACACAAATATTATACCATCTATGGAACATTCATTACCAGTAAGACATTACATAGTTTAAACATGCAGTTTTCTCAAATCGGTGTGTTCTCTCTGAAACTCCTTGATTCTAAAGGTAAGGGAGCGGGATAGCTCAGTGGTTAGCGGATTTGGCTTCGGATCAAAAGGTCTGTAGTTTGAATCCCGCCAGGGGCTTTGCAACTTTGTCTGCAGGAGAGAACTCTTCTACAAGCAGTCAGATTTGGGTGCAAAGCTACAGTGAATTTCAGCATAGTACCATCCATGGTTCGTTAGTTCCAGCCGATGCTCGCAGGTTTCACTGCAATGTATAGCCACAATGGTGTTGCAGGCTTTCTCCCTGCAATAACACTAGCAGCCGCGATATAAGTGAAATAATCTTGAAAGCATTGTTAAACCCCAAATCACCTCACCTCTAAAGGTAAGACACCTTATAGCTGAATTCTTCAATTCTGGAGGTAGTTAGTGAGACGATGGCGCTCATTTGTTTTATTGTTTCCGTTTGAGGCTGGTTCTGGCAGGGAGAGGAAATGAGAGAGAGACTAGCCGTAGTGGCTTGATTGAGGAGAGAGGACGAAGTGACTAACGGGAGCTTGGGGAGGGGCGGAGGGATGCCCCAGACCAAACTCAATTTCATCTACTTCTGGTTTTGGTCAATATGTCAGGGCGAAAGGTCATGTATCTATGACCTTTATGTACAGTTTTATGGCTTTTTAAGGGTTTTTCGATTGCGGGGGGGAAAAGCAGAGGGAAGGTGGGGACAAAGCTCTTATTCATCTTGTCATGACCTAATTGTTCTTTATCTTTGAACACACAGTTTTGTGATTTCTGAGAGCTGGGTTTGAATCTCGAAATGGAATGAATTATTTATAAATATGGTAACTTGAAGTTCTGTTGAATGTTTATAAAGAAAATGTTTGTTGCCCGGCATAATATCTATCCTTTTTGCACATTTGACCTCTAAGTCTGGTAGCAATGTTTACAGTAACACTATAGTAAAGCTAGAATGCAGTTATGTGCAGAATGCAGAAATCCAGTACTTTAAGAAAGTGGCAATGTTTGGTTGAATATTGTTTTTAAAGACCCTGTGAAATTGATGACTTCCCGTATTTCAAAGGAACATAACTATGTCTTTCTAATCTCTGTGAGTACTTTCTTGAAGTTAGCTGCCAGTTCTGTTTAATCCTTTCTTTGTAACCCTTCACACAGCAATCCATTATTAAAACCTAACCACCAGGGATACCATGCAGCTGATCTCTATTCCCAATAATTGATTTCTCTACAGAATGAACCTCTTGTGATGAGGTTACCATCAGAATTGATCCATGACCAAGTAGCTTGCAAGACAACAAAGAGTTCAAGTTGAAATGTCTTCAAATCACGTTGGTAATAAATGTCTTGTTTGTTTTTGATTTTAACAGTTGCATAACTACATGAGGTTTTATGAAGCAAAGACTTAAATGCACCATAGCACATTTTATTTAGGAAATATAGGTATGTCACGAAAAGTAAAAGAAATGTTACCCATTGCAAGACAATATTTTGTAATCAATAAATGAAGTCCTTTAATGAACATACATAAATTTTGTTGAGCTATGCTATTCCATTTCCTTAGGTCAAATGATTAAAAGCCATTTACACTAAAATGACCACATGCAGATGTCGCGTGTAAAGGATAATTTCTTGTGACTACAGATAATGTGAGTACAGCTCTTTTTTGATGATAAGTGACAATTTTCATAAAATTTCTCATCAGACTATCAATCTCTACCGCAGTAGCTTAGAGAGTGGGAATGGGAAAGTTTTGGCAATGCTGCAAGGCTTAAATTAACCAGTCGTTGAGGCTGGTGCACTTTTCCTGATGGTGACATGCAGTGTACATCTTTATTACCCATATGGTTAATCATAAGTGGTGACATATTTTCAATATGAGCTCATGTGCACATAACACTTTTGCCTAGCAACGATTGTTTCAGAGCGAGTTACTGTATTACGTCGTCTGTGACGTCATAAAACCATTGTTCGTGACGTCACTGTAGCGGGCCGCCTGAAAGGAAGCAGGCCACATTCCGTGTGTTTTAAATGAAATAGAATTGGTAATAAAGAAATTATAACCCTGTCACATTTCTGATGACATTATCTGCATAAGTTCAAATTCTTGTACTTTTGTGGGTTTTGAACTCATACTTTCGTAGTCTGGCTATAAAGAATTGCAACACTGACTTCAAAATTGGGGGTTAACATTGGTCTAGCAATTGACTTTTCCTGAAAGAATACAAGAATCATTCTTTTGTAGATAGTCTGATCCATATCATATCTATTTGATTAAACATTCCTCAAATTTGCTCCATGTTTGCTGCAATGACCTGTTACTGCTATAGCTCATTTGATGGGACCCCATTTGATCACCTGTTCTTGTAATCATTTTTCATACATTTCTAATAGACTTAATTCCCTTTCATTCTTCTCTATATTCCCTTTTCATGAATAATGAATGAATTGAATCGAAAAAATTCTTTTTAAACCTCAGCTTTACATATATATCGCTTGCAACATCTCTGCATGCTTTAATTGATTAACCTTTAAGATGCTACAATATGATTTATCAAAACCTCAGAACCATACCTTCGACTGCCAGCAGACCTAATTCTGAGTTTCTGTCATGGGTTGTCATTGCATATTCATTGTTTGTACGTCAAGCCCAAGATGACATACAAGAGAAGAAATTGCTGAGGCTTGTGCACTAATAAAGGAGGCTGCATGAGAGCTATTTGAACCTATCAGTTGCAGACATCGGTTGTTCCCTGTATCTCTGCAAAGGTCCGCATGTATTTCAATTTGTGGTGAATAAGGATCCAGGAAAGTTGGTCATGGAAATAGGTCAGACGTTTATGAAGATTTGGAAAATCCAGAAAATTAACAAGCTTTTGCTGTCATGTTGACAATAATAGATCACAAAGCGGAATGAATCCCTGATTGTAACGAGATCTTTGGTTGGTAATATCTTCGCAGTTCGAGGAGACAGAATTGATGGTTTTTGATAAATGATGAGATTGTATTATATGTATGTGCCATATTTTATTTACTGAAAATGTTTGTTATTGCTTTGTTCATTTTATACAGGTAGTTTTATAGAATTGTACTGACCTCATTTGTCTCAAATCTACAATTGTGTGTTCTGTTATTTTAAATCTATGTCTGTTATTCTTATGAATACTGATGTGAGCTTAACTAGAACTAGAGATAATTACCAAGTATTTTTTAGTAGTTAAGTATTAATTACCAAGTATGCCATGCCATATGACTTTTAAAAAACAAGTTTAAAATGAATTTTGTATTTCCTTCCTTAGGGGGCATTTTAGAAGCTAGATGGATGAAGAAGAACAAGTTCTTATGGATAGTCAACTTCTTTATTGCATGGATTGAAACGTTTCTGTGTAGATACTAACACAGTTATCAAGCACGTGATGATGGTTCTTCATAAATGATGAGATTGTATTATATGTATGTGCCATATTTTGTTTACTGAAAATGTTAGTCACTTGCTTGATAACGGTGTTAGTATCTACACCGAAACGTCGCAATCCATGCAATAAAGAAGTTGACTATCCATAAGAATTTAGTATTTGTTGGCAAGTAGAAATGGTTATGTACAAAAATCTTTTCTCATATTTCACTATTATCAGTTATGGCACATTTATAAGGGTGATAGTTCATATTCCATTTTATTACATTTGAATTAAGTACAAGTTGGCAGACAAGGCAAATTTCTCATGCCAGTACCACATCATTGTCACAACTAATTTATTTCTGATGTCTGAGACGACAAAACATTGGAACTCTTACTGAAACATTGGTTATTGAGTTTATAAAAGTCAAATGAAGTATTCAAAGGTGCAAGTTGAAATACACATTGTGATACAATGCTACAAAGATATTCCATTAGTGTAGAAAGGTTTAAATAGTTTACCATTGTCCATCAAGATTACAGATAAAGGTCAAAGTCACATACAAACCTATTGCACTCATGAGAGTAGTATTTCGTCACCATTTCTTATTCTCAACCATGTGAATCTCAATAGAGGTAATTATTATTGATTTTTTGCTTTACAAAAGATCACGTTTCTTTATAAAGGATCAGTGTCACATCTATGTGCTCTATTGCCTACTTTTGGGTTGTTGTAATGAATATTTCCATCTACAATGATGTCTAATCAAATTAATTTGCTGTTAATAATAATACTGCATACATTGCTTATTCATTTGAAATGCTTCTCTAGAAGGTAAAATGTGCATTGAAAGGACATCTTGCTGTGGTATTGTGCTCTTAGAGTGCTCTTGTTAACTGTTGTAGAGGTCCAATGAGCTTTTGCCATGGAATATGTCTGTCCATCCATATCTTTTACTTTTTTACCTTCTTTTCGAGAAAAGCCTACCCTAGGAAGTTTAGATCTTGTGTATGGTTTACCTGGTCAATGGAGATTATAAACTGTAGGTCTGCTAATTCTTTTGCCTCCAATAAGGATCGCAGAGGCCAAGCCCTACAAACCTATATTGTAGGCAAAACTTGGCCAACCTTCTTGCCTGAATTAGCTGCTTAGTACATGTCCCTGGAAATCTGGTTATACAGATCCTTAGTTTCTGATTGATTCATGCGATCAATCAAAGCTCTATCCAAATGTCTGAAACATGAACTTCAGAAAAACTGAACTGTTTATATCTGTTTCACTTCAACAAAGTAAGCTGCGTGAATCAATCTGAACCTATCAGAAGCAGTGTTTGTTCTCACTGAGCTGTGGCTGTTGGTTATATGTCAGTTAATCATTTCTATGACCAACTCAGGATTATTGGTCATGGATCTGGGTCATACCTTTATCAGGATAGAACAAACGTAATTATTTATATGTTACTAAGCTTCTATAGTCATGTAGATTAAAAATGATAAAGTCTTTAAGTTCAAGGACTTTTTAATTAGACTTCACACTCAGTATGTACAAAATTGATGCTTGAAAAATTATTATTTATTTAAAAGGAACTCAGAGAAAGTTCAGTTTCTTTTTCAATCCAAATCTAGACATTCGTTTGAAAAATGGGGAGTGTTCAGGGGGGAATTTAAGGTCAATATTTTATAGATTTAATTTGAACATTTTTGTGAGTTTGTGTTTTTGCATGTTGATCATTTAAGCATAAGAATATGCTGTACCAGGATTCAAACATGGACCTCTTCTAAGACACTTTACTGATCGAGCAGATAGCCAGAAGGATCCAAATTCTTCTAACCTGACCCTGCCTCAAACATCTCCTCCATAAAGTGACTCGTCTTTGAGTCAGTTAGGAAAAGCACAGTGTTTTTAGCGAGTTGAGCTTTGGATCCAGTAATCTAAGGTTCAAATCCTGTTGGGGCTGGGCAACCTTCTCTGCTGTAGAGAACTGTTCTACAAGCAGGAATATTTGGATGCAATGGTGCGTAGACTGAAGTTTACAGCAGTACTACCCATAGTTTGCTAGTTCAAGCTGATGCTTGCAGGTTTCTTCGTAGTGCATAGCTACAACGGTGTTGTGGGTCTCCTTGCATTGATACAAGCTGGCGTGATCTAAGAGAAATATTCTTAAAAGCTGTGAGGGTGGCTTGCATTCAGAAATCAATCCAAGTTTTCAATGTCTTACTTTTCATTCCACCACCATATGGTTTTTTAAGTGTTCACAAAAACGACATCAATGGTTTCCCCTTAATATATAACATTGTACATGTTTAACACTCATGTGGAAGCAATTTTAGAACCGTTTTGATTACATGTGGTAAAACCATGTAGTTCTTATAGAATATCTCCTAGCTTTAAAGAGAAGAATGATACACTCTACAGATTTATTAGAGCAGTTCTGTGGTCTTTCTTGGTAGAACTTCTGGCTCCAGAGAAAAAAGTTATCTATATTTTACTTTGGAATAACAGATTAAAAGTTATTTCATACAATTGAATTGAATAACTTTATATACAAGGTCTTAATTGTTGCTGCAATTAAACATATATGCTTTATGTTTCAAACCAGTAGTCGTGCATAGTAAAACCTCACATGAAATGCAAGTACATAATGAAACAGAGAGAAATCTTGATAAAGGTTTGTACATGTCCTTTAAGAATAATGCATTGTTATTTCCATATAATTTGTATATCAGCTAGAAGTGAAATGCAAAGCACACTCCTTTTACTTTGACAAATTGTTATAGCATGAGAAACGATTGTCTGCTGCAGATAGTTATACAGCCTCTGACAGCAGTCTCAGAAGTAACAGTTGCAATATTGTAATTATCACATGTCTAGCTGATCCATAGACAAGGTATCAGGTCCATTGAGATGAGGCTGCTAATGGACAAAATACTGAACATGAGGCGCTAAACAATTACTCGCTCACCGTGGAGATGGTGAAAAAGTATATCATATAAGCTCGAGGGAGTGTGTGACAGCACTTGGATTAATTACTTTGTAACTCTGCTGATAAAGCTTGATTCATGTTGGTTATATTGAATTCATTGTCACAGGGTAGTGCTGATAAACCAGTGGTAGGCATGATTAGAGGATCATGGGAAATGAAAATCAATTTTTAGTCCTTGAAAAGTATATCAAACAAAAAGATGAAGTTTTGTGATTAAAATATTATGTTTATTCTGAAGTCATAAAATAGATGTAAAGTTTGAAAAACCCCACAAGCTTTTAAAATGTATTGTTCTGAAGTTAATATAATTATTCTACAAGAAAGTAATGTTAGACAAGGCATTCATACAGAGGTTCATGTTGATAGCATATGTAACAATGGAAAAGAAAATTTACTCTAAAGTAAAAAAGTTGGATAAAATTCACAATTTGTTTCAAATTTACTAATGTGAGTCTGATTTAGTTTATAGTTAACCTGTTGACCCGTTGACCCCTTTACCAATTACCCATTTCATCCCTTAAAGTCAGGCATCTTATGTTTGTTGTGTGAGGGGTGAAAGATGTTTGTCTCCCGAATAATAGACGTAGAAAGCAAATATATTTGTATGTGGACTCCTCAGCCAATGTTATTAATTGTAGTGTTCATCAATGATATAACATTGTTGTTGTTTATTTCTTTAGGGCCAGTTCTCTGTCTAATTGGTTTGTTTCTGATACACTTTGACCTTACAAGTCTTTTAATTCAATAAACATACATGACAAAGCATATGATAATACATGAATCTTGTTTTTCAACGATAGAGACATTTTTATTCTGAAGCCTTGCTTATCTTATCATGATGTTGGATGAATGATCCGTTATAATGAGGAGTGGTTAGGGTCAAAATTAACATAAAGACAAGTTGACATCATGCTGAAAATTTATGCTTTTCTATTTAAATGCTACATGGAAATAAAATTTGACAATTTAAATTTTTTTATTCTTAAAGTTGATATTTAATCATTCTAAGAATGAATTTCCTCACTGCAGTCATAGCTTATGATTGACGTCATAACATATTGATTATTCTATTTGTATGAAGCAACTTAAAACCATATTCTTCAAACAAATTAAAGAATGGTTTTGTGGTAGAAATGAGAAATTTTGGATTGACGAAAAACCAATTTATCTCAGTAATGAAGGCTATCTGTTTGTCGTTTCATGGACTGAGTAGTAGATTAAAATTTAGTCTATGAAATATTTTAATAATTTACTGTTCCTTCATCCGTTTATTTCTTCGGGCTCTTAATTTCATAGACCAAACAATGTCATAGGCTGTGTATGCAGTCAATCTAGACCTGCTGAATGAGGACATAGACTGTATTAAAGGCTCCTATTTAGTACACAGTCATGAAGCAGGACTAACTGAGTATGTGTGACGGTAAAGACAATAGCCGAGTTACCCATTTGAATCAAGCAACTTGTGTACATCATTTAGAAGACTGATGGATTGGTTATTACACACAAAATTCAATCCCAATTATAGAGAAGTTATGCGAATGTTGCAAATTCATTGAATATTGAAATGATATATTGTTTAGCAGAATGACAAATGGCATCTATGGTCATCGGCAAAATTGAATATGGATTTGGCAGTGTGTGATACAGGTTTCATGAACCCTTTCCCACTGATCTTTTTAAGAATTGACTTCAACATTTATTAAGTTCATGGAGGTATAAACTTAAAAACCAATGTGCAAACTGTATGAATCCGCGTAGAATAGATGCCATTTGTCATTCTGCTAAACCATATATCATTTCAATATTCAATGAAATTGAATATGGATTTGGCAGTGTGTGATACAAGTTTCATGAACCCATTCCCACTGATCTTATAATCCATGGTTTATAACAATGACTAATATTGTATTATGTTCTTGTATCCTCTGATTTCTTTTGAATTTTTTTAAATAATGCAAGCCATACAATATTTTTTTGAAGTGATGATATCAATTCTATGAACTTGTTAACTAATCTACCTGAATAACAGATCAGTGTGCCATAAAGTCAAGGAACTGGAGCTGAATTTGATGGATATTGTGAAATACATCTTGTCACTTTCAATTAATGTCCAAGAAATTAATACATGAACCACATATAACCACACACAAATAGCTTACCACTCTATGGCTAAACTAAAATCTAGCTTGGATTTAAGCATTGCCAGAAAAGCTCCTGCTTATTATGCTTATAGCTAGGGCTGTGCAATATTACGGTTTACCAGTTTATACCGGTCCAGAACCATGCAATACGATTATCGCGATACGGTTTCAGTTCTACAATATGTTGGGCCTCCTTTTTCAAAGCAACCTTAACAGCTTTTTGGTAACTTTGGTAACAAATTCAACAACAAAACAATGTTTTACACGGTGAGCTGTACATATTTAGGCAGAATCATTTCAGTCAATATATCGCAATATGTATTGCAATATCTCTCAAATTATTGCAATATATTGCAATATGAAAATCGGGGTAATATCCAGCCCTAACACTATCACTAGTTTAGGTCAATTTTTCAAAGGACCCTTAGAAGAAAAGGAATCCAGGTTTGCCAGGGTGAACCTGACATTTTTTTGATTGGGTGGACAAGTGAGAACAAAAGATCTTTTGAGGTGGTCGAGATTTCCCCTCTTCTTCAATACAGGAACCTTGATATTCAGGAAGGATGTAAACAGTCATTACCTAACAAAATCATTTATTTTGTCACTAGTCGAACATAAATATACCCAGATAGGTGCAGAATACTTTTGCAGTCTTTTTGGTGTCATCTGTAAAAGTGACACTACGGAAGCAAATGTGCTTGACAGTTCTGGCTCATTAGATATAAGGCCAGATGAGTTTATGGCATGGCCCTTTGGGCATTAACCTTTGTCTGTCAGATGGAAAAAAGCCTATTTGAAAGAATGCAAGGGTATAACATACTGATGCAACAACTAACATACCCGAGATGAAAAATGATCAATACAAATTATCAAATTGGCAGCTGCAAGAACAACTATAGAGACTACACAACTAAATGTTAGTCTTCAACCTTGGACATGTGCAATAGTTAATGAGTTGAAGAGCCCATGGTATCGATTATTTATCTGTTTTTATCAAGAAATATTCAAATTATCATTTAAAAAACAAATTAGTAATGTTGAATTGTTTTCATATTTCAATATCAAAAGCTTTGTTGATGCCAAGAAATTGATGGGTGCCATGTCCACTTTCATTTCAACAGATTAAAAACCTATTTTCAATAAATTAAAGTTAGTTCTGCCTAAGGCAACCTCTCTGAACTTTGTATAGGTGGCGCTGCTCCCTTTGTTCTCAGTGTCTGGTCATGGCAGAGTGCTCGAGTGGGCTTCTGTTCGTGACAGGAAGTCAGTTGTAGTCCCAGCAGGAAATGAGTTGCATGCTGGTAGGCTCCGAAGTAGGTAGGGAGAAAGATGAGGCAATTAGACTTGTAAGTGGCCCGTCGATGTTAAATAACTCAATAATAGGGCTGATTGAGCTCGACCGACATGACAGTGTCCATTCCCTTGACCTCGAAGTGGAACTGTGTCAGAGACACCAAGGTCATGTTGAGTCCATTTGATGTTAGTTAATATTGATAGTACTTCTCTTGATGTTTTGGAGAGAGATTTTTTCACTTTGAAACTTAATTGCTAGATTATTTGGAAGGAAATTGAGTCATTAATGCCATAGTTCAGAACACATAACCCTTAGGCATATATTACTTTCCTTGTCCTGTCTTTGGGTCCACCTGACAAAAGCATATAGCCACCAGTGGAGCGCAGCTTGGTCTAGCCCCCACCAATCCCTCCACCCCCCAAATATTTTTACTGGCGTGATAATTATTTCTAGGTAAAAAAACAAGGTCTTAACATTGGAACAATTATCAACTGAAAATGTATGTTTTGAACATTTCAAGAATACAACTTTAAATTTGGATTTTGATTTCAATTCATTCAATATATTTCCTACTTTTCCAACTTACCTTAGGATATAGTTGTTTCTTTCTGCTTGTTTTGTTTTCTTAAGAATCAATAACTTCCAGTATTCAGGGTATTAACCTTATTGGCGTCGGTAGTTATTTTGGCAGACTTACATTTTATTCCGACGGCAATTAAGTTGAAGTCTTTCAAAAAAACCCTTTTAAAATACACATCATAAAAACAAGGTAAAAACATTTAACAACATGTCTGTAAGACTGACACAAAAAAAAGTTACCCAACTGCGATCAGAAGGTTTATAAGGGAAGTTCACAAGGAGAAACGTTTTTGCCGCGTGACATATCTAGTATCAGACAGAGGTTTCCAAGTACAGGAGAGTTTGATGACTCCCTCAGATGGCGAGTGTGTGATCATTATTAAACACCCTCAATGATCCTGTCTATTTTGGGGATACTTCTACTAACGCCCTGCAGTGCTGGAAGAGTTCTCAGAATCTGCTGGTGGTCAGCCAACCACACTCATAAGCTTGTAACTAATTAATTGGCAAACATCTCGTTAACAGTGTTGCATGCCTCCCGGGTGTTTTGGCCAATACCTGGAAGTAATTCTTGGTTGATTGTAGACTGAGGGAAAAAGTACTCAGAGATTCCTTTGAGTTTTGAATTAAGTTTGGCTTTCACATTTAGGATACCTGAAAAATAATCCTGCATTGATTGTAGATTGAGGCTAAAAGTACTTGGCGATCCTCTGGAGTTTAATTGAGTTAAGGTTTCACATTTAAAAGTCCAGGCCTGTAGCAATCCAATTATGACTTGACATCGATCATGTAAATTTTTGGAGCCAGACTACTTTACTTAGTCCCCATTGCCTTGGTCTCAAGCTAGATTCCCAAACATTTTCAAGATCAACAAGACAAACATTTATTAAAGCAATTGCATTTACAAGTTCATTTGTAATTCCTTTGACTTCTTTCTCATTCCTCTTTGCCGGTGCATTGCTGCAATGTGGGGCCATGTGCCACTCAAACAGAAGAGCTAACTTACAAAAAAGAACTGTTATTTTACTGTTATCTTCAGTTCCCTCTTCGATCCTACTAAATCAAACTAGAAAAATGTTTGTAAACCTAGGTTGGAGACAGCTGAGTCAACACTCAGGTCCACAAAATTAAGCAGAAAATCCGGAGCAAGAGAAAGAAATATCTTCACCAAATTAAAATGATCTTAGGAAAGCAGCTGATGTCTCTTCAAAATATCATCAAATTGTAAAAGATCAGTGTTATTTTTATCATATTTCAATGTCAGTTTAATATGCAGACCTTTATCTCCCTCATTTGCAAAAACTAAAACTATTCAGATATGGCAAGAGATTGTTTCCTTTTAATGCAGCTTCATTGTTTAAAAACTGCAAGTACTCCTGAAGACACTGAAAATCTTTGCAGACTCTTAAGCACTATTTGGTGAATAAATTTAAAAAACAGCTACACATTATGGACAAATACAAACATTTCAAATCTGACATTTTGAGCGTTCACTAAGTGAATGAAGTCCATCTCATTGTAAATATATGAACTTGTTATGATTTATTATCATGACCCATGCTGAGGACAATGTCGGGAACCCCAGTACCTAGACAAATCCATCATGACCCAATGATGCTGGTGGACCCTGGATGGACTGCATCAAATGTCCCTACAGCATATGTATCACCTTAAAGAAGACTGTTCCGGCACACAGTCCGTCAGCCAGGATATCCCGCTCGGAATAACGATATTGATGCCAGTTAAAGGTCACATCCTCCGGGACCAGAAACAAATCTGATTTTACCTTGCAAGCAACACTTATCAAATTGAAGCAGTCCATAAATAGTGCTGTAAATGATTTTCTGAGAAGAGCTGGCAGCCCCTGGTGGTAATAGCTGATCGGTGGTTTTAATCCTATAAGCTGTATGACTAACATGAGAAGTAGATCTCTCATGCTAAGTGATTGATTATGTGACTGTTAAGCTAGGGCTTTGGGCTATGGAGCACTTGCATAAGAAGAGTGTCTGATCTGGTTAATTAAACAATCCTCTGACAAATTCAAAATTCAAAAAGGCAGTAGTGCATTTAAAAAATAAAAATTCTTTAAATTTCTCCAGTAAAAATGTGTTTATGCCAAATGCATTTGTTTCAGAGAGTTAAACATCTCATTACTCAACCCGATTTTTAGCTCATCAGGTCTGAAAGACCCGATAGGCTTATGGCATGGCATGGCGTCCGGCGTCCGTCCATCCGTCTGTCCGTCCATCCGTCCGTCCATCCGTAAACTTTTCACTTTTTCGACTTCTCCTCCAGAACCAATGACTCTAGAGAGCTGAAATTTTATGTGCATACTCCTTGGCAAATGGGGATTCTAAATTGTAGATTTCGTGACCCCATGACCCCAAATGGGGTCACAAGGGTCAAAACCTTAAAAATCTATTTTAATCTTCTTCTCCAGTTCCAAAAGGTCCAGAGAGCTGAATAGTTGTGTGTAGACTCCTTGGGCACTGGAGATTCTAAATTGTAGGTTTGGTGACCCCATGACCCCAAATGGGGTCACAGGGGTCAAAACCTGAAAAACCTATTTTCATCTTCTTCTCCAGTTCCAAAAGGTCTTGATAGCTGGAAAGTTGTGTGTAGACTCCTTGGCCAACGGGGATTCTAAATTGTAGGTTTGGTGACCCCACCAAATGGGGCCACAGGGGTCAAAACCTAATTTCATCTTTTTCCCTAGTTCCAAAAGGTCTAGAGAGCTGAAAAATTGTGTGAAGACTCCTTGGACACTGGGGATTCTAAATTGTAGGTTTGGTGACCACTTGACCCCAAATGGGGTCACGGGTCAAAACCTAAAAAACCTAATTTCATCTTTTTCCCTAGTTCCAAAAGGTCTAGAGAGCTGAAAAGGTGTGTGTAGACTCCTTGGCCAACGGGGATTCTAAATTGTAGGTTTGGTGACCCCATGACGCCAAATGGGGTCACAGGGGTCAAAACCTAAAAAACCTATTTTCATCGTCTTCTCCAGTTCCAAAAGGTCCAGAGAGCTGAAAAATTGTGTGAAGACTCCTTGGGCACTGGGGATTCTAAATTGAAGGTTTGGTGACCACTTGACCCCAAATGGGGTCACAGGGGTCAAAACCTTAAAATCCTACTTTCATCTTCTTCTCCAGTTCCAAAAGGTCTTGATAGCTTAATAGTTGTGTGTAGACTCCTTGGACAATGGGGATTCTGAATTGTAGGTTCGGTGACCCCTTGACCCCAAATGGGCAATGGGCCGTTTTTATTTGATTGTGAATAACTCAGACGTTGGGACAGGCTATCTTTCCTACACTGCCCATGACCCCATGGTCTAAACCCAAACACCTATTTCTATCAAAAGTCTGATGAGCTACAGAGCCCATGGCTCTATTTTTTTAGTTGTAAAAGAGAGTTTCAAGTAACAAGAGTTAATTGCTGAGGCAGCAAATTTAGTGGGAACACCTTATGATAAAAAAGGTAGAAAAAATATTTTCTAAGCTTTTTCCATCGTTTCATGTTTGTTTTAGCATAAGTTCTTTTGATTCAAAACAGATTAAACCTTTTCTTATCGTTGGATCCCTTTGTTGCCTAAAAAGACTTGCCACTGGCCCTTTAAGAGTTTATCATTAATCTTCATAACCTTTAGAAATTTGCCAACTTCACAATTCTCATTTTGTTAACTGTATTTACTGAATGGATAGTTGAATTGTTTATGATATGAAAGTTGTGAGATAATAATTACAAGATTATGATGAATAACCAAACTTATCTTTCACATGTCTGATGAAGGTTGTCAAAAGACCCCTGAAATGTCACATAAAATTTTTAAAGAAATTTTTCTAGAGTCATTCCTATGTTTTGACGGTACGCCCCCATCCTTAACTCATTTACTTACTCTTGTACTATTGCAAATTATTTATTTGATACGCAGTTATGTCTCTTTAATTTTTCCCACACTCTATAGTGTAGGTTAGTGCCGCCCCAGCCCTAGTTTTATCTTTCACTGATTCAATATTCTCGGAATAAGGAAGTTTGAAATATTGTTATTTATCAGAATAGTTGGACAGTGATTAATTCAGCACCTCATATATGGCAGACTTCAATGCAGTTAAATGCCTGATAATTAAGTTGTTAAGAAATAACATTTTTATTGTAAATTTAAGATCTAAGATCAGCTTTTCAAGGAAAATCAAACAATATTGTGAGTGACGGACAGTTACCAGAACAGTAAAGCAAGAACCTTGGGTTATAGAAGTCTTGCGTAATATGTCTTGTTTTCTTTGAACATGTAACCTGCCTAAGAATCTGACATCTGAAATTGACATTGAACAAGCGTCTGTGTTCTGCAAAGTCAAGTCAAATAGCTCTCTATATTTGTATATGTTTTTCTATGCATTTTTATTATCAACCCACTTCAAATCTCAGGGATGATATCTTATAAGAACATATGGTAGGGATGTACAAGTTCTTCAATCAAATTTACCATTCATATATGTATACGAGGATATAATAGACAACATGCCATGTAATTGTTTTTTGTGACCTTCCAAAACACATTTAAGAACTTAAAATTATTATTGTGACAAGTGTTATTGTATATAGCTCAGTTGACTGATAAATGAAGTTGAAGAACAACTAGTGCAGTGGATGGGTTGTCCAATAGAACATCAATAACATATTTTTGAAGGGTGCTAGTTTTACAGTCATTTCAAATACAAAATATTTTTGGGTGAGGCCAAAAGCATTACTACTGCCTTCTGCTAGTGGTACATCCCTTTGGCTTAAGTGGTTGAGTGCCTGAATCCAGCTGGAGGTGATTTCACAATCAATTAATTCTGTTCCATTGGTGTAAAGGGCTTCCTGTGGTCCAAAAGATTGGACTTGAGTAGTTGAGGGGTCAGACTCAACTCTGACCCTAGTAGCTAAAACTCTACTCTTTACACCAGAGGTCATAATAGTGTTGTTCAGCAGAGATATTTTACAGATATATATAATATGTTGATTTATGCATTTATGGTCATATACAGTTTATTTGGGCATTATAATGTTGTGTCCTGATCATGTTCATCATCTCATTCAAAAAGTCCTTAAAAAGTAACAGTTTGAGTCATTGAGTCCAAGACAATGTTCTCTATAGCAGCTGTACCCAGCTAGAGTACCAGCTCTCAAACCTGTTTGCATTATTGTTATTCTGTTTACTCTGTTCACTAATTGTACATAAGGAAGACAATGATATTATGGATGTACAACTTCTTTATTTTCACAATGGCGACGTTTCGGTATAGATCCTTATACTGTTATCAAGCCATTGTGAAAATAAAGAAGTTGTACATCCATTAACAAATATCATTGTCTTCCTTATACTAGCAACTTCTAGAATGCCACTGAAACAATTAATTGAACATACATTGGTGATAAGGGACAAATCAATTTCAAGAAATATTCATTAGAAATGTGTTCCTTATTGATAGTAAACATATTAAATTATTATATTTTGGAGCACAATTCTTGCAACAGATTAAATTCTTATACATTGTTTCAGTATTTAATCAAGTAGAGCTGGCAAATTGGTAACTTGATTCAATTCAATCCGTGTCCACTCGGCTCTTCTGTACTTGAAAGATCGTACTACACTCTGTGTATCAACCCTGCAGAGCTCTAAGATCCTCTCAACAACTCTACATGCGTGTCCCATCAACCTCTACCAAACTTGGTGACTGTGACTTCTCAGTTGCTGCCCCTATCATATGGAACTCTCTCTCATATGACCTTAAAAACTGTGAATCTCTAGATTGTTACAAGAAAGACTTAAAAACATATCCGTTTATCGATACATACATCGGTACATACTATCTTATCCTTTTCTTTCCCTCTCCAGCACTGTTGAGCAGCTCTTGCTTGACATAAGGCGCTATATAAGTTCATTATTATCATTCAAATAAAGATTGATTGAATCAAGTAACCATTGCCAGCTCTAAATATACAAAAAGCTTGAACCTTCAGCAAGGAAGACCTCTAATAAAGTTCAACAATTTATGTTGCATTTGGAACCCCTCTGATAGATGAAGAGATTGAATGCAAATAAAATACATTCCCTAGTCAAAACAAATTGAGCTTCAAAACTCTTACATAACAGCTGTCTGACTGTAAATTGACATCTGAGAGGGGATATATGTGGGTTTATTGCATGTGAGGGAAAAAGCATTTGAAAACTGACATGTCATGTTGCAATGTATTTATAACCAGTTTCCAGATTTAGCATTTGAAAGTTGATTTATTACGTCACAAGATAGTTTAAGTTGAATAAACTTTAAGTTGTGTATTTCGTTATTGCCTGTCAAAGAGAATTCGAGAAATATTCTGAGAGACTATCAATTACAGTTTATCTTTGTTCAAACGTTTTTGTAGATTTTTGTAGATTGCAAAGCTGGAATCAAGATTTAATCATGGCATTCTTAGTAATATGCTTTCATATTAACATGCTATGATGCAAATCAAAATATTATGTTTAATTAGCAAAGTCATGTAATTTATAGAAATTAACGAAAACCCTATTTAATGTATAAGCTGGCTGTATGTGATATTGACATTTAGAATCCTATGGCAACAACAAAAGGGGATGATTCAACACAGTTAGTGATTTCACATCAAGGACGAAGAAATAGTTTGGCCAAGTGCGTCATATGAAACCTGATATGACTTTATCAGTAATATTCATGAGGATTTAAGCCTTTACACTCCAGTCTCATTCACTTAAACCATAACCACCACTTAAAGGCACTATTGCACATTTTAAAAAAAATTGTTCAAATGCACCCCATTTAATACTTACTCATTCAAATAATATTTGCTTCAGAGGGTAAACATTTTACATTACTAAACCTGATTATTTGCAGTCGTAGAACATGCACCAGGAGAAAACTGCATGTAGCAATGTTAGTGTGAACATCTTTTAATTCTTGGGGTTAGGGAAAATTGTAGCTTAAAAGAACTTTGTTCATTTGTTTAAGAAATCCATATATTGACTAAAAGGAATTGTCTTGTAACTGGTCTCATTTGTTATCCTTTCTGTGAGACCTATTTATTTCCCTTAGAAAACAGACTACCAATACTTTCTTCTAGTGGTGGGCAATATAACCGGTATACCGGTATATTGCGATTCAAACTACTCAATATATCGTATCGCGGTACAATGTCAAAGAACCGGTACAGGCGAAACGTTCGGCAATTTCCGTGAGCATTTTCGGTAACTTCCGTAACATAAAAAAATATATTGAAACGTTTTGAATTTCCTTGTTATTATATTATATTAATCATTCTGAGAATATTTACTAGTCATATAACGAAGATATAAATCTTTAAGATTGATGTTTATAATGATACCAAGAACAAAATGAAATCTCGTTGACAGTCGTTGTCCCGTAAACAAACAAAATGGCGGCCGAACACAAGCTACTTTCACGAAAATAAGAATTAAACAGTAAGGCGAAATCAGTAATTTAGAAAATAATTCAGGTAGAATAGGCTTGGAAATGGGGAAATAGTTAGCAATGTGGCAATGTGACAGAGAAGTTAAATATTACAGAGGGACAAAAACTTTGCGACCGACATGCGACGACACCGACTTTCGTATTGATAAACGCGTATTTGACTATTACTTTGAATTGACAAGGATTCAGTGCTATTGCCTACTATTGAAACAACTATAAGATTTGGAAAACAATAAAAACTTTGACACAAATGTAACATATCTGTTGGTTTTTTTTGTTAAATATTTTTTTGATTTAAATCCGTGCCATGAATATGATAACAGAATAATATTGATTGTTTCAAGTGACCATTTGTAATTTTTGGTAGTAATTAACAGTCCCAAAACCCAATTGCACTTTTGGCAATATATTGCAATGCGTATCACAATACGGCATCAAATTTCACAATATATCGCAATACGTTTTTTCTGGCAATACCCAACCCTACTTTCTTCTCTCAAAAGTTGCCACATTTGTATATGATACAGTGTCACTTTAAATCCAGAAACGTGTGTGTTCCATCAACACATTCTACTCTCAAAAGTAGCCACATCTGTACATGATACAGGGATACTTTAAATCAACTTACATGTATCTTTCACCATTACACTCTAGTCTTAAAAGTTGCCACATTTGAACTTGATACAGTGTCATATTATACAGTGTTACTTAAAATCCAGAAACATGTATCTTTCACCAATACACTCTATCCTCAAAAGTTGTCACATCTGTACACGATACAGGGATATTTCAATTCCAGATACACGTTTCTTTTACCCATACATTCTACTCTCAAAAGTTGCCACATTTGTACACGATACAGGGATACTACAATTCCAGATACACGTTTCTTTCACCAATACACTCTACCCTCAAAAGTTGTCACATCTGTACATGATTCAGGGATACTTCAATTCCAGATACACGTTTCTTTTACCCATACATTCTACTCTCAAAAGTTGCCACATCTGTACATGATACACGGATACTTCAATTCCAGATACACGTTTCTTTTACCCATACATTCTACTCTCAAAAGTTGCCACATTTGTACATGATACAGTGTCACTTGGTTCTGTACCATACAAGTGAAGTGATACCTAGGCTGCCTTTTAGCTTCCTTTATGTTCTGATTTTCAGTACAGACCTATAACTCGTTGTTCCTCTGTCAAAACAAACACACTAATGGCCCAAATAGAGAAAACACAGTGTTTGTTGAGTACATCTGTATTATATCGAAGGCACTAAGTAGCCTTTGGGTTGGTCCGTTGCTTTATGTCATTGCTCTCTGAGTACAAGTCGCTCTAATTCTAAGGTAATTTGTTGTTGCTGAAAATTTCATGCTTTTGAATTCAGAGATGTTCAAAAAACAACTCTTTGCAAACATGTGTTTTCTGAAGGAAAAAGAGAGTAAAACTTTTATGATTATTTCAGGAGACCCAAGTTACTTTGGACTTCTCAAAGTCAAACATAAGAGGCAATTATATTTGATTGTCCCAAAATAATAGCTACCAAGTTGAACAAATGTATAATTTTTAATCCAAAAAGGTCAACTATTTTACCGCCCTAGAAAATAAACTTCAGAAAATTGAGATCCTAAACTTGAACCTGGAATAACTGATTACTGATGCACATAAATGGCTTAATGCATGCCTTGTGGGAAGAAAGCTTTACCGAAGGACTTAATGATTGGCATTGATGAAATCATCTGAGTGTATAATTCAGATTGATTCTTTCAATGTCAGCGCTTGTATAACCTCCTTTGTACTTGAACTTGCCAGATTTTCAGACAATAAATTGGCCTTCCATGTCATGACTTCAGTGCAAGCTGTGTCATTTGAAGACTGAATGCTAAATCATATTCGCAAAACAAAAAGTTTTAAAAAATTTAGTTGAGAGATGACCAACTTAACCTTCGATGGATTAATAAATGTTATCAATTTTAAACAAAATTTGTTTATTTCATATGTTAATGATATTATCAAGTCAACCTTTAAGATTTTAATTTGAAAAAAAAAGGTTTGATGTAAATGCTAAATGATGTCAGTGAAATAGCTAAGGTATTGTTTTTTTCGTGATTTCTATAGAGCTATGTATCTTATGGTTAGTGCAGATTCAATTATTAACTAGATTTGCTTGTGCAGAAAAGATTCCCAATTTGAAGTCGCTGGTTTGAACTGAATGATCCCTGATGTTACAAAAGCTTCAGTTTGCTTGTCAGATCCAGTCATGGTACATCATGTAGTTGAATGCATTAAAATAAGAAATTTGGATAAAAATTCTTTTCTTTGTTGGAGTATATTTTGAGTATTGACAATTATTTTTTTATTATTATAAATTTGATAACACTTGTAGTGATTGATAATTCAATCAATCAATCAATCAATCAATGTTTATTTCTCGAAAACCACCCACGGTGGTACAAGAGAATACAAATATACATATATTACATAATCATAAACTGACAAGAGTGGTGATATCGGCAACACAATTCATTTGAGCTTTTCATGAACAATATGTAGATATTGAAGGACATTAATTACTAGGGATACAAAAGAAGGAAATTTCTGTTGAAAGACAAGCTGATTACCTTTGAGGAAGTGTATGATTTACTTTGATTCCATCCCTACAATTGCTTACATTATGGCCTGTACACTTGAACTTGTCTATTCTTGGACATCGTGACTCAACAATTTTTTATTTCAGGACTACTGTTGAAAGCATGAATAATGTGCTCCACTTAGCAGCTCTTTAGGTGAAGGAGAGAGGTTTATTTCAGGAAGTGAAGTGGTCAGAAATTAGTCGGTTCAAGAGAATGGTATTCTCTCAAGATGCAATGTAGTGTTATGACATGATTCCCTGAATTGGTTCCAGTTACAGCTCCTCAATCAAGCATATTCTTTGTAAGTCTCTATGTAGATGTAAGTGATGTGAAGAACTTACGTGGTTTGATCTTTGCTACTTGGTGATATGCCAAAAAAGCTGATTACGAGGCACTCAAAAGTTTCTGAAAATTTGATTAAGATGTCAAATAGTAAAAAGATTCTTTTGGGAAGTCCTCTCTGATGCATTACAATGGAAATCAAATATTACGTAAGGTTTAGAGGGGCACAGAGTATGTAGTTGGGGTCAAATATGTCAAACTTCATAAATGGTGTTATTTTATCGAGAAGTAGTGATTGTTTCAGAAAATCAGTATCCTAATGCTTATAAGATCAGTATAGTGACAATAAATGGGTTTGTGCCATGATTTGTGATCGAAAACTGGACAGTGGTGCGCCAATGATTCAAACGTAATTTCAGAAACTTATTTACATTAGACACAAAGACAAACATTGATTGATAGTTTTAAGTAAGTCATTTAACTAATATACATGTTAATTGGACACAAACTTTTATTTGTCTAAACATTTACAGGGCCGTTTTCCGATTTTTCGTTAAAACAAGAAAATATCATGATTATGGAATTTTAAAGATAAAGATGCAATTTGAGGGTGGCAATTTTAACTTAACTCAGGTCATAAGGTATTTTGGCTCTTACTAAAGCCACATTCAAAATCTTGAAACATACTCTGTGTCACTTTTATTGATCCAAATGAAGCAGTGACAACATCACTCCCTCAGCTAAACTGAATGTTGTCTGTCTTATTCACTCAACCTCAAAATCCTCCAACCAATTCATATTTTAAAGTATTTATAAATGTATATCAGAATATAAATAGATTATAGATCACTTGATAGCTTTTATTTAATTCTGGTTAGAACTAATGTTTGTCAGTACAAAGAGACGCACAATTCTGATATTCAAACTTCAAATTCAAGAAACTCTCTGTATAGCACATAGAATTTTCTACTGAGAGTTAGTGTCTGTCACTGTAATATTTGAGACCACTTAATTAAGAGATTTAAACTTTTTATGCAAGAACCTTTGTGATGTAGAATGCTTTTAGGCATTTTGATATAGAAGAAATGTTTATTAGTATAAGAAATGACTCATAATTCAGATATTCAAACTGGAAACGTAGCAATATAAAGCCCATTTCTGTTAAAACTATTATGTTTGTCAACATGATATTTGAGACCACTTAATTCAGATATTCAAACTTTGAATGCATGTGTGATATACAATCTCTCGGACATTTCTGATGAGAGAAGAATAGTCATGAGAAGGACACCAATCCATGTCACAGGTCTAATAAAGACCAAGTTATTATTATTCATTCCCACTGGCAATGCAGGATCGATCCAGTTAATTCCCAAGTACTAGCTACAACCTAAGGTGTACAGTCAACTCGCGATAGTCTGGCCACCGATAATCCGAATCTCGCAGTGTCCGAACGGTAGCAAGCTGTAACCAAACTAATCTCTATATAAACTCATTAAATGTTGATTCATTAATTCGTTTATTCAGTCTCCGAATCCGAATGCTAATTAGCTGTAATGGATTAGTTAATTACAGCTATTTCTGCTTCATTTATCCGACGGTTCAATGAAGAGTTCGGTAATCCTCTAGACAAGCGAGCACCACACTGATTGAATCGGTAAACATCAATGACAGTGGATTGACACGGGAGTTGAGCGTGTCAGCAGTTTGTGATTTGATGATTTTGTGCAATGATTGTTTTATTAATATATGTATCCCAGTTGTTATGTGTATATGAAATAAAACTCATTTGATATTCTAAATACGTTGTCGTCTGTCTGTAGATTTGGTACATTTCACTATCCGAACGTTTTTGATGAAAAACGTAAGTTTTCGGATTATCGAGGTCTGACTGTACTGTAATTGGTGCACCTGTTCATACTTGAAGATTTAAGGAAAGGTGAAGCTAAACTTCAGGGTAATTAAGGGCTTTTAGAAGAAGAAAAAGTAAGAAGACTCTTTCAATAAAAAATCTTATTTAGAGAGAGATGAAAAACAATTAAGACACTGGAGGGGTAAGAGTCTTTTAAGGACTTTTATTTGAAGAGAAAATTAGGAAAAAATAAAAAACAACTTCTTTATTGTGAAATTAAAGAAAAGAACATCTCATCAGTGATAACGAAAGTGTCTTATGGACTTCAATTTGGAAAAGAAAAGGTAAGAGAATATAATTATACATAATGACTTTATTGTGATGAGAAGCAAGATTTCATTAAAGACACCTACAAGGAAGTTGATATGAAAAAAAGGAAGAAGTAAAAAAAACAGGTGACAGTGTTGCCAAGAATATGCTGACCTTAAAATTACTGATGAAGCTATAAGCATGACGTCTTTGATGTATATCCTAATAGGTAATTTGATGAAGAATGACAACTAGTTAGATGAACATAAAGTTATATATACAGATTTTACAACACAGATTCCATTATTTTTTTGCCAGGCACTTAAGTGATCAGCAAACATAGACATTTCACTCCAAAATGTCACATTTCCTACACTATAGAAAGCTGTAATATAGAAATGATTAAGGGAATATAAGAGGGGTTAGAGGAGGGAAGTTTGATCCATGCATAATGCAAAAAGTTCAGTAGCAAAAGGTCTTGTACTGTGTAAAATGCTTGTTGTATTTTCAAGAAGTCAGTGAAGGTTAAATGCTTAAGAAGCTTTTGCAGGGTCAGCTTGTTGGTTTGCAACTGCAGTAATGCTTTTTATTATTGAATGAGAAGATTTTGATGGAAAGGTGGCACTAAAGTCAAAATTACTATGTTCCAAAGGAAAAGATTCCTTGATATTTTCAGGGATATAAAATAAATGCAGAACTGGATAAAACCATGATAATTTTCTCCCTCATTTTAGTGCAGGAGTAAAATTTGACATCATATTTTTCATTGAAGAATTACTAACTGGCTGTTATTTTTCAAAATTTTCAGATCAGTTTCAGAAATAGCATAAAAAAAATGAATTACTTGTATTCCATTTAAATAAAAGATTATGTCATATACAAGAGCCCTGCGTATCCACTGTGTACAATTGCACCTGCCTTGGTACATAAAGGTCTGAGACAGTATTACAACATTTGTTCGCGTGTTTACAACTGCAATTATTCAGATTAGTTGAGTATTGATTGGCTCACTAATCACACTTCCCTTATCTTGAAAGGTTATTGTACAAGTGAGAGTGTTGTTGATTAATTCCAATGGACGAGTTTACAGGATATGTTGAATGTTTACAGTGTAAATAAGTAGAATCCGGTGCAATCAATGTTTCTAGTTCGTACATTTGTAATTACCTGCTGCTGGGACTTGTAAACACCCTGTGCATTTAGTTAGGAATTAGCCAATTTTAGCAAATTGTGTATGGGTTGGAGTAATGGTTCATGTACAGATTACAGTTTAGGTGTTTGAAAGTATAATTGATTCCAGTTCATTCATGTTTTAGCTCAGGACTTTACATCCATAAGGCAAACAGTGTGAGGTGACAGTTTTGTGTATGAATAGGGTTATCTTAGGCTACAACATCAAACTTCAATCTCTGATTTTGCAGTAATGCTTTCCATGTACTCACAAGGTCATTAGATCATATATTAATTCATTACCTACCAGGGCAATCATATTGAGGTTCATATTTTTCATGCGGTGCCCAAGGGCAAAATATCACTTTTTCATTGTGACGTCACGTCACAAACAATGTTATGACGTCACAAACAATGTTATGACGTCACAGTTCACATATGATGTTGCGTTCCAAATGTGACGACAACGGGTATACCGCCTATGCTTGGAGGTTGATTTCGATATTTTCCTTTGATTTTGCGATTTCCGTAATATATTTGTGCCAATGACATGCTATGTACACGACACTCATGTCGTAAAGATAGTTTGTCATGGACACTCATATGATCTATCCTCTTTATATATGTCTTGTCGATATATTATATACTGTCATTATAAGCATAAATGTTAAAATCATATCATATTGTGACCCTATATATAGGAAACAATGATAGAATAGATGACTATCATCATTACTCAAATCTGTGTCATAAAACCTTTACATAACACTGCAAAATTTTAAAAAAACATGTGCCTATCATATTCATCATCTCTTGTCTTTTATTGAATATGTGTATGCATATTGCCTAGAATCAACTTTATGACTGTTTCCTATTACAAGTTATAGGAAATTTTGAAAGCTTAGCAAGTAGAAAAAAAGCATTTATAACTTACTCTCCACCAGGTGTTTGATTGCAAACAAAAACAGCACCTGAATCCAGTGTCCTGATTAAAGCATATTACATTCTGTATGTTAACGCTTTACAAGAATTTAAAAAGTATTTCATGATGATGGTTTGTGATAGTAATTAAGCTTATGTTGTGCTGACAGACACAATTTGCAAAGGAGATGAAATTCAGCAGATTTATTTCAGATATTATTTGGACTTGTATGAGTTCATCATCCCTTTTCTGTAATCTACACATTTAAAACTTCTCACCAGAACTGTTGGACATACAAATTTGTAAAAGTTTTCAGGGCTTAGGAATGTAAATGATTTCAAGCAAGTAATAACATTTGAAATTGAGAATGTTTACAGAAAATATTTTGCTTAATCAATTTACTCATATTTCAACTTTGGAGATGGTAAAATGAGAGAATTGATCTATTTGTCCAAAGGCAAGTGACACTGACATGATAGATAAGTATTTCATAGATATTCAGATTCTACAATATGGAAGCAATATAAGACTATCCTTAGATTGATTATATAAGACAACATTAAAATTTATGCAATCTCATTGAAATGAAATCTACATGCTCAACTACATTATGTGTGTAGATCTCACCAGGCTCTGTTCATGAGCCGTCAGGTTTGCCTCTGGCATAATTAAAATCAGCCAGTCAGCGAGGTCGCCCCGTAATCTATGGTGCCGGCGAGTTGCATTTCACTTGTACGCTTTTCAGATCTTGGAAACCACAAACTTCCGAATGTTTCCGAATGTCAAACTGCCTAAATACCCGAATTAATGTATTTTATGTACATTCAATTTACCTTAGCTTGGTTTGTTGGACAAACAAGTCAAATCAAAGCTATGGAGTTATCTTTTGCAAAGCAAAAACTGCATTCATCAACGTTATCCTTTATTAGACCGTATCAATCCAAATGCTTATTCTGGAAACAGTTACATTGAATAAACATTTCGTCTTTTAGTTTGTAGTAATCGTTGAATAATTTAAAATTTTGTCAAACAAATTAATCATAAACATGCTGAGAAACAAAACCAACCAAAACATGTACAAATACCAATACTAAGTTTCTTGATAATTATATATTTGTTAAATGCAACGTTTATATGCTAATGAGATTGACCCTTGTTTCGTCAAAGACTGAAATGTTATAACTAAATCTGCTGGGTTAAATGGTATTAAAAGACACATGCAAATGACTTTAACTTGCTTTCTGTAAAATCAAAAATTTATAAGAGTTTTAACTTGTACTTCTGTAATTACATGCAATCTCTTTGAAGGCTGCCAAGAGACGCGCATCGTGATTGCTTGAAGGTATCTGCGGCAAGCCATAAGATTTTGAGGTCGAACTGAAGCAAAGGTTAACCTGACAGCTTGAGCAAGGGGGCCTAGTGAGATCTATTATCTGCGTAACGTAGTGCAGCAAAGTTAGATTTTATTTTAATGAGATTGAGATTTATATTTTCATGTGAAGTAGGGCTCAGTGGATACAGTGGAACTGTATGCCTAGGAAGAAGGACTGCCTCAAGATCGACTCAAAGATGCCTTGGTGGAAAGTTTGATCCAAAAATATAGGGTTAAGAAATAAAACATGGGGGAAACAACAACAACTTTAATACATTTTTGTCAATTTACACAAGATTTATTCAGAGAAACAATATTGAGTTGAACTGAACATAAGAAAAAACTCTATGGACAATTCCAAATTTCCTGGATTCGTATTAATCTGTTTGTTTTATTAAAAAAAGGTTCCACTAGTTGTTTTTTATGTATTTCTCCATGAATTAAGATTTTTGTCACCCAGTAAACAGTTATATCCTGAAGATAAAATAGAGGCATATTGAAATAGACCAACAAAGACCAAAGTCTGTATTTTGTGTGAATATTTGAAGTTTTTTGATCTGCAATCATTTGCAGATTCCCTGGAGCTGTGTATCCTGATAAGTGTATCACCTTGCACGATCTTTACAATATCTATGTACTTCTCTGGTGCTAATCAGGTTATCACATATAAATAGTAACATTGTAACATTATTGAGTTAGCTGGTTGGTCAACTGCCAGGGCATCTTGTCCCAAGAGAACGGGTTACACAGTTTGAATAGTTTCTGTGCGCCATCTCTCATTCTTCAAATTCAGAAATTTGTTTTCAAAACATGTATGTTGTTTATCAAGAGTTTAACATGAGTTGGTTTAAAAAACATAATATTTCAGGTATGCCTTTCATTTACATCTAGCCAAAACGTGATAAAATTTCTTTTTGTTTCTAAGTTACGAAATATAACAGTCAACGTACGGGAAAGATTGGCACTAAATAACCCTTTAACTCAAGGTCCTTGGGAATCATAAGTCATTATGACATTAAGCAGTTTTATAACACATATGGTGAAAATAACTGAGTAAATAATTTTGATATGAGCACATGTGGATATATTACTTTTTACCTAACAACAATTTTTCCGGCTTGAGTTTTGTATTCATTGCCGTCAATAATCATAGTTTGTGACTTCACTGTAACAGGCAGTTGCATGGGAAGCAGATTGTTTTCCGGATTTTTACATGGGATTCAAATTGAATAAAAATCTTAAAAACACTGCATGCATGGATAACATATTTTTCGTCACACAGGCCTATAAAATGATGTAGTTGCGAAATAAACGAATGTGCCTTATAAAAACGGCTTAAGCTGCAAAGTGAATATTCAAATGAAATTAAGCTGTTTGAAAGAACATGGAAATTATCTGAGGCGTTCTTTATGATATCTTTTGAAATGGCGTTGCTAATTGGACAACTAACTTTGATTGCATCCAATCAGACTTCTACATTTCTAGACTGAGAAATGCTTGTATTAGGACAGAGGTTGTATGGGAATTCATGAGGTAGCCACCTCTGTTGTGAGAGAATGATGGCACCCTGCAGGCACAGTGTAGCGCCAGTTCTATCCATATGATCCTGAGTGTCAAGCAAGGACGCGACATCTCCCATCTTTTAATGTCTCGAATCCTGGCCTCCCAGTTTGTGCTACAACCCTGGTATGATGAAATAGTTTGGAAATTAATGAAATACTAAACTCAGTCCCATTTAAAATTATTTTTATGAAACTTATGAATGATATGAGAATCTTACTCAATTTCGCTTGTTACATTCCAAAGGACTGACTTATTAAAATGTTAATGGTTGAGGTGATGTTTACCATTTTATGTACCTTCAAAGTTCATTGATATTTAACCTTTGTGAACAAATACAAAGAGAGGGCATTCCTATATGGAGTGTATCCTTTTCATTGCACTATTCTTTTCAATCAATGTGAGACGAATATGCATCAGTGATTGATAATAGGGTATAAACATTTCGTATTGTTCATGCAGTGAGGCAAAATGAAGCTTGATGAATAGAATGCATGCGTTTATGCCAAACCTTACTGATAGTTTTCCAGAGTCAAACAAATGTTGATCTTTTGGCAAGCATATACAGACTGATAGTTAAAAGTGATCATGTTTTTCAAGAAAAGTGACATTTAACTATAGTGCTATAAGTTCTCTGTTAAATTAACATGATCATGAAAAATTAAGATATCTCTACTCTGATAAGAACTCTCTCTCAGAAACCAAAAAACGTCTAAAAGTGCTGAAAGTGGGTAATAACACTCATCATAAGTAGAAATACAGATTGCACTCGGACACTTGGGAGTAAAAACATTATGGGGAACGTGTAAATGTCTTGTTTTGCAGCCGAATGCCTCAAATATTCTTCCACATGTATGGCTGTGTTGATGAATCCTCACGATGTGTGTTGAAGTATGCAAGTACAGGTAGTTCATCAGGTAACTTACTTACACTGAAGCACTTTGTAAAAAACTGGGAAAAATCTAGAGATGTATTATGATTAGCTAGAATTACTGGATCTTAAATAACAGCCCCTTGTTGTGCTACAGATCGTTCACTACTCTGAATTTTGACAGAGTATACTGTAAAGTCCTTCTGTAAGTAGTTGGTAAGTGCTATAAGTTCATTCAGAGTGTAGATATATGAACACTCGCAAGGGATTTAGAGGGCCTTTTGAATAGTTGTTGACTTCTCTTTTTGGGTTTGTTGAAGTGCATAACTGAATAGAAATTCTTGTGAATGTTGAAAACTCATTTCTAATTGATCGTATGGGTTTCTGACAACATAAAAAGTATAGAGTAGGTAAACCAGTTGCATTCAGGAATTTTGGTGTTTATCCTCACACATTTTAAATTTTTTACCAATTGAGCTAATAGCGCTATTTTTGTCCGATTTTGACCTCTTAGAAATGGCGCAAGCTCTGCGTGAAAAATGCTAAAAGTCCTTTCACACACAGTTTTATCAAATTCGCGGATATTTATTTATATTTTATCTATTTATTTAAAAAATAGTGACAGTGTATTAGGAAACTTAAAAAATATGAGCCCCTTTTGAAGAAAAACAGAGTTTTCCTAAACTGTTTTTCACATTTTTTCCATGATTTTTGACTGACACAAACATATTAGATATTGCTAAATGTGTAATATGATGCGCTCAGTATAGTAAAGAAACAAAATCAGAAATAGGAATAGAGAGTCACCAAAACTTTTTTGCCACATAAACATCATTCTTTATAATACCTTCCTAAATGGGAAAACCTGATGTCACTGTACTTTTTATAAATTCAAGTTCAATTTTGACAACCTACTATGTAAATATTTCCAGCAACAACATCAAACTGAAATTGCAGAGAAGAACAAACAACATTTGATAATACAAGGCAACTAAAATCTGTTATCCATTAAAGATTTGAATGCACGGGATACAAATATGATAACATACCGGTACATACCGCAAATATAGGTGATATGATCACATTATATGGCATGTTGTAAGATTGCCATTAGAAAGATGTTAAGACAAAATTAATATTAGTGCTTCACGCCAGTGTACTGGTATGCCTTTTCAGCAACAACTTTCTACAACCTCAACTCGGGTTCAGAAAAGATATGCCTTACCTGTTGAAGAAAATATATTTTGAATGAACTCATATTTAATGGCGAAATTCCTGAATTAATCATAATTTTTGGAACATGTGACATAAGAAGATATTGTAACATTGAAATTGTCTCACTTCCTTATTAAATTAGTTTTCTCTGTATTAGATATCTGTACAGTGCTATAAATTTGGTCAGCAATCAATTTTTATGATTGAATGAAATTGAAAAATAAGTTTTGAATATCAGTTTCAATATGAATTCTTGATTAAACTAAGGTAAAGATAGGTCCCAAAGTACAAAGTGGGAAAAAGAAACTATTCTTCCAATGATGTGATTAAACAATGGGAGTTTCTGTTTAAGATTGATCATACTGAGCAAAATGCTATTCAATTACCTTCATTTTAGGCTTTCTATTACCTGGTATTGTCTGCGATTGTGGAGTACAATATAGAAGTACAATTTATAGTCACCGACTTTCCATTTGTCACTGCTTTTAGAATGTCTTGACGTGACTTATTACACAGTCACTTTGTTAATCATTCTTTGTGATTGTTTCACTTTTCACATCCTCAAAAATTTATAATAGAAAAAGTTTGTGATTGACCTATTTTGTTAGATATGTATCATAACCATTAAAAGTTTCATCACCTTTATCAGTTTTTGTCCCATTGCACATAATGACATCATGTACCATGCACATAAAGATCACATACCATGCACATTAAGAAATTGTACCATGCACATGAAGATCATGTACAACTCACATGAGATTATGTACCATGCATAGGATCAATAACCATGGACATGAAGAACATGTACCATGCACATGAAGATGTTGTACCATGCACATAAAGATCATGTATTATACACTTGAAGATTGTGTACCATGCATATGAAGAAATTGTACCTTGCACATGAAGATTGTGTATCATGCACATGAAGATTGTGTATCATGCACTGGAAGATCGTGTATCCTGCACTTGAAGATCATGTACCATGCACATGAAGATTGTGTATCATGCACATGAAGATTATGTATCATGCACATGAAGATTGTGTATCATGCACATGAAGATTATGTACCATGCACATGAAGATTGTGTATCATGCACGTGAAGATTGTGTATCATGCACATGAAGATTGTGTCCCAGCAGGCACACGACGTGGCAGCCACGTCGCATCAAGGTCGCACGGCAACGTCGCCGTTACGTCGCCATTAGGTCGTATTTGCACCATTTCATGGTTTGCCAGCGACGTGGTAAGGCGACGTGTCTACAACGTGTCAATATTACGTCCATACGACGTGGGAAAAATACGTGGCAGATACGTTGTATGAGGGTTGCGAGGCAACGTTGCCGTTCCGTCGCCATTTGGTCGCATTTGCACCATTTCATGGTTTGCCAGCGACGTGGCAACGCGACTGTCTTCCAAGTTGTATGAAGGTGGCGCTGCAACGTTGCCTTTCAGTCGTCTTTTGGTGGCATGTGCACCAGGTTTTGCTGGCGACGTGGTAAATGACCACCTCGGAAACAATACCTACCGAGCTGAAATGTGTTACGAGTACTATTATGCGAAATCGTCAGCATATGATCATGTCACTTGAGCGTTCCTTGTGTTGAAACGAAAAACGTAATCATAACTCCTTCTGTCACCCATTGGGAATTTCACATTAAACATTGTGATATACAGCAAGTACCATATTTGCTTCAATAGATGAAGGCCTCTGACAGATACCGGCGAGTGTAAGTTGACAGTGAAAATAACTTTTTACTGAAAACGCATTATATCTTGTATTTTCTAATATTTAGAGGAGTATTTTCTTGACTAAGTGAGACCGGTTTCTATTATAGCAAATATGGAATATATTCCTGCTAAGTAACTTCGCCATAATAAATTAAAAGACAAAACACAGAAGAATAGAGTTTGCATTATTTATTCAAGCACAAATTACAAGACATGCATGCGTCTCTGTCTATCTTCACTGTACCTTTTCTATCTTCACAGCATTGTTCATCAGTAAAGCAGCGGTCTGTAATTGAAATTTAACGGCAATAATAAGGGATGGCTGGCCTATAAAATGAATAAAAAGATTTCAGTGTAATCTTTAAATAGTGTTCTTATATTATTATTTAAATGTATTAAAAAAGGTTGACTTTCATTAGGACTTTTAATTCAATTATAGTTCTAAAAGTATATGAATTTATAATACCTGATAATATGAGGTTATGAGTTACCTGTTCGGATGAAACGTGCTCAGATTCATACACGTGTTATCTACCATGTCTATTTCGTCTCCTCAGACTGGTCCTTCTCATGCAGCACACTGTAAGGTAAAAATCAGGTATTTTATCCAACATTGAAAGCTATCAAGAAATATTATAGTTATCTCAAAACGACATGTCATCGGATTTATGTACAATGTTTAAATGCCGAAAGAATTCTTTAACCCCTAATTTCACGTGTGGAATATTATGCATTGATAGGTTCGACTCCTGTTGTTAAGACTAATGTAAATAAGTAGGTAAGTGCATTTGTCAATAATAATCAAAGTTCTTAAATGCCTCTCCTTTCAGTTCATTTGATGACTGGTGTATTTGATTAATCGAACAGGATGATAATCTAAAAACAAATTTAGAGGCAGATCGCATATACAAACCCTTGCCAATTATGTTCAGACGGTGACATTATTTTTTATAGATACGCACTCTCACAAAACTTCACAAAGTAAATCAGGATGAGTGTTAGCTTGTAATAGATTGATGTCTTTGCATCTCAAGGCAATTTGACAGATATCATTTTACCATTTCAAAAACTTCATGATATCTTCTAAATTGCCTAAATATGCATATATATGGACATATATCTATTACAAGCTAACATTCATCCTGCTTTACTAGTTTCATGCGAGTGAGCATCTTTACCCTCCGCGTATCTGTACCCGACACGGCTGTACATGTTTAGTTATCGTAACATATACTTGTTTTCAATTTTCATACATATAAGTCTCTCAAAATGAAGGAAAACCTGAATTTACCTGAAAAAAATGTACAATAAACCTTCAAAATGGGTCGTGTTTACGAAATAAACCTTTTTTTTACCAATGTCATTAATAAGAATTGAATTTCAGTAAGATCGCCCAAAATGTTATCCTCTCTACTAGATTTTTAAAAAAACTTCAAATGAGCTATAATATCTTCTTGAAATATTGTTTTGTTCTTAACCGTTAACACCATCCAAATTTAGCTTTTTACTCCATTTAGCAATATCATTCTTACCCTGTTAATCTTTTCACGTTCACTTTTTCTACGCATAAATAGAAAATAAATTTCAAATACATGCTGATATATATTATTCTAAATAATCAAACTGAAGTACTGTTTATTATTTGAGTGAATTTGATTTTACAGTTTGATTTAAATTCTATGTATTTTTTCACAAGTTGAAAAGTAAACACATTAAAAAAGTATCGTAATTTAGTTTCTTTTAAATGAGTTAATTTTAAATTAGTTTATATAATAGATATCTTTTGTCCTATGAAACCAGTTCATAACAAGTTTAAAAAAATGCCTCCAATCCATCAAACAAAATACAAACTAAACCCAAGAAGTCCTGCACCAAGTGAACTCGCAAACAGCTGATCAGACACCTCACGAACTCCGCGCAACACTTGTGACCAAAGATGCGTCATCAAGCACGCTGAGTTATAACGAAACACGGTAAGGAGTTTGACCATGGTTTTGAAGCCGGGCGGGTGACAGCAAAACGTAGTTTGCTCTCGTCTTTACAATGTGGCTTTTTTAATATATAAAATATTTCAAGGAAAGGTTTTACAGAATCACCATAATTGAATGCTACTAAATCTACGGCAGTTTTGACTTCTAAATTTTCACTACACAATTTGCTGTGTACAGCGAACTGGGGGTTCAACTTCTGCCCTTGAGTGTTGTGACATTGTCACTGACAATATCATCAACGCGTGATTATTGTGATAACTCAAATTATTTTCATTAATCCAAGCGAAAAGCATTTATAACTGTAAGAAAGAGTACTTACCTTAAGTAAGAGAGGCGAAGCCAATGCCGGTAACTGCATTGTAAACATGATTTCACTCCTTACGGCGACGTCAAACATGGCTGTGACAGTACTTGTGTTGTGACGTTAAAGTGACGTCATCATTATTTGTGTTGGCGCGAAAACGTAGGAAGCTACATACATAGTCTAGACAGAACCCACTAAAACTTCTGGAATTAATTTCTTTTAATTTCCAATATATGATAGAAATATCATTGTATGGATGACATATGAAAGCTGGTTAAGAAAGATAAAAACATTCTCTTATCTCATAATTTTACAAGATCATTTCTCCCATTCACATTTTAGCTTCTGTCATCTTTCACTGTAGTTCGATCGTCTTTGAGTAAATATTCTATTGCTTAAAATGGACTTTATTTAATTAACATTTTATTGTCATCGAGTTTTAGATTTAGGCCTAGGCCTACTTTTAATGAATAATCAAAATGTTTAAAAGACATAAGCGTAGTAAAGCCACGTTGCAGAGACGTGTCCGTGCGACGAGAAAACCAAACTGTAACGCGACGTAACGGCCACGTCCATGCTACGTCACACTGCGACTGGAAGGTGGCAACCTCATCGTGACGTGGCAGCGACGTGACAAAAACGTCGCACTGCGACTGCGACGTGGCGACCAATTTACCACCTGGCAGCGACGTGGCTGCCACGTCGTGTGCCTGCTGGGGTATCATGCACATGAAGATTATGTACCATGCACATGAAGATTGTGTATCATGCACATGAAGATTATGTACCATGCACATGAAGATTGTGTATCATGCACGTGAAGATTGTGTATCATGCACATGAAGATTATGTACCATGCACATGAAGTCTATATGTATGCCATGCACACAAAGATCGTGTATCCTGCACTTGAAGACCATATGCATGAAAATCATTTATCTTTGACATTCAAATATATGCGATTTGATTTGATACCATATATATTTTGACCATGGGAATTATGAAGTCTTAAATTTTTTATTTAGGTTAATACGATAGCATTGAACCAATGAACGACTGCATGTATTTGTCGTTATTTGATCAAATAACCCAGGCTTGATGTGAACTCAGATTTTGCCAGAGATTCCAGACAGTGTAGATGTAACGTTATCAGTTAATAATAATAATAATAATAATAATAATAATAATGTGGATATTTATATGGCGCCTTTTCCACGTCCTAAGACATGCTCAAAGCGCTGCCTACATCATTACCCTGAGGGAAAGTGTACTTTCAAAGCTGCTACTAAGCGCTAAGTCCGTACAACCCTATATTCAGGTACCCATTTTAACAGCTGGGTGGACTGAGTGCAATGTGGATGAAGTGCCTTGCCCAAGGACACAACACAGTTTTGGACCCAGGTCACAAATTTTTGGTGTCTCCACCGGGATTCGAACCCGAGTCGTCGGCGTGAAGGGCCAGCATGCTAACCACTACACCACTACACCACTGACAGTGAATGAATGATGATGGTTTCATTGAGCAATGCGTTATTCAGTGTGGAATTACTTCTTGTTTTCCCATAACCTTTTCCGTCCTTTAATATGCTAATGTTAACTCTCTAATTACACTAACTTGGCTTAAATGTGGTTCTTAGTTTTGAATTTCTTGAATATTTGTGTGTTGAAATTGTGACAGAAGCCATAAATAAATCTTGGAGATTTTGTGGCTTAAATTTGTTAAGGGTAAGAAATCTAAATTTGGTTGTCACATCTAAATACTTAAAAAAATTTTTTTCTAAATTTGGAGTTTTTAGTTTTAAAGAGAATTATCAAAGACATTCTGTGGGCTTTATCCTGTCATTCATTATTTTTTTAAAGAAAAACTATTTGACTGTGACCAGATTGTTGCCCTGAAGTAGAATTCAATTGATTGATATAACTAAGACATTAGAATAAAAAAAGTTGTATCGTACCACTTGTAATATGATGTTATATTTTAGAATTAGGACAGTGATGTGATAAAAAATGGCCTGAGAGAGAGAAAACTTAGGTCATATGATGATTTTTCATTGAGTCTCATGAATGTTTTGTTTCAAAATTGTGAGTGTTTTTGAAAGAAGAGTGTTTCATTATTTTTGCAGCAACAGGGTAGGACCAACACTTTTAAAATGCAAACAAATTTGTCCTCAATACCCATACATTAGCCAAGGGCTACTGTTGACTTGCTGGATTCTGTTCGCCTGAAGATTTGCCACACTTGTCTTTTTAAAAAAGTGCTCTATATATATATATATATCTTTCTTTCTCTTTCCCTTTCCCTCCTTTTACTAATCAACTTCATATTTGGATGGCCACATCCACATGTTAAAGATCCATTTTCGAAATAACTCCGTTTTCATATATCGCACATCCGACTATACAGTTCTGTAGAAAAATCTTTCAACAATTTTTTGAGACCATAAAAAGAATGTATAATCAACGAGAAAGTATTTAATTTTGATTTCAAAGTATACCACCCTCCAAAACTTGCCGTAGCCATAAACGAACCCACAATCCGTGACGTCACAGTTTTATGTGTAGGATTTACCATACTTCCTGTTTATCGCGATCTCATTGTTATGGCTTCCGATCACGATGATGGATATTTATTTATTATTTATTCGAGCAGATAAACGTATATTAAATCGAACTAAATGCTGCTCTAATACATGAAAACGTTTCCTTACCTCCAAACTTTCTAAGAGTTTTCGACTCGGTCTCCGCGAACGTCTTGATTCGGCCATCTTTGTTTACATCCTCTGTTTACGTCCCACAATCCTTTGCGCGATCTTGTAAATAATACGCCCCTTCTATTTATAGTACCAAGTCGATTCGGGAATGCCCTTTCGTTTAATTGTAATTATTTTAATGAATTTTGGTCCGATTGTCGTTTTGTTTGAATTAAACGTTTTCTAATTTTGCAATGAATACGTTAAAATTACTTAGAAAATTATGCAAAGATGAAAATGGATCTTTAAATAGCTGGAAAATTGCTTACTGTAACATTGCTCCCCATTCACACACAGAGTTTGATGCAGAATTTTATATTGTAATAGTCATAAAATATGTAAAGAATATTTAAGAATTTATTTTGCAACAAGTGGGTAAGGGACGGTGCCAAGAATGATGTACTGACTGCATGTCAATGAACCAACTATCAGTACAGACAATGAACTGACAACCAAGTACACTACAAACAGATCATATCTTCATTCAAAATCTGATTTACCATTTATTTTAGGATCAAGGCATATTTAACTCACAAATTATGGGAAGTTTGTAAAAGAGGTAATCATTGGACTTGGAATGGTTTGATTAAGTTGGATCGACCCATTGGGAGTGTTTCATTATTTTCCAATTAGGACCAATTTCTCTCTCAGGCTTCCATAATGGTAGAAGAAAGGTGTGGGCTCAAACAGGGTTAGTATTAGACTGGGTTATAGGCTCCGCAACACATTTTGTCTAATATTCTAGACTAACATAGAACAGTTGTGGAAGGAAAACTTATTAAAGCATTCCCCTTTTAACAATTATTTTACCTAGTGAAAAATAATAGACCATTTGAGTCTGACAAACTGAGTTAAACTGTGTACACGGTCTGATTTAAATCGATCGTCTTCCTAGGAATAAAAGTTTTAAAGATTGACTCTAGCTAGATTGAACATATTTTATCAGGACCTTTCTTCTCCACAACGGTCTGAAAGCACCCTCGTAGCAAGGTACCAATTTAGGAAAGATTTTACTCTATACATTTTGTTAGCTGTTTTTAACTTGGTCTATTATTTTTTTCACCAGGTAGAATAATTGTCAAAGGGCAATGCCTCAACAAGTTATCTTTCCACAACTGTTTAGATACCTTGTCTAGATTCGGTTACAAGTTTTTTTAATTACTGTTCCCATCTGTTCCGTTTGTCAGCTAACAAAGATTTTCTGATGATAGTGTTTTCTCTAAAGATTTATAGAATGTGTGTCATAAAGTCTACGTCACATCTCTAGTTGACATAGGGCAATGTTTCACAGGGCATTTGCTGATTAAGAAGACTTGTTATCACAGTCTATAATTTTGTTTGAGGTAAAACATATTGTTAAGATATAGCAAACTCTTCACTTGACAGTTGTTGAGGAGGTTGTCAGAAATTTTCTTTAGGAAAGAAAGACTCTTTAAGATAAGCAAACTCTCCACAGGACATAATTTTTCTTTTTGTAAAACAATTTTTTTTAGATAAGGCAACTTTTGACAGTACATCTCTATCAGAAAATAAATCATTTTTCTTGTTTTGATCAATCTTTTTTTGAGATATGCTTTTTTTCACAGGACATTTGTTGATCAAGGACACTTGTCAACAAGTCTATAAATTTATGACAGAGAAATCTTTACCTCTAGACTTCTTTTTTGCTTTAGAGGACTTCAGAAAGTCTATCCCAGTTCACCAGGTAGAATGATGTTCAAAGGGCAATGTCTCCACAAGATGTCTATTCCTAGCTGGTTCTTACAATGTTTGCAAATACAAGTAGCATGTACAGAGTGCAGCAGTATCCTAGCAGTGGATACTAATGATGTCTTGTGTGTCGGGGAGCTCTGATCCTCTGTGCCTGTCATACCAGAAATGATTGGACTGTCTTTGATGAATGATGGTGGTTTAGTAATGATGATGTATGGATGAGATCAGAAAAATGTGTTGTTTTTGCATCAACCAGAATGATGAACAAAAAATATACATTTCAAGAAATGATTTTCAATAAATGGTATATCAGAAAAATTGCAAATATGATATATGATTTACAAATATGATTACAACATTGTTCACAAGATGTATGTACATAATAGATTAACATCTTGTATGAATGTGCAAAGTCTTAAGAAATAAGTTTCTTCTTGATAAAGGTCTGATGATAGGCAAATGTTTATCAAATTGAATGATTTATCAGGTATCAGGCAACTGACTATCAAGCCTTTGTTTTCACCTCAGTAAAAGAAGAGAGGATCATTTTCCAATTATTTCTTTGCTGGACTTGCAATTTCATTTATTCTGAGAGCAAGACACAGTCAACATCATCTTGTTAGAATTTCAATTGTGTTACATCCTCTGTGTTAGGACATTCCCCCAGGTCGCTTGATTTAAGCTATTCATCTCATGGTCTGGCAGGCATTCTGAGGACATGACCTAAGACTACCATCTAAATAAACTTTTCAAAGCATATGACATAGTCACTTTTTCAATGTTCAGGACCCTTTGAAGGGGTTGTAAAAGTCTTCTGTTTGCTTTACATAAAATGTTGGAAACACTGCTGTTTTACTAACATAAAACTTTGTAATGATATAGACAATTCATCAAGTTACAAATAGTTAATATATCATTATGATCATAGTAAAAAAGAAATCAAAGACCTGTCAACTGCATATTTTTTTTCACAATTATTGAAATTTAGCAGAGGACATCTTTATTTATCTATAAGAAGTCGTTTAACTGTTTCTTTAAAGAAAGGTCACATGTTTTACTGTGACCATGAAGCATTCTGAAGGTGACTGAGAAGCCATGAAAGATCGTTCCACTAAAAGGATAATTAGATCTATTTTATTAACTTATAAATAACCTTAACACCATAAATTTGAATGAGCTAATTCATTTTGTTCACATTATTAGAAGCTTTGATTTGAAGTACAAGAGTTTTGGTGGGACAAATTCAGTTTATACTTGCCTACTTTCCTTTAAACAATTCAATTTATGTTAAATTGAAAACGCCTGTCTTGAAATAACCTGTTTACATTTTGCAAATGATGATTTTTTTATTTTTCAGGTAAGTGTCTTATAAAGTGGAAGCTTGCAAGCAAATGGGTGAGCTGTCATTTTCCGTTCAGTTTCATGTACTATTTTTTTCTTGTTGATCAACCTAAATTCTTTCCGAATTCTCGGAAGTACAGAAATCGAGTTGCATGAGAACATTGTAAATTGTCACATAAATTGATTTTTGTGCAAATTAATATCAACATTGTATATGATTAAGGAAGAGGTTTCAGTACACAAGAGGGTTTAAATTGCGAGTGAAAACACAACGGCGGAAGAAGTTGATTGGTTTCATTCCCTGGAGACTGCAGTGCTAATCCAATAGAAGTTGAATTGTATTGACATATATATAGGTCATTATTGTCAGTGACAAAGGAAGATTATCTTGGTTATTTCTCATCCAAGGAAAAAGGTTACCTTCATTATATCTTATTGATGAAAAATAATTTCATATTTAATAACAAGCAAAACTATTTTTTTTACAAATTGCATTTTTGAAATTAATGAAGAATGTATGTAAATATACTCAATATTTCCAAGACAGTGTGAAGAATATACAATCTAACCCAAAAATCTTATATCACAGTGATAATTTCTTTTCATCAAAAAGCAGTTTGAAAGATTTTCTGTTGGATGTATGTAGATTCAAGCCTACAGTTAGAGAAGATTTCTAGAAGTTGGTGGAAATATAAAAATAAACTGGCCAATCCAGGAAAATCAAAGAGGGTTCAACCTTTGGTTTTCCCATTATATTTACAAATTTTCCATAGAATTTTTCAGAAGGGTCGCCCCTGCTTGAATCTGCAACTGATTAGCTCCTTTACTTTCTCAATACATTTCTTCATTGATCATTACACCATTTCCAAGCATATGAAAACAGGCATTGTGTCAATGTTACATATTCTGATCAGCTTTTGTTTCTGATTGTTATCAGACAATTGATTGACCTAGATGGGTTTTGTTTATTAGAGGCAGGTGCCTGAATGGTAAGATTATACATTGTATGCTGTCTGTAAGAACAGCTTACTTTGTTCAAACAGGAGATACATACATTTGTTCATGTCAGGCGATACATATATGTTTGTTGTTGTAGGAGATACGTTTGTTGGTGTAGGAGATACATACGTTTGTTGATGTAGGAGATACATAAGTTAGTTCATGTAGGAGATATATTATGTTTGTTCATGTAGGAGATGCATATATTTGTTCATTTAAGAGATGCATATATTTGTTCATGTAGGAGATACATATGTTTGTTGATGTAGGAGATACATAAGTTTGTTGGTGTAGGAGATACATATGTTTGTTGATGTAGGAGATACATAAGTTTGTTGGTGTAGGAGATACATACGTTTGTTGATGTAGGAGATACATAAGTTAGTTCATGTAGGAGATACATACGTTTGTTCTTGTAGGAGATACATAAGTTAGTTCATGTAGGAGATACATACGTTTGTTGATGTAGGAGATACATAAGTTAGTTCATGTAGGAGATATATTATGTTTGTTCATGTAGGAGATACATATGTTTGTTCATGTAGGAGATACATATGTTTGTTGATGTAGGAGATACATAAGTTTGTTGGTGTAGGAGATACATACGTTTGTTGATGTAGGAGATACATAAGTTAGTTCATGTAGGAGATATATTATGTTTGTTGATGTAGGAGATACATAATTTATGTTTGTTCATGTAGGAGATTCATATGTTTGTTCATGTAGGAGATACATATGTTTGTTGATGTAGGAGATACATATCTTTGTTGATGTAGGAGATGCATAATTTATGTTTGTTCATGTAGGAGATGCATATGTTTGTTCATGACTTTACCTTTGCTTGTGCTCATGTTATAAATGTATGTGAGTTGGAACCTTCATTTGTATACTCATGTAAGTTAAGAAACAATGACTGAAGTGCCCAAACAGTATAAGCATTTCATTCATGAATATTCAATTTCTCAGTAAAAGTGATTATAGAAATTTTTAGTTGAATAAGGGCCATAGAAGTGAGTTTTTCGCAAAAGTGTCAATTTGAATGGGCTGATCTCCTGCAGTAGTGATTGTGATATCACCTCCTGAAGTGCAGGATTTGAACCTGAGACCTCCAGGTGAGAGTCAGACTCTCTGCCAATTCAGCTAAAGGGATATCTGTCTTGATGAAGCCAGTAGGAATGCTTTTATCATACCATGCAACAGTAATGTCTTTAAAAAAACTGTACTGTATTATGGAAATAAAAGATGGCTGCACCTTTATTTATTACTGTAAAAATCAATATAATGCTTACATTCATTTGTTGTATTGTTGAATTAGGATTTATACTATTTTGAATAACTGATACAGTTTTATTGACAAAAAAAAAGAATTAAGCTTTGAAGCAAGTATTTTGTAAATAGTTTTTTTCCAAGGTGTTTCATTCATTACATGTGGTTTTGTTTTATTTCTTTAAATTTACATTGTTGACTCATTGAATTCTAAAAAAGATTTTCTTCCCATTTTATTTGTGATGCTTTTATGAACACACTATTTAAAGTATTTATGATAAGGAATAAGATGATTTGTGTTTTTGTGCATCATTTAGGGGATTGAAGAAAAGCTTCTTGCTCACTTTAATTCTTTGAATCTGTTCTACAAAATCGCCTCGTTATATTCTTAAAATAGCTTTAATGATGACATAGTTTTGTCATTCTCTCTGGGCATATGGTTAAAAATTTGGACTAACCTGTTAGCCGAATTGGATTGAAAATAGAACGGGTTATCCTCAATACTTAACTCCCATAAGCAAGATAAATCTAGATTTGCAAATAAAGAAAGCTGTATTAGATGTTGTAATTTCAAACTCATTAGGAATTTATTCAATTCACATTAGAAGAAGATCTTTTCATTTCCTAATGTAAAAATATATTCAGTTGAAAAATAACCGTTATATGTCTGAGAGTTATTTCACAAATTAATCTTATAATTATCGAAATCTATTTTGGATATGACTATTATCCCCTTTCCTCAATACCAGTTATTTCAGTCCATATAGAACATTTATATTCTTATAAATTTCAGTCCTATCTTAGAAATATTTCTAGGACAGTGAAGTATTTTAAGCAATGGTCAAGTCATCCTTTCAGTATGAGAAATTAATTCCTTTCAATTGATCTTCAAAATATTTCTTTGACATCATCAAAGTATTTAGAGCGATTTGTCAATCCCTCTTTACAAACCCAGGAATAACCAACCATTCACTGCTTTTATAGAGAGTTATATGTGATCATTGAACTGGTTATTTGTGTGTGAGATGCAGCTGCTCCTTTATGTGGAGAGCAATGATGAATGAATCAGGAACCCATTCCAGCTGAACCAGCGTGGAAAATAAGACCCTTTGAATAAGTATGTATATAAGAACATGATGTCCGGTTTGAAAGGTAATAGTACATATTTGTAGATAGGAGCGTCTCATGAGTAAATATCATTACCAAGATTGGAATGAGGAGTGGCTATTATTTTTTTACCGAAATTATAAGCACAGTTTATTTGACTTTAATATTCTTGAGGTGTCTTTTGACTAAAAATATTCTGTATAAGCATAGAATATATTCAGCTTTGAATATTCCTCAATATTTCAACTGAGGAAAAAGGGTTACATATTGTTCCTAAAGACTGTTGTAACAGATTATATGCGAAGTTTCATATTGCTGATAATGTAGTATGAGGATTATTGCATGTGGATTATTGCATAATATACTTCTGGTCCTTTTGAATCAACTTATAGACTTGATACGTTAATTTTTTCAAATAATTATACTATTTTCTTATTTTGATGAATATGAACATACAAATAAATATGTGTATGTATGTATATATATATATATATATATATATATATATATATATATATATATATATATATATATATATATAATTATTATCCATAAAAGCTATTCCACACAATGTTTCAAAACCTATTTTGGTATAATTTTCAGGTTTATTAGGTATATTATCATGAAATATTATCCATACATATCCCCCTATCTGCCACATACAAATGAGGAAGCGCAGCTGGTGGTAAGGTCGTTATCAGTATCCCCTACAGAAACATATAAAGCACCGACTAATTTCCTCTTTTAATCACGTTTGTCCATGTTGTGTAAGACACTTAAAGCAGGCCAAAACTGAGGCCCATGCTGCAGAGCTAGAGCTGAATTAATGGTAAAAATCGATTAAAAATTATTACTTAACCTTCTTTTATGTAATATCATGTGAATTATGAGAAACATTTCTTTCCAGATTAAATGGAGTAATTAAATATGCGATCAACAAATGTGTGTGACAAAGTGCAATAAATCATGTGATGTTTACATTTTCCAAACACAAATCACTGCTCTTTATCACTTTCACAAGTAAATGTCATGCCCTGTCAAAATAATTTCAATCACAATTAAATTTAAGTGCATTTTTCTTACTAAGAGTGTGTAACCTACTTGTATCCAACTGAATATCTTTTGTATCATGCATGTACATGAAAAGAAGCTTATTATACCATTATGTTCAGACTATCCTATCCTATCTTTCAAATTTTCGTTGAAAATCTTTTTTCTTAAAGATCGAGTAAAATGCCCCATGGCAACTTTCGTGATTCATTCAAATGTATTCGAATTTGAAAGTGACTTAAATTTGAATTTTTTAAATCGGCTTATAAGCACCATAAATACGGCTTTTTGGAAACTCCACCTAATTCGCACCAGTGAATAGAACCGAAAGGGCCCCTATTACCTCCTATTGAATAAAGAACAGCAAATCTCATTGTTTTCACAGCCGTTTAAACATATTAAAAATCATCCAAACAACCCCAACCTTTGATAGATTGATATTTAATATATCTTTAGTTATTTGTATTGTTGCAAGCGACAGACAGTGCTTTAAGATGATGCTATTCGCACTATCCCATAGCATGTGCTCATGAATCACGATGTCTTTTTAGTTTTACAAATGTCTTCCATCTTATAGGAGGGTTGCAGTGCCAAATTACAAGTGATTTTGTGAATTTTTTAAAATCTTACAGGACTGTGTCATCCTTGTGAATTTGAATTTCCTTTTGCAGGCCCTCAGGAAATATGAAATTTTAGATCTACAGGGGTCTCACAGTCACATAGACCCTTTCAAAACAAAACTGTGGCCTTGCACTAGAGGGTTTTCTTCCGACTGTAAATCTGAAATCAGGAAGTCAGGAATAATCATGAGAAGTACTATCAAGTACTTTCTTGAAGTACTTTCAGATGTACTCTTGAAGTACTTTCAGATGTACTCTTGAAGTACTTTCAGATGTAATTTAGAAGTACTTTCAGATGTACTCTTGAAGTACTTTCATATGTAATTTTGAAGTACTTTTAGATGTTCTCTTGAAGTACTTTCAAATCTATTGTTGAAGTCTTATCAGATTTATTCTTGAAGTCCCATCCAATGTAATCTTGAAGTCCCATCGGATGTATTCTTGAAGTCCAATCTTGAAGTCAGATATAATCATTAGTAATCTTTATATGTTGAAAAGTGTTGTTTTCTTGTTTTCATATATTTTGAAATTTGTCAGATTCTCTCTGCTACTCTATCTAAATAATGCATGTGACTTCACCAAGACATTGTAAAGGTCAGGTTAACCTTAAAAACCATTCTTAAATATTACATCAAGTTTTAGAACATAAAAACAAGTCTAGAGAATATGTTGGATCATGTTCTATATATAGATGTTCTTTCATTAATTGCTACTCATGAATTGATAGTTTGCGACAAGAGATCATGTCAATTACTAACATAAACATGCTTTTATTATTTTGCTTTCTCCATCATATTAAGATTACATGTCATCACTGGATCAGTTATAATAAAACGAGAAAAATAATTAGAAAATTGCAGTTTAACTTTGTATTCAATGAACATTTAAAATACAGAGTTAGATACATGTTTAACTTGAATTATATCTACAGATCATAATCGGCATATTCAACAAGTCACAATTGAATAATGTATTCTTGTAAGTTTTATTACCGTAACGATAAGACACGAATCAACATACAATGTCTAGGGTTCCTTCAAACTTTTGTACGACTATTATCTAATTGTCCAAATGACTGTCGCTTTTCAATTCATAGTTCAATGTAATCTACATATCAAGTGATCCAGCCCTGCTCTCATTTCCACAGTAAGTAGTGTCGTGAGCTATGGCACCGGCGCCAACTTTGGTCAGCCTCCATTTCTCTCATTGACATAATTGCTGGGAACACAGAGCATTGACCCGACTCTTTGTGGTCTTCTTTAATCAACTGTCTCAGTTGGGCTGCTAATGCTCCTGGATCTAGCTTTTACATGTACTTTATGTTATCCCCTACCAAAGTTTGAGGGTATATATCTGTACCAATGATTCTATTCGTCTTACCATCCGTATCTGAAAATTGTATACAGGGGCCTTATTTATCTGATGGGGATTCTAATTTGGTGACTTTTCTACCCCTAATAATTGGCCCAAAAAGCCACACCTTGAAAATTTTATCATATCTTTTACGAAAAAAGAGGTCTTGAAAATTAAAATCTTGTGCACTTACTCCTAGGCTGATGAGGATTAATGATAAATGGATTTGGTAATCCTTTGGCAACTCATATGGTGACCCTGTGATCATTTATAAAGATAAATATATATATTGCCTGATTAGTTTCAGAACCATGCCTCTATTTTGGTAAACTTTTATGTTTAAGACGTTGTCCTCAAATAAACTTTGAATTTATCAATTTGAACTGAATACGGACATCTGCTACTAGAATTATGCTCCAACTAAGATATATTTGTGGTTGTTACCAGTAATTCAAATGGTAAGGGATGTACTGTTGGGGTAAAGAGTGAGCAATGTTCCCCTTTTTGCTTGTTGGCCTTTATGATTGAGATGGTGAGGCATGGGAGGTTACTTCTGTTTGTGTAGTTCTGTATTTTAGATGGTTCTGATGGAAATGATCATTGAGATAAACAGTCTGTAGGCCAGACCCTGAAATAAGGTAGAAGCCTAAGCAAGTCTATTAAATTACTTTCACAGGGTGAAAATACCCTGAATCCGTTAGCCGGATCCCCTGCCGGATCCTCCGGATCCTCTCAACAATGGTATACTGGGATCCGTCGCCGGATCCCTCACCGGATCCGGGATCCGGGCGGACACCGCCGGATCCCTTGCCGGATCCCCAGTAGATCAGAATACAGGGATCCGGCGCCGGATCCCTCACCGGATCCGGGATCCGGACGGACACCACCGGATCCTCTTCCGGATTCTTAGTAGATAAGAATACTGGGATCCGGAGACGGATACCCTACCGGATCCTCTCCAGGTGGTAAGAGTAGGCAAGAATGTAAAAAAGTTTTATCATCTCATGATCAATATTCTTAGAACCTTCAAGAATTTGCACGTGTGAAGATTTTCCTTAAAAAAGTATCATACTAGTATCTTTGATACCTTCTACTATCATATTCCTGAAATGATATTGTCAACTAGTAACATTATTATATAAATGACTATTAAGTGTTTGTTTTAACCTATAGCTTTTAAAATATTTGTTTGTGTAAATGTGTTACCCTGAGTGGACAAAGTCAGGATTAACAGAAACTTATTGCTTGAAAACAACTTCTCTGAACTAAAACTATTGAGTCTTAACTTTTCTTTTCAGTAGACATTAGAATTTAGATTTTTAGAAAGTCAATATTACCCAGCGATACCACTTTAAAAACTTTTTCTTTGAAGTTTCATTAACGATAAGATTTCATCGCAACATCCAAATGATATATCAATTTAATTACAATAAGAAAGAAATTTTCTCAACAGGCTACTTTAATTTTATCGAAGCACGGTTCAATATTCTACACTGTAACGCTTGAACGCACACACTTGATCAATACACCTGTCAGCGTATACACATTCACCTAGACTCATTTGTGTCTTATTGCTGCAACAGGTGAAAGTGCAAGTAATTATGCGGTAAGTGGGTATGCATTAACCGACAAGACGGCGCATCATAACTTACGATTAATGAAAGTTATTCTTAGTATTGAATAATATATGAATAGTAAACAATAACAAACACATATGTACATTGTTAAACATGTCTTCATTTCATCATGATGTACATCAAGATCAAACCATTGTAACAAGATATCAAAAGAATAACATTTATGTAAATAAATAAATATCATCTCATTGAAATAAATTCAAAATATAATTTTGTATTGGAGCGGCATTAATATAAGCTTCCAGCTTATTTGCCAATCCATTTCATTGAAATATATAACATATGTTTAAACACACATAAAAGGTACATCTGTTACCTATAACAACATAATTACATTGGTACTAACTGTTTCCTTCTCATCTGCTTCACTATTTCGACAAAAGACTTGTCATGGGATATCCATATAAATTCTATGATCAAGAAAGTTAGCCCTCTGATAAGAAGCCTTAAATATCGTTTCCACGGAAAAGTTTGTAAATTATTTATAAGTCCTTCATCTTACCAAGGAACACTGCAGTTTACTGGAAAAATTTAATCTAGACGCTTTAAGATCAATGTGAGGAGCAGTTTGCGGTACAAGCCATAACCTATTATATGAAAAAACTAATCAAAAACCACTATCTGAACGTGAATATATTTCTAAACTAACACGTTTATACAAAATGAAGAATAATTAGCGCCTCAATTATATCTCTGCAACCTCCTTCCTAGAATACCTAGTAGAAATGATTACAATCTCAGAGATCATTCATCTGTGCGAACAGTACAATGCAGAACGGCGACATATGTCAAGTCTTTTTTACCAGATACAATAAAACTGTGGAATTCATTAACTCTCGACATTCAAACCATCGATTCGTTAACTGGCTTTATAAATTCCTCTTACTTTTTTTCCGATCACCCATTTCAAAGTAGTCCATCAGGTCACGTTCTCATTGTTGCAATCATCTAAAAAGTACTGGATGTTGTAACATCAATGAGCATGAATAATTTTGCTACAGTACAGCCGCATGAAATCGGTATTTCAATTGAAGGGAACAACAAATTAAACTAATTCGTTTTTCTATTTAATAAAGCAATCAGACTAATAATAAAATTTTAGCAAAGTACTTCACTTATAGATTGTTTCATGAAATCGATAGTAAATTTGTTCAACGATCACGAGTGTGAATTGCAGGAATGAATATAAATGATATATATAATATGTGTTTAACTTATTTTAGTTACAATATAGAAAGATTTTCAAATAATAAAGTTCTTAAATTAATCTTATGTTTTACAGTGTAAGGTAAGTCTAATTCTTCGCCCAAATCATTATGTTGGATGTTTGCGGATGTGTATTCGTACCCCACCATAGGGTTAGATACCTCCGGTGGTTAGTCAATACACAGTGTCATGTATATAAGGAATGTCTATACCAGTAAGTATTTTACGTGTGTATGTGCCTTCAATTTAATCCGATGACTTCAAGTAGTCCCGCGTAATTATACGCCTTTTGTCAGTTCCCCGCCTATAAGCATTTTGGGGTCATAAAACACCTGCATACAATTACAGGCAATCAGACAAGAGACAGGTAGACGAGCTCAACGAACCGTAGCAGGAGAGACGGTGGGGGGGGGGGGGGGGGGGGGTTAATTCATTACTATCCAAATGAATGTAACATTTCCATTCATCATGAAATATTGTAATAGCAGTAATTGTAACCCATACACGTGAAATATACTGTTTATAATAAGTTCTTTCTTTGAAATAATAATGCCGTTCAATGACAAGATATATTATAAATCTTGAAGACCTACCAATTTCAAAATGATGTTGTAGATATGATGCAAACTACCTTTTAAAAAACCTGTCATCCAGAAATCAAAGGACAAATTATTAAAGGAGCTTTCCTGAATCTAGAATATGTTGTCAAATCTAGTTGCAAGAACTTTTTTCATAACAATTTTTAAGAACCATAATTATAATCATCTCTTAAACAATCAAACTGAACATATTTCATCACTAGGCAACTTTTGGTTCATGCATCCACAGCCAGTACCCTATTTGAAGATTACCGTATATTACAATGTATAAGGTGACCACGTGTGAAAACAATTTATTTCCATAATTAATATGTAATGTTTATAAAAGTAATGTCATTACGTTTTTGCCGATGAATTGACATCAAGGCGTCTCTCTCGGCTGGAGGGGTTATGGCCCGCGAAGCCTAAAAAGGCTACCCGACATGCTTCGATGAGCGTAGGCGTCGCGGTACATGGTCACCTATGTAACGGCTGAATGCACACAATTAACAACTCTAACAAATAACAAGTAGGACAAGATTATGTACACAGTGGTTTACTTAAACACTTCTCATGTTGCCACTGTTGTTCAAAGGTGTAAATCTCATCGGAGATTTTCGGGGCAGAAGAGAAAGTTCCATCGCCGTACACGTCAGCGTCGCAAAAGAAACCCATGTTCTGGTTGGTTGTGAGGATAAGGACTGGTTCACCGCCTCCAACTGTGTGTAGGAACTGCTGACCACTGCCTGTCTGTGTCCCCTCTCCTTCCAGGGTTATGTCTTGGCGGTTGGTAGGAAGTGCAGCGATGGTCTTATGACGTTGTCGATACATGCCTGTCTTGACAGCAGAGAAGCTAGGTATGAGTCGAAGGAGGCTGTTGGGGACTACGTTGGGATGTTTTCTCAGGTTTGCTATCTCCGTCTTGGCACGGTGGATCAACTTGGCCTTGAATTCATCAACTTTGAAGTTAAAATCAGGTTCAGGATGGTTGTGGTTCAACGTCGCTGACTGCAATCTGTCTCCACTAGTCACGAAACTTTTTCATAGCATAATACAGTGATCGTCCTCCACGAACGGACTCAACGAAGCGAACTCTGACCTGTGCGTTTGCCATCACAATGTGTATATATATAAACGTAAATATAGATGCGTTACTGTTTTCTTTATAAAATACATCTTCTCAATATACAAAATACATGTTCTCAAATTCTCACTTTCTTTATAAATTATCTCTTCTCAATTGAAAAAAAAGTTCCCAAAATTATTATTTTTGCAAAACATTTTTTCTTGATAAGTTATTTCTTCTCAATTGAAAAAACAGTTCTCAAAATTGTTATTTTTGCAAAACATGTTTTCTTAATAAAATGTATCAACTCAATTGAATGCCTTAATTACCCCCGCTGTTTTGATAAGCAAGGTTTAGGATTAGGCTAAACGGTACTTTCTCCCGCACTGAAAATTATTCTTCGCGGTACATCCGAAATAGAAGTTTTAGGCGTCCCGGGCCGACACCGCTGGAGGATCGTCACCTAACCTCAGAATGTTTAGGCCTGAAACATAGACCTATGTGTATAAGCCCCCCCCCCCCCCCCCCTTCAATAACGTATATAGCTAGGCAGGTCGACATGATTACGGACCGTAAACATAGACCTCGTATATAAGGTGACCCCCCTCCTTGACCCCTCAATTTCTGGTATAAAAAAACTCGCCTGATACGCTGTAAGATACGGTTATAATTTCACTCACAGAATGGGTTTCATAAATTTCTGAAATCTGACAATTTTGCAATTACCTTTGTTCAGGTGTATACTTGGTTTTGTATAAATATGTTTAAATAAAATCACACATGAAATAGCTACAAACACTACCCTCAGGTGCATACAGATTTATAGATATATATGTTTATACGATTTTTGTTATGTATTTAAGTGTGTGTGCGTTTGTAAATAAATGTTTGAAATCATTGAATAGAATTATTTTTTATTTAATTTGTGTACTAAAGTTTATCATAACTATAAGTGATCTATGATATATTATCTAAGCGAATTCATTTACAATATTAACACTTATGTAAGACCCTAATTTTGCAAGTTGATATGTGTACTGACCAACAGGTGTGATGAGTGTGCATTCAAGCGTGACAATTGGTGCTAAATAGTATACGTTACCATGGTTATTTCAGAAAGTATTTTGAAAAAAAAATTTGATAAGAAATAACCCCTTAAATTCTGATTCCGAATAAATAGTGTTTTTCTGAAGATTGTGTTTCAATTTGAATCGAATCATCAAAATATTATCATTTAAACTTGACTTTGTCAGCTTTGGCTAACAATCTTTCACAAAGACATATCAACACTTATTTTTTCTTTATAAATGCAAACGGCCTTTATATGACAATATCATGTAAAGAATATGTAAAAGCTGTCAAAGATGTTTGGTGTATTGTTGTGACAAAAGCTTACCTAACTTTAAAAAAACTTCATTTTTCTAAACTACATTCCTACTTTCGCTACAAGGAGAGGATCCGCTAGGGTGTCCGTCTCCGGATCCCAGTATTCTTATCTACTAAGAATCCGGAAGAGGATCCGGTGGTGTCCGTCCGGATCCCGGATCCGGTAAGGGATCCGGCGCCGGATCCCTGTATTCTGATCTACTGGGGATCCGGCAAGGGATCCGGCGGTGTCCGCGCGGATCCCGGATCCGGTGAGGGATCCGGCGACGGATCCCAGTATACCATTGTTGAGAGGATCCGGAGGATCCGGCAGGGGATCCGGCTAACGGATTCAGGGTATTTTCACCCTGTGTTTAGAGCTTGATTTCAATGAAGAAATTTCAGTCTCCTTTTCATTTCATTTAATATTTTTTAAATTTTTTGATTGACTGATGCATTTTTCTTTTCAGAGTTTAATTGTTAGACTAGGATAAACAGAGCAAGGATAGTTGTGCTGTTGGTAATCATCTGTAAGATAAGCAAAGAGGTCCTTAGGTGAATGAAATGATGATGTACTGAATTGGATCCTTTATATTCAAAATTCATCACAATCTGATAATACCTCATGAATTGTTTTAGACAACTAGTATCAGATCAGACTTAAAAAGAACATTATTTTTCTAAAGTTGGCATGTAAATCCTGAGATTTGAACTTAAATCCCAGACCCTATCAGCATTTTAATCAAACAAACAAAAATTTCTGCCACTTAAATGAACTATTTTAAGTTTCTATGTTTGACATGCATGTTTTAATTTTTATATATACATGAAGAAAAATGAACGAATTTATTTCAAAAATTCTTTATTTTGAATGTTATGAGATAATAGTGCTATGGCATAAGGAATTCCAATTCATATCTTATCTATAAATTCATAAAATCATGATCTTCCACATTATCGTTTTCTCCAAGTTGAAGAAAGCAACAGGAAAGTAGGCTTCTCTCTTCTTTTTGTGATTTTCTTCAAAACCTGAAAACATGAAATATTTGACTACCGTATGTTAACCTCTAGCTATTTTTACTTGGCATAATGAGCTAATGAAAGGAAATAACTTAATGGTTTTCTGTTTATTAGGTAATTTAGCTATCAGAAAGTTCTAACAGTAAGATCTCGCTGCATCCTCATAAACTGATACAAGCTGTCACTCATGTTTCCTTCTCCAGCTCAATGATTGACGTTTAAAAATCGTCTGTGTCAGCATAATTTTTATTGGTCAAAGTTTCTTAACCTTTTCCTAATTTTTAAGCTGGTGCGGGATTTCCAAGTTGGTCTGTCTCATAATATGCCTTAAATCTACCAGTTTTTCTTACCAGGGTTAATCTAAACTTGAGAAAGTACCCATGAACTATCTGTCATTAAACCTATGTTTCTTGAATTTTTGTCAAATTCATTATGAAGAGGCTTTACATGTCATTAAGTATGGTTTACTTTGGTTTGTTTTTTTCGATCCTTTATGAGAAATTTGCTTTAAGTGTTACTGTCTTTATTGATTTTTTTGTCTTCAATATACTCAAGATGTTTTTCTCACAATTGACAAATGCTTATTTTCCTTAGACAACTTTTCTCATTTTCAATAATTTTGGTAACCAAAGACAAAAACCATGTTTGCATATATTGTGTTTTCCAAGTTAAAGTTCAGTAAACATATCTCAATTTATACCCCATCATGTGTACTGACAATATTTTGTAAGTTGACCATTTCTGAACTTACATTTCTTGAATATATCTGTACTGACAGTATTTGGTCAGTTAGCGAATCTCAACTTATACCGCATCATTTATCACTACTGACAATATTCGGTTAGTGAATTAGCAGGTCACATAAAAAATATGTTAATTGATGAAAGTAAAACAGTCGTGTCTGTGTTTCTTGTCTATTAGGGAATAAATCTGTACTGACAGTGTATAAGAACATGCTATAAAGAGATGGGTCAGGCGGTCAGCATGTTTGCTCCGATATACATCAAGGAAATGTCTTCACTTACACACCTAGCGCTGATGTACATGTCCAAACAGCGTTGTCCATTTCTCAGGGAAAACATGAACTATTTTGACATGCTTTTTATCAATTAGTTCCTCTCCAATTCTTCTCCATTAGGTACACAGGTTTGCTTGTAGATGTTGGAAGTTGCTGCTGACTCCAGGCCCATACAGTTGAAGAACGTGTCCGACAGGTATTGCAATTTCTCATAGTAAACAGGAACTATTGTTTCAAGCTCTCTATCTTTTGAGCTTTCACCTAGATCATGGAACCTGCCTTCTCATGCATATTTACCTGTCAGAATAGGACGTCCATTTCTTAGAGAAAACATGAATTATTTTCACAACCATGTTATTCAGAGGTTTGGGACTTTGCTAATGGTCATCTCCTCATTTATGAATTCTGTGCTGTGGAATTGGGCCAGTGTTCTGATAACTGGTAAAATATGTAGATCTTGGTCAGTAATTTAGCTCTCTCATCTTTCACAGCTGTTAGGAAATTATTACCAAGTAGGTGATGATATTAATAGTTATTTGGGGAAAATGTGTCATCATTAATATTTCTGGGGGGAAATTTAATTCATAACTCTTTTTTGATGTTCAATATAAGATTTTACATAGATATATGTGAGTTCATGAAGTTGAAATTTTTTAGGTTTAATGATAAGTCATTGTTGATAATACCTGCCTTTAAGAAGCCAGATTGGCGTTCCGAGTGAGGAAATCCTTCCTATGAAGACTTTGCTGATTTTTTGTCTTCTCATAAATTATTTATCTGTGGATATTCTATCATTACATTATGGCAGACCAATTTAGTTCAATACTGTCTCTTTAAGGGTTATTAGTTATTAAGTTTCAATATTGTAGTGTAACAATGACTACATTGCAGTACCATTACCTTGAAATAGATTCTGAAATATTTATCATCACCTTTATTTACATCCAGTACATTAACCAATTATTCATATAACATTTTAAACATTAAATATGACAGGACAATAAAGTTACATTTACAATTCATTTTGATATTTAATCAAATGTTGACATTAGTTTTGATTTGAATCTGAAGTAGGTAGTTTAAAGTCATGACATTTGTATTGAAGAGCAACAGTTTATTAAACATAAATCTCTAGTATCAATTTGTGTTACATTACTATTACTTCATGTCAAAGGCCAATGATCTCTCTAACCCTGACCCAGAGTTTGTAACCTATATAGTGCTACATCCCTGACAACTGAACATTACATTGCGTCTCCAGTGCGGCAGTTTACTGTTATCATTAGATGGAGTGAGTAAATGAGAGAGATATAAGGTAAGTCAGCGCCGCTGACGTGCAAGACAGCGAGAGACGCTCTTTGATCTACTCCTATGTAATTACCTATGAAGATACCTTGAAAAGTGGGCTTGTGTCTGCATACATCGCCCCCTATGATGAGGGTTAACTTTGAGACACGGTTCTGAGTCTAGTTTTACTATAAGACTATAGTCTATGTAGGAAAAAAAGCCTGTCTAACAGCCTTAACCTGGATAAATTTTACTTGAAATCATATATATTTTTTCCTTCATAAATTTATGCCTTTAAAATGACAAAATAAGACATATTGCCTAGTTTTGAAACTTGTTGCATGTTTCTGAAGTGAATTTCCAATATTAAGTATTTTTACAGTTTTAAGAATGAGTAATTTTTAAAAAAATTCTCGGAGACTAACAGTAAGTTATTTCTCAGATTTTATCAGGACTGAATTACAAAAAAAATAAAATAAATTTTTCTTTCAATTGTTTATTGATTTGTTGTCATTTATTTTTAAGGAATTTTATCATGTTTCTTTATTGATTCAGGTGTATAGCTTTACCTCCTACAAATAAATGTTGTAATGTCTCTTTCTGTGTTAATGATAGACATTCAAAATCTTGCTCTGAATCTCTTAAGGAACTGAAGCAGGAGAGGGGTTGATAACACAGACCACAGAAGTTGAAAACAGGGTGGTGTAATGGTTATCATGTTGACCTCTCTCGCCTAAGGCCTGGGTTTGAATCTATGGACATCCAAAATTCTGACTTTAGCTTTTGACTATGATGTAACGGTACTTAATCCACGTTTCATTCGGTTCAATCAGGTTTAAGAGTGGGTACCTGAATATCGGAAGTCTAGCTTCCTCAAAAGTAAATTGCCTTCAGGGTAACTATGTGAGTTGTACTGCCATCACATTATTGCATGTATTCTAGGCATTTAACTTTGAGTATTATTATCATCATTATTTGTTTTTGGACCAAGTTAGATACAAATCTAAGATAACATCAGTTTCTCTTCTTCAATAACCGAGCTCTTTATTATTTACAAAGGTAGCCCCTGAAGTACTTAACTCAAAAGAAATCCTGGCATTCCATGGATTTTAGGTATTTATAACTGTAAGTATTAGTATCATCATTTTAGACAATAGATAGTAGTTTTTGGATCAATACAACTTTTAAAAATACACCACATGCGTTTCTCAAATGACCAAATTTAGATCAAGCTCTTTATTTTTTACAAAGGTGTTGATAGCTCCTGAAGTACTGAACTGAAAGAATATGAGCGAGTCATGTTTCCTGTATCATACTATGTCAAAGCTATATCTTTTAAAAGTTACATATTGATTTAATTGCCTTATGATTTATTCAGGTTTAATGCACATGACAATGAACATGAGAGCTAAACAGAATTTCATAGCATGAATTCATAAATATAAAGATTGAAAATTGAAGATGTGAACAAATAAACAAAAGGACTAATAACCTACAAATCAGACAAGAATTTCATAATAGCGGATTTATGACAGATTTAGTTCAAAATTGTATTAGGGAATGATGGGTATGACGTCAATCGCAGAACTTGAGTGACACCTGGTGTCAATTTCATCCAAATTGATCAGATCCTTGCTGTTCATTTCATACACTTGTCAACTGTTGCATGATAATTATCTCTCACTTCTAATTTTCAAAAACTTAATTGCTTTGAATAATGTCATTCTGTTCAAGGAATACATTGATGTTAGTTCAGGTTTGTTAAATTTCTGAAGATCATGTTACTTACGTCAGAGTGAGACCATTTAACATTTGCCTTATTCTTATGAAACGTGTGTTAGTCATAATATTTCATAATTTTGAGGATAAATTTTGGTGATAGATTTTCCATTGGAATATTTTTTTTCTAGAAACAAATTAAAAATAATTATAAAAAAATTATACTCCGAGCTTTCAATCTCAAATAGCAGATTCCATTGGTAACTGCTTTTTGTATTGTCCGAGCGATAGCGAGGTTTATACACTAATTTGCAAAGTTTTGTAAAAGTCATAGGACATACTGAATTTGTGTTCAAGTTATTCAAGCTGGCATTTATTTCAAATGGTGTGAGGAACTTTAACCAGGTCTTACTTTTAGTTAATATTGCATTGAGGGACACTAACCATCATAGAAATATTCCCACCAATTCTTTAGTTTGTTAGTGTATGTTAGTGTTCATTTCTTGAAAATAATTTTGAGAAATTAAGACAATGACTATTTAAAATTCATTCATTCAGTCTGTTTTAACAGCATTTGTTAACATTAATCAAAGGTATATGCCAAAGATTTTTTACAGAACCTCAAATTGGTAATTATTCTTCTATACAGATACAGGTATAACTTGCTGACAGGAATAACTTGAACCCTGCTTAATGTCATATTAATTATCGTTTAGCTTCATCAATGAAGATCGGTTGACCATTGTAATTTTATATGTTTCTTATAATGATGGTTTATACCTTATAGCCATTCTATAATGGTAAACTAAGGAGAAATATGATAGTTTTCTACAAACAAAGCCTATTTAGAAGGGATATTGGATTTTTGTAGTCTAATCCAAGCATATGAGATCTCGTTCTCATCAGTTTCAATGTCTCTGGTGGAAGGATTATGAACTGCTGGAACAATTTGACCATCCAGAAATATCTGCAACGGGAGGTCTTTGAGCTGTCACTTGGCACCTATGACGTCAATGGATGACATTTCTCTGTTTTCAAGCCCTTATGGCGACGCATATCTCTGGTTTCACTGAGGAAACTGTTCATTTGCAAGTGACAAACCACGACTGTGCCTCAAATATGTGAGAAACTAATCACATCATGGAATATTAGCTAGACACTGAAGTTTGTTGCTGTTTTCACTACAGTTGCTTTGTTATGAACTGTAAGCATATCAGTATGTTACCATTTCAATTGCTCAGTTTTGTAAAGGATTTGGGTTGATATTGCAAAGTTCTTATCAAATATAGAGTCAATATTTTTAAAGTTGGTTTATAAAGTTAATCGGCCTTGCAGCTTCAGAAGTTGAAATTGAAGTGGATTGATGCCGACAACTGAAGGCAAGGAGTGACATCGAATGAGTGAGGGTAAAACAAGAATCTTAGAGCATCTAAGCTGGATACTGCTGTTGTACAAATGTTTATAATATGATGATAAAGATGATGATAAATCAATAATGGTAAAGCTAATGTTAACAGTTTGCAAATAATAATTTGTGGAAATATGTTTGTTATTGTTTTGCAGCTCCAGACACATTTGTCACTCCGCAACTTGATATTTTTTATGTAGATATTAAGCAAATGCCTTTGAAACATGTAACATTACGATTCCAGTCTTTTAGCTGATAACATCATGTGTTTGTGAGAGCTTTATCTTCATTCTTGATACTTGTCAAAAATAAAAAAATATTAGGCCACAGGTGTAAAGCTTCAAAAGTGGGAGGGGGTAAGATCTCGCATTCTTAAGTTAAAAGGCTGAAGGGGGGATGTGTTGGTTTTTTTCTGTTTTTGTCCCACTGAAATAAATTTTGACATATTTTACACCGAAAACATACTCTTTGACACTTTAATAGTCGTTTTGCCCATGAGACTGCACCTCTATATTTTGCATGAGTCGACCTGAAATAACATCTTTTTAAGGCACGTGGGAACTCTACAAATTAATTGAAACACCAATAAATCTTACACAAGTTATGGATTTCCACAGAGAGACATTGAGTGCATATGGTATAGATTGCTTCACTTTTATTGTGCATTTTATATCTGCTCATGAAGCATATTGTATTTCCTCATCAGGAAGACATCCGAAAGATGTAGAATAAAATAATGGTGACATGTTTATGGGCGGATGTGCCGAGTAATCTTCATTTAATGACAAATTGGACAGTTCAATCTGGGATCATGGGCTGGTTACACACTAGTGGTTATAAAACGTTACTACTGCCAATCACAAAGAAATAAAAAAATATTGGAAACAGGAAAATTGAGGACATTTTTACCTTGATTTCAGGTTTATTCTGTTTGGTCAAGGTTATTAAGTACTAGTTAGTTTTTGAGTTTGGCTTTGAATTAGGTTCTTGATAAGTAGGTGCTCAAAATATCACAGTGGCTAATTTATAAGAAGCAGACATTGTTGACAAAGGAAAACTGTTAATGATAGGCCATTTGATTTACATTAATTATCTTGGACCCAAGTGTCAGATCCCTGGAGGAACGGACAGTAAGGGTGTGTGTTATTATCTGTATATTGGTATATTGCAAAACAAGAACAACAACATATATAGTTAAACACATTTGGAAAAAAACAATATATGGGACATAGTACAGAAAAACAATACCAAGAAAAATTATTTAACTGCAAGTTTTACAAAAGTTTGTATGAGCAAAGATAAAATAGTATTGATGCGTATATGGTCATAAAGAATCGCTGAATTATCTCTCCTTCCAAAACAGCAGACATTTGAGCAACCATCGCTGTTCTAACTGCTGTTATTTAGTCAAGGGAGCAAGGAAAATTATAGATTTTAAAGTATCAGTTTATTGCCATATGCATTGCAATAAGATTCCCTGTACCACAAATTATAGCATATGACATCAAAGCACATGACACCAATATTGATTTGGCATCATTGCATAAACATGCCATGACAGAATTTTGATACAAACATAATGATATGAAAGTATCACCATCATGACAATATATAATGATATGACATTATAGCAACATAACAACAACATTATAACATTTAAGCAATACATAACCAACATTACAGCTTTATTCAAATATAACATCAGCATTGTGACATTTAGATAATTTGAAATCAACATTGTAACATTAAAATATCATGACATCAACATTATGACATAAAGACAGTGTCCATCCCAGCTCCACATTGAGATCAATCAGAAAGTAGGTAGTCTTCAAATTGATGAGAAATGCTTCAGAACTTCAACAGGTTGAGTGCAAACCAGAAAGAAAGGTACTGGATGAAATGTTTGTACAAAATAATACTGAAGAGTTCAATGAGTTTGCACTGTTTTCCAGATGTAATAAGATGCAGGTGATACACCTCCATTAAATTCTTTATTCCTAAAATAGTTGGTTACAATCATGGCTTAATTGTTGCGGTTGAAATCAGTTCCTCATTGATGAAACAAGGTAATGCTTTCTTGATGTTCATTAGGACTCCTGCATTGAGACTGATGGTGTGTAATCTATCTGCTGTTAATCCAGGGAGCACCTGCAAACCTCACGTAGACAGAGCTTGTGTACCAAATAATGAACTGTGAGGCAGAAATTTGTATCCTGGAATTGCTATATATACTCTCTGTGCATTAATGGTACAAATTCTCTTTTAAAAGAGACACATAAGATGATGGTTAAGCTTTGATCTATGATTCAAACTCTATTCCAATTTCTCGGTCAGACTGCACCCAGTTAACTCATATGGAGAATATAGCTTACAGTTGTACCTTTGTATGCAGTAAACCTGAACACCAGCTTAACCTTGTCCGTATACAAATCACTTCCTAGTTACCGACAAATATTGCTCTTATAGGTTAATCACCAAACTATAAAGTTTTATCTTTAGTAGTTTCTATTTCTGAAAAATATCATTATTTTCTTAATGCTGATTTTTGGGTCTTGCAATTTTATATGTGTATACATAATGAAATCCTGACTCGCTGGATGATCACCTAGCTAAATTAACACATACTGTCACCTTTAGACTATCGTTCTGTGTAATGATTAATTTATGATTTGTAAAAGGACATTATTGGATGTGATATTTCCTTGCTTATGCATAGTCATAATGCTTGTTAAAACCTAAGTCTATGGCAGTGGATATGAAAATTACCTCTGCCTTTTAGGGTAGCCAACTTTTTACACTATTTGTCCCTTTTCCTTTTTTATCACAGTGCATTTTGATGGTCACCACATGTCTCTTTATTCTTACTTAATATTTTATAGACCATGCTATCTTCCAAAATTATTTTTAAAAAATTAAAAATATCTCTTCATTATTACCAGAGAGAGCCATGTTTGCTTCTTCATGAAAACACATCTAAGAATTATATTTCAATAACAGAACTGCATGACACTGACTCTTTTGTAAATGATACTTCTTTGGTGAAATAATAAATATAATTAACATATGTGTTGTTTTACCATCAGGGCTTTTATATTCTCAATATTTTTGGTTTATGCAATATAAAATTGAAAACTGTTGTGCTGAACTAAATGAGATTTAAGATGTGGTTTAATCATTTTATGTATTTTATGTTTTTATGATTTGAAAAGCTTTTGAAAAAATTTAACTAAAAATTTTCTGATAATTAAATTTAGCAATGAACCAAGCTTCAGAACCTTGTTCAATATTTGTGACACATTTTCAACTATGTGGTTGATATAGCCAACACTGTCTGCGTTTATTACCTAGAAAGGAAATTGTATCAGTTTTTTTAATACAATATCTGAGGATAAAATATCATAATATATAAAATATTAAATTTATTATTAATTATATAATATATTATGGTGTAGGATCATCACACAATGACATTGCAGCAAAAGTATGGCAAAGGAAGGAAGCCAAAATATATGTTTGATGACTAAGATTATGTATAGAAGAGTTTTTTCTCTGTATGTTGTACTATATCGATGACACTTGTGCCTGAATGACAACATCCCTCGCTCTTGCTCATGATCAGGAGATACTCATGTCTAAACCATACAGATACTTTCATAATGTCCTCTATGTCTTACAGAAAATGCATAAAAACTTGCAATTCAAAAAGTAAACAGTAATGAAGCTATGCTGAATGATTCAAACACTTCATCTACTGTCTGGTCAGATGCACTGCACTGAATTGCCTCACAGAACATCAGCTTGGGGTGTGGACAGAGTATCAGTTGTATTGCTGCACCTACTGAGAAGCACCTGCCAAGGCCTTGACTCACTTACTAACTTGATAAAGAATCCCTACAAACCAGCAAAAAGCCAGTTTGATACCGCTTTATTCACATGTTTAACAAAATTGTATATGTGAAGGGAGATTTGTACTTCGTGTTGATTTATTGCTTGTGTTAATTTCTAAACGTCTGGGTTCCATTCCACAAAATAATTACAATCGATTGTAAGCAATGTTTAAAGAATAGCCTACAAATGATCATATTCAGGGTACACAGGACTTGACCTCGATGCAAAAATTGTGATGTCACAACTTCCTGCTATTTTGTTGTTATAATTGCATATAATCTCTAATAAACTCCTTTTTTAACATTGCGATATAAATATTTCACAGTAGCAGCTTGTAAGATTGGATAAACAGGTTCTTATTAGGATGATTAGTTATTCAATAGAAAGATTTCAAATCACTTGATGTTCTGGATAAAAACAATCTAAAATTTTTGTTTTTTTATATGATTAGAGTTTGTCTGTTAATCACTTACAAATACAAACTATACATGATAACAAATCTGTGTTGGTCAGAATATACCTGATGACCCAAGTCTCTATTTGTACCAAACATGCACTTAAAACAGTCATAGGGACAACTGGAACTTGCATGCAGTCACTCCTTGTTCACCATATCTCCTGTTGTAGTTGCAATTATTATGGTTCATTGATGCAGTAATCCTAAAAATGAAGGTACATAATTTTCCTTGAATTGCCATGTTAAGCTCACAGCACCTGGACTAGTGTAATTATGACGTGGTCTCACCTGGTTAGAAATACACTGCAGTTCTTTAGGAAAATAAACCATTGAAAACAACATGTGGCGATTGGTCAGAGAGCACTTAATGACCCCAGCAAGTCTTTCAGTCTTAGTTGCACTAAGCTTTATAGTTGTTACAGGTATCTTCTTATCTTGTTTTTATGCTGTAAGAATTCTCTACAATTATATTATTACTGGCAGACACGTTTGTTTTGGTTGCTTCATCCTTCGTTATAGGTTGATTATTGATGCACTCACAATGAAATAGGTTCAAAAGAAATCTTAAGATTTGTAAGCTACCACATCAGAATCAATTCAGAATCCTAACATTAAAGAGTTCTGTAAGAGATCAATGGTTATAACCGTTACATATAAACCAACAAAATGAAATTGAATTTCAAGGATATTTTTGTGTGTATAAGTATACACTTGAAGACCCTAGCAATGTTCTTTTTGAACTGCACCCAGGTTGTACTTGCAACGGTCAATAGAACTATAAAACTGTCGGTGTACCTTGATTTTATTTCTGTCATAACTCTGCACTAATATCATTAAATGCAGACATGTTTCAATCAGTTTGGTTGATAGCTCATTTATGGTTAAATTACAATGCTATATCGGTATCCTTTGAGCACGTTTACCTGCAATGGATTTGCCAGGTAATGCAGTTTAACCATTGACATCAACTTTTATATCTTAATATAGATAAAAAAAATTTCATTAAAAAAAGATCTGATAAGAAAAGGTTTACATAAAAAACGGACAGATTCTAAATGTAAACTGGTTCATGAAAAAGTTATTTCACATGCACCTTAGCTTCAAACCTGTCATTGGTTCTGGGAAGCAAAACCTTTAGAATCGTGCAAAACTTTTAATGAATCTTTGACAAAAGGCTTTCTGTTGATGAAAATATGAATTTATTAGAATATATATATATATTTATATAAAAGAAGATTCATAAAAAGGACAAATTCTTTTACAAAACTGGATTCTGAGTCAGTGAACTTGATAGTTTCAAATAAATCTTTGATTCCAGAAAGCCAAACCTTTAGAATTGTACAAAACCTTTGACACAAACATGAATACATATGAAAAGAGATATTTAGAACAAATTTTACAGATTCGAAGAGAAAACTGGACCATGACATAGTCACGTCAAGTCTTAACTTAGAATAAATATTTGATTCTGTAAACCCAAATCTTCAGAATGTTATGAAGCATGACTTTTGATGAACCTTTGACACAAACCCTTGCTATGAATATAAGAAAAAGGATATTCCAAAATATTTCATAAAAAAAGGGCAGATTCTAAGAGAAAACTGGACCAAGTTGCTGTCAGCTCACACTGTAACTTCAAATAAAACCAAAACTTCAGCATCATACACAGGAAGCAGTTGCATGATCGTGAGAAAGTTTCCACACATATATATGTTGTACCAGAAGACCCTGCTAGTGGAGATATCCTGGATCTGAGTTGCACTGAGTCCTACCTTGAGGTGTTGTTCTGACCTTGACTTGCTGTGCTCAACTGCCGTACTTCCTGTAGGGAGAATGTTTTATCCTTACCTTGAGTCAGATACTTGTCATTTGGTTGTTTTATCCTTACCTTCAGTCAAATACTTATCATCTAGTTGTTTTATCCTTACCTTCAGTCAAATACTTATCATCTAGTTGTTTTATCCTTACCTTCAGTCAGATACTTATGATTTGGTTCTATATGGAGTTATAGATATTGTGAATGACATTATAAGTTAATTTAAAGCTTATTATCGGTACGATAAACATTATCAATCGTTGCATAATTTTCGGAACATGTACGCGCATTATTTAGAACACCAACGAAACAAAATTCGGTAGCTTAGCGACACACAGACGGAAAGTACTAGCGTTAAACTGACACTACTGCCGTGCAACAATTGCCCGTCCTTCGCTACACGGTACTACAGCGATAATGAGCTAGCGTGAGAAAAATAGAGTGTGGTTGTCGCATCTCGCCTGGAGGACATGCGGTCAAAGCTAATTTCATCCCGGACAGGCCCGGGCTTAGCATCTTAAGGGTTAAGATACTTTAATTCACATATGCAGATATGAAACCTTTCTAGAGGTTTGAACAAATTGTCAAACATTATATAGATAAAATGAAAGGTCAGGATTAGCCTTGTACTTATGACAGGGTGAGAACTGAACAATTCCTGCTGGTTTGGAATATCCCTTTAGCTGATTTGGTAGAGTATCTGCTACCAAAGTACTACTCTCATCTGGATATCCTTACTTGAAAATTCCCTTTGGACGTTGAAATTGACATTCTGACTCCTTCTTCATTTTGTGCCTAATGTAGGACTGAGTCTTTTTTTCTTATCCTTTTTTATGGATATAAATCTATCAAACAACAACTCACGGAGGAGTCATTTTGTGGAGGGCGTGTATGCAATAATAGATCAAAGCATCCCTACTGTCAGTGGCTAGTGGGATAGCCCTTCGGCTCAAAGAGTAGAGCATCTCACTTTCTCCTGGATGTCCTAGGTTCAACTCCTCTGAAATTGGATGTCGACTTTTGACTCCTGCTTCATTTGTTGCGCAATGTAAGATTGGGTGTATTTCTTATTGCCACTATATTTAAGTCATTTCAGTTTTTTAATCTTTTTTTTATGGATTCCTTCTGGTTACGGCTAGTGGGATACCCCTTTGGCTGAAGTATTAGTGTGGGTGACTCTCACCTGAAGGTCCTGGTTCAAATCCTCTTGGAAGTTGAATTTGTATTTTCTCTCATGCTTCACACTTACTGGAAGAAATATGGTAGTGGTGGCTTAGTCCTCACCATCACTAACACCTCGTCTGTGGAGACGTACGTTGAAAGATTCAACATCAGAAAGCTTGTGAAATTGTTATCATGGCTGGTAGGAAGATAAGCGAAAATGTGTATAAAATATCAAGCTGGCATATTCTATAGGTCATCGCAAATCTTATGTAATATATTTCTCATAAGGTGTATTAAAGAAGGGTTGAAGGATAAGCAAACAAAAATGAAAAAATCTTGGCAATAATCTGCCAGACAAGTAACCCACAGACATCAGATACAGACAAAGTTACAGATGTTATAGAGTTTAATTTGCCTGATTTAAAAAAGATTTTTTGATGGTGTTTAGGTTTTTGTACTTTGAAATTGATTTATAGATGAAGAAATTATATAGGAGTTTTGTACATTAACCTACGTTCTAGAATCTAAGTTTCGTAAAGGAATGGATTGGGATGATTCATATTATTTGGACTGAAGAAACCAGCTGAAATGGAGATGCAGCAGAAATTATGAGGCAAAAACAACTTTTAATTTATGATCAGTCATAAAGTTCACTCTTCAAGATTAACAAAAAACAACCCTACAATGAAATCATTCTTGCAATAATCTTGAAAGTCGCACACTGTTTGAAATGCATTTAACTGGATTTTATGATGTTGATATTTGTGAGTGTAGGCGAAGCAACTGTGAATCTGATTTCTTTTAAATGAAAATTGTTCAAGCTGTTCTCATGTTTCACTTACTTACAAATGTCAGGTAAAATTTAAGAATATTGTGAATGAATTTTCAAGAACCCGTTATACTTATCTTACTTTCTTCAGTTTCAAAATAAAATTCAGTAGCTCAAGTTTTATGATAGTTTCCTGTAGAATCATTACAAATTTTTAAATTGGTACTTAAAGTGTGAAGTGGTATGAAGTGATTAGAATGAGAAAATGTGTGTATCATAAAGTTACCTTTCATCTTCAAATGCATGTATTTCAAAGTTTTTTTTACAACTTATGCACAATGTTAAAGAGAATATTTAACTTTGATGCAGAAAAAAGTCATTCAGAGGTATAAGTCACTTTGTGCTCTTATGTTATGAATGCATAGAACAAACCGTCCATCTGAAAGGTATTTATTTTGTCAAGCATCAATGTATGTACATACTCAACATAATTCAGGAGTATGTTTGCAATTTCAATATATAGCAGAAACTGTCCCTTTAAACAAAGATCGCGAATAAGATATCCAATGATAAATTTTCTCATGATTGATTCAGCTGGTTAAGTGTTAGTATTAAACAACAATAAGTTAAAAATGATAAAGAGATGCTCATAGCTTCGGCTTATGGTAAAGCGCTTTATCGAACGAAAACTTGATCAGTGATGTTTCAGTACATAGTTGAAGAATGAAGGTAACTGTGATCACTATGATCATGAGTTCAACATTGTGGACGAAACTATTAACTCACAAGCAACAATTGTCTGCCCCTTAGGCGTGGTAAGGCCATCCTGTCTTTCCTACGATCATAGTTCACTGTGACAGTTTGGTACTCCCTAAACCAAGAACAATCCACTACAGTAGCTACACAGCTGGAAGCTTGTGTGCTGGCAGTCAAGTCTTGCAGCAAGCTAGTGTGTCTAGCAGGCTATACTTTGGGGAGGCAGTGGTCACAGAGTTTGGATGGTGCCCTCTTTTGAATCTCAAGCATCTAGAAATAAACCATGCAGTTTGAGGATTAAAGATAATGGCTTACAATATGCTTGCTTGCTTGTTGTTATGTAACCAACTAGATTCATCAGGTGCCCTTCATATCCATATGATGTATATATACCATCCAGGCAATCAAATAGGTAAGATTGATAGTCTGTGAATGGTCAATTCCGTAATATTCCTATATTGAATTATACAATTTACAAACTGGCACTAAAAACTTGTTCATTTGGTAAGAAATTTTAGATCATTATGTAGTTAATAAAAAGTTTGGAAAGGACATAATTGATCTTAGTTATCATATAAGTTTATTTTAGAGAAAAAATGTCAAAATCTGAAAACAGTTGTTAATCGTAGTTAACGTTAATCTTAGAATTTTTCATCGTACAAATTAGCTGAAATCAGTTCCAGGAATTGCACATTAGTTCCTTAATCGGAAATCATGACCATGTTGATTTTATCTTAGACAAGAGTGTTACCATTTTGGGAAAACTTATCCACTTGAGTTTTAACGAGATGAGGTGTACTGTAGTACAGGGCCCTGACCAGAGCTATTTCTGTAGCAGACTAATAGCAGAACAATACCTAGTAGTCTTAGAATTATTCCATGAAATATCAAAGTTATTTGTTTACAAGCATTGACTCTTGTCACCTTAAGAAGACGGAATGGTACTGAAGGGACATTAATGGCCAATTATGTGATACGTGGGCAGGTCAAGTTGCGAGGAACTACTCTGTGGTTATAGACAAGAGTTATTTTTGTTATTTGCATCAAAGGGATATTAATATTCTTCTGTATATATAACATCCTTCTCGTGGTCCTTACCAAACAGAGCTATCCTAAAGAGGGTTTTGAGGCTATTAAGTCAATATTGCATGATTGAGGTTTCATGTAGAGTAAATGGATGGTAGTCAGTGCTTCCTTGTATGATGTCATTTGGGACAATTAAAATGTATGTCGTGAAAATTGAACATGTGGAAACACGAAACATTCTTTTTAGCAGGGGTCAACATTTGCATTTTTTTGAGCGGCATTTCAGAAGTTGGTATTATGAAGAAATAGGAAATTATTGGACTTATTTCACTAAATGGATGCATGTAAATGATGGTCAAAATGTACATTGAGAGTGTCTATTTTAAGGAATTAGTCAGGTCTTGATGTTTCAGCCGATAAATGTGCACTTGGTTAACAACCAGCCCGCTTTTTATCCTTGAGAGGATAGTGTGACCGATTTTACAGAACTAAATTTAGCCAGCTATCCAAGGAATCGAAGTTGATCTTAAGACTAGTCCTCTTTTATGGATCCAGAGGAAGATTTACGATCAGCCTGGTAAGATTTTAAATGCTCTCTTGATCAATAGTGAAAATGTAAATTCCATCTCAAGGAAAGTTTTATCCTCTTAAAAGTTGATTGGACTGCTCTAAGAGGAAGAGTCCATCATTGTTCTCAATTTGTTTATTCAAACTGTTCAAGATTCATCATTCAATGCAAAGTTTTCAAATCTTTAGTACAATCCTTGTTAACAGAATTGTTTAAATCTTCAAAAAACAAGAAGCTGGATTATGAATACAACTCGACAAATTTTAATTTCCAGATGCAGACTTTTGCTATAATTATTTCAGATTATTTTATAAATCCTTTGTTTCTGGATTTCTTGTTCTCTCTTAGGATTTTGAATATTTGTATTAAAGTGAATAATGCTATTTTAAGAATTGAAACTGCGTCATTCATAGGCATCAAGAAATGTTAAGATGGAAACTTTTGAATAATTACTTCTTATATCATGCCAATCCTTAGTTCTATGACTTTAATTCTAGTTGCATAAGAGTTACATAAGTAAATTAAAAAAATATTTCAGATACATAACAAAATTTGCATCAAATCTTCCTACAGTAAACTGAATACTCTCTCTTGATATCATATCAATTACTATATGAAATTGATGCTACAATATTTAGATATTCATTTCCCTGTGCATAATCCTGAAATTAGTTGGGGGTTTTTTATTTCTAAAATCTAGAAAAAAGAAACTTTTTGCGTTTTTTTATATCAATAATTTTTAAAAAAATTAAGGTTTTTTTCAAACTATATGATCACATTAATTTCAAATAGGTAATGCTGTTTTTGATTTAATTGTAAATTCACAAAGATTCAGCTACAAATTAAGAAAAAATCAGACAAATTTGCAAACTTGCGTGGCCTATAATGAGTCCGGATCTTAATCCGCTTGAACATGTTTGGGACATTGTAGGCCGACTGGTACAACGCAAGGATCCTCCTCCTCAGAACTTGCATGAAATGGAAGTGGCATAACATGAGGAGTGGCAGCAATTGCCACAAGAGCAATTTCAATGTCTGTTAAGGAATATGAGGCGAAGACCTCAAGCTGTCACTGAAGTGCATGGCGGAAGTTTGCGAAAACAAATTTTTTGTACCTCAAGTCCCGTAATTATCCTTTAAACTAATCCCAGTTATTGTTTAATAAGTAAAGTTAGATTTATGACAATGCTTAATTTATTGTCTTTTTGCACCAATTTGAACTCCATAAATGAGAACAAATTTTGATAATCCATGGGGTCAGAGAGTGGCCATTTACAGTCTAATTCATAGTCATTAGAATGCTTTTCATCATGTGTTTATACTGTTATCTTCAACAATCACTGAAACTATCATACCATACTAAAAACAGGGGGGTACAACACCTTTTTGACTATGTATATTTCTATTAAAACATTTTCTGCACTTTGATTATGGAACAATCGATATATCACAAATTTGTGATTTTAGAAATTCCTGTCCTAAATAATCAAAAAAATTTCTCTGATTCATTAAGTTTGAAAGGTTCATCTTAAATTCTTGTTTTTCCTGTGGTTTGAAATATCATGTTATATAGACATTGCCATATCCTCTGTCTATCCATCCATAATCATTTGTTTCTTGAACACAAAACATTCAAAATGCTTAAAAAGTCTATTAAAAAGCTTATTATATTGGATATGAAGTGCCAGTGGTGGATCCAGGAAGTATCAAAGGTGTTGTACCTATTGAAATTTGGGTGGGGAGGGTGTGAATCTTTACTATTTTTTTGCTGGTGATTTTTTAGCAAAAGTCCAAAAGATGAGGGGGAAAAGGCTTTGGGGGATTTGTACCCCTTGATCTTCTCACACTAAAAAGTTTTTGGTTTATGCCTAGTAACCTACTGCTCTCAACTGTTTCATTAGTAATCTTATGACGAGTGTTCTAAGATATTTATTACAATTTATGGTCATGAGAAGATGAAGTGTCACTGTCAAACATAATTTGTAATTTCTAGACTCTGTTATATAAGATCTTACTAACCTTGTAACATATCCCTGTAAGGACATTTACCTTTTATCACTTGCTCTCTGCTTGAAGTTCTACTATAAAGCACAAGCATGGATTTGGTGTAAGTTTTCTCCTTACAGTGATATATGACTAATATATACTAACTGTTCTTTGTTTAAAAATTCAAAATGGGAGTTTCATTCTGTGAAATAAATTTGATCAAGTTTGCAAAATATTTTTTTAATCGTTCTTTTTGGGAGAGAAAAAATTCATTTTCAACTAAGAAAAAAGTCAACAACATTTGCCTGCAAAGGTTTCTCAAACTGATCATCTGTTGCAATTCTGAAAAAAAAAGTTCAATCAACTCAGTAGGCCTTAAGAAAAACAAAGTTTGGACATAATTCATTTTCAGCAAGCCATGGCGCTGGTCGGGAAAGATGCCACTTGAGAGACGAAAAACTTCAGTATCGATAATCTAAATATAGCCACAGAATAAGAGGAAGTTTCAAGTGTTTTACAAACCTCAGACTGATGTGAAGCTGTGTATTCATGATTGGGCTAGGCTGTGGAGCACCATGTAGAGAACCATCGGGAGGACACAATTTTTAGATTCAGAGAGTGACAAATATTACTTGTGTGCCAGTGGTGATCATATCCACTTTGACCATCATGGGGATGAGATAGACATGGTGTTTGCCAGGAAAATTAACACAAATGTTCTTTCTAAAGATTGCATGGTATGATTTTTTTGTATATATGCTGTAATTAAATTGATGAATTAAAGATGAGCAAATTACAACATGATGATGCTAGAGAAGATTAATTGTTAAGGAAATTACAACATTGTATTAAAAAAGGAGATGGTGTTTTCAATGAAGTTTTCAAACAATATTTTAATGGATGATACTTGACAAGATGAATTTGACTTGATTTGTTTTACAAGAGTAACTGATGACTGCCTCCAATGATAAACTGAATATCACAAGGGTTTGTTGTTTTTCCTATCTTTTGACTATTTTGGGCAGAGACAAAAAATGGATATGGATGGTACCCTTATTATTCGAAGAACACTAATGTTTTTCAAAATTGTCATTTGATCTGCAGGTGTTAAAATACTTTGTTCATTGAGTATATGTTTATTTTTCATCACATCTGCAACCACTGGGTTTGAGATTTGGTGCATATAACCAGAACACCTGTTAAAGGAATAAAGTTTGATGAAATCATTTTTTTTCAATATTGTGCCAAAGTTTTCTTGCCTCAGATTTTTAATCATCACGGTTATTTTTTATGAGTTTAGGACACACGAAATCTAGGTCTCTTAGATTAGAAGAACTCGGTCGATGATGAATATCACTGGGTCACCAGGCCACAGGTAAAGGATGTAAAATAGTGTCAAGTGTTTCCTGTTTTAGTATTTCACCAAATCGTAGAAAACATGGTCTTTTATTAGCACAGCTGAAAAGGGACTCTTATCTTTGAAACTGAGAAGTAAAGAGGACTCAATAATATCCAAGATCTGATATGACATTTATTAATCATAATGTATCAATTTTAGCATTAAAAAAATCTAAGATCTGACAGAACTTAAACTTGTCTAGATGTTATTTTAAGAGACATATAGACATAACTTATGGATGACATCCTCTTTTTTATGATATATTATTAATCCCTCACACTGTAGATGTTTGTGGAGAAAAAAGACAAGAGTCTGTTTAAGAAACATGTTACACAAGTCAAGAAATTAACTACACATTGATATGTATGGAATACACAGAATGATATTGTTATCAATAGTATTTCTCTTCTAGAATATATCTATGCAATTGGAAATTATTTATCACTAATTAATTTTTTCATTGACACAGTGATTGGATGTCAATCATAAAAACTCCAATATCCAAAACTTTCTCCAGTTTTGAAATGTCAAAAAATGATAGCCCTTGACGATTGACAAGATTTATCAGATCATTGAACTTGATCAGATTCATCCTATTTAGTTTCACTTGTGACATATTTCTATTAAACGAGTTAATGATTCAGTATAAAACGAGCAAAAGCAAGTTTGATACCAAATCATTAACAAGTTCAATCAAAATAGTATTAAATTGAAGGAAGTTTAGTACTCTGTTTATTACTTGACCTCAGTAAACAAACATGATTGCTGAAAGTGTACTGAACGAAACATTTCTTCACATTGGCCGCCATTGTGACGGCGGTGCCAACATTGTGACGTCATACTTGCAGCGGTATTACACTAGTTTAATATCGCCGTGTAAATATTACACTGCAGTATTTTACACGGGCGAGTAATAAATCATCATATTTATTCTACTCACACTCCATTATTTTTTAGTTATAGAGTGTTGCATTTGATATCACCTTTTTGAACACTGAAGTCCATTATTTGAACAAGCATTAATCTGAGTGCCATTTAAGTATGATAACGATCTTAGTACTTTCCATTTCTTAAAATTAATGGGCCTCGGCCATTGTCAAGGAATGATGAGTTACTCAGACATTAACCTTAAAGGCACTAGTGCACGCTTTTACGGTTTAAATTGGCTATTTTTAGGTTTTCGAGGACTTCTGCATTCACTTAAACTTTCTATCGATGCAATGAAATACTAAACATTCTTTACAATTGACCTGCAATCAGCAATGAAAACGTTAAGACAGCCGCTGTCGGCTTGGACATAAAAAAATCTATGGTTAGCTGTGCACAAAACGGATAAATTATTGACACTTTGAAACGGCTGAACTAGTACTGTGATCAGCTATTGAATTTGCCTAAACTCTGAACTGAAAACAAATCATGAAATATGTTTTATGAAAGCAATGTTGTAAATTAATCGATTCAGTAACACAGTATTAGCATTGTTATTAGATTGACTATAGCGGCTGCCGTTTCCGCTTTTCTGGTTATGAGCAAAACCTTAATATTTCCGATATCGTAGTTCATGCGGATTTAATGTAATGTAACATTAAATACTTACGGCCTTTAAAAATCCACTCTACTACCTGAATACGTAAATATTTGTTAAATAACTTACGAGGTAGATTACTTGAGTGAGGATAGTGAGTAATATCAAGAGATATGCAGTATCAGTGCATTCGTTGTGTTTACGAAATATTGGCGTGCACTAGTGCGTTTAACGTAAGGAAGCATTAAGAAATCACCTGGTGAATCACAATTAAAGTTAGCATGTGTTTCAGTGCTTGTATTGGCTTGAAGATACAAAAACTTCAGAAACAAGATGGATGCTACCAATCAAGGTTGATGCTTACCAAAACTCAACTTGACCCGATAGTAGATGGGAAGTCAATGTTTCCCATTTTTCATACAGATTGAGCAAATCAGTAGCCCGGAAGAAGAACAAAATCATTCACACTGAAGATTAGCTTTGTTAGCATTGTGTCAATGGCATTTGTTTAGCTGTTAATACGTTACCTTCTGGTTTTGTCTTGAACTTAACGGAAGAATCATGTTTGACATTTTATATGAATGTTTTTTTGAAAGATTTATTTCTTCAAATTTTCACTAATAAAAATAAGTTTGTGCCAAATGTATCGTTTTCACAGGGTCGAAACATCTGATTATTCAGTCCAATCATCGGTGGTTGTAGAATAAATAATCAACTATCAAGGAAAAACCGCTTGCGTCCATTTTGTGCAAACACATAGCTTTTCATCATTGGAGGTAGGGATCTGGAATTGATTTTCCAATCATGGTACATCTGTTAGAAAACTAATTCTTTGGATCAGAAAACTTCTTGCAAAGATGTTTCTTTCCCTGAAGAATAATCTGACTGCGTACATCTAGGGTATGATATTGATACAACTTTTGTCCCCAAGACATCTGAATACCATAGTGTTAGTTTTATGGACCAGGAGAAAGGATGTTAACCCTAAAATGGCTACATGCAGTTTTGGCTTGGTATTTGATATAATTTTCTTCCTCTTCGGATAATGGAGTTGAATCTATAGATATTTTACCCTTTGAAGAAAATATAATTTACCTTAATCAATATGTATGGGGGTAAATAAAACATCCAAAAATCTGTTTACAGTTTCTGTGAGATTAAGCAATTAAGCAAAACATGTGTTGCAAATGTTTACTGTTATAACTATTTTAAGAAACCAGTGAAATCATTGAGTTACGAAAGATTTCTTGTGGAAGATACGAGTTGTGTAACTTAGAGAATGCACCTTGCAAACAGTAGATAAGAATAAAGGTATGGTCATTAGGTGCTTATACAGAAAGACCTACAGATGTTGATTCCATGATCTGTGTGTAGATGATAGCTTGATTCCAATTTGTTTACACCTGGTTCCATCTTGGACACATATGCCCATAGTTTCTCTTACTTGTGTAAGTTTTACTCTATGAACTCAGAAAGTCAAGGAATCTTTTCATTGCCCATGGAAACTTAAGGCCAGAAATTGGTGTCTCTTGGTATTTCTCCAAATGTAGCAGTTCTCAATAATCTTATTTGTTGTACCTTTGAAACTGAAATGGTTTGTAAGAGTGGTTGTTATCTATTGTTTACCCATCAGGCCATTAGGCTAGATTGGTTATTGCTTATAAGGACATTTTGAATGCCAGTGTTTGCAGTTGTCCATTGTCTGGTGATGAGATGTGATTTGGGGTTTAACACCCTTTTCAAGAGTATTTCACTTATATTACTATATATATAAACTATTTATTCAAATCTTTTCAAATTTTGCGTATGGGGTTGACACTACTTGGAAAGTAACAATGCCAGATTACAAACATTTTTTGTATTTATACATATCTCTATGTACTTCCGTATTTTGTGCTTGTAATCATTTCAAAAATCTTCACTGAGACAATTTCATCTGATTTTTTGGTAATTTGCACTATAATTTCTACACTTCAAGTAGAGCTGCAGTTCCAAATGACAGGCGATTCATAATTAACAAATACCTGTATTCGCCACCATTATCAGTGGCACAAATCCTTATATTTGCATGTTTTATTTACTAGAAAACTATCTCATAAACTAAGATGAACTCTGAAGACCTTAAAATAGGACTCATTTCCAACAAATAACGTCTGAGTTTTGTGACCTAGCTACTTTGAAAAATTGAATTATAATGACTGTAATTGCAAGATGTTTATAGTTATAGTTATAGTTTATAGCTTTTTCTATGGATAACGAAAGTCAATGAAACTTTGTAGTAAAAAAAAATCCATTATAGCAAAAGATCACTGAGTGCATAAATTGTATAAATATTTTTTTTTCTTTTCGATTCATTCTTGTGAATACTTAAAAAGATTTATTTGTATTTCTTTACCTAAAACTGATGAATCTTAAAATAACATTTCGATGCAAAACATCCTACAACAATGCATCCAAAATACATTTTAAAAGCAGACAAACATACTTGACAATTGTAGAGGTAATCTTGTATGAGAACAAAAAAGGAAACCAAAACAATTTTCCAAAAGTAAATTAGTACCTTCAAAGTAATTCTTTTTTAAATTGACTCCACACAAACAAGAATCTTGTGACCTTTCGGTTAATTGTAAAAAACGAAAGAAGTGTTTCAAAAATAAATTTTCCGTAGCTGACAATTTAATTTTGAAGAAAGAAGCATTGTGGTCATATGGTCATTGTTGCCTTGCCATGGAGCTGTACTTTCACAAATTAAAGAAAATGTACAATAGGCGCTTAGTTCTTAGATTTTCAGTTCAGTTGACTAAGAATTAAAGAGCTGCTGAAAATGAAATTGATAGATAGGAAAATCTGTACATTTTGTAAATCAGAGCCAGAAGATATTGTCCATGTTTTTATTCCTATTGCCTAGTACAGAGGTTTTAGAATGAAGTAAGAACTATTTTTAGATACATTTTTTACATTGAAGTAGTTCTTTCCGACTTCACACTTCTGTTGGGTCTTGATTCTGGCTATGATGTTATCATAACATTATTTTTGCTGGTAAAAGATTTATTTTTTGTTTAAGTATTAACAACAGAAATTACAATATATCAAGATTTGTATAGGAAAAACAAACCATTTTACTTGTTGAAAAGTATCTAGCCAGAAAAAACAATATTCTTAGGTTCCAAAAGAGCTGTACTTACCTGATATTTACCTGATAATTTTATTGCATACTTAGAAAGCATATACTTTCTCTTTCTTCTGACGATTTTGCTATTTTAGTTACCTTAATTTTGCCTGGATTGCCTGAGTGCTTATCACTCTCTGTATTCCCTGCTGTATGCTGCTGCAGAAATTGTATACCTACTATAGAAACATATAAAAAGATAGTGATGAATTTTGGGAAAACCCCCTATTATGACCAGAGTTCATGCTTTATGTATATGTATACATACAAAGAAGCAAATATTCCTACATGTATGTATGCATGCATACTTACCACATGACGAATAGTAATTTTGGAATAAGTATTTTCCGTGTAAAATTTGCAATTTAAGTTAACTGTGAATAATCACATGCATTCTATGTCTTGAATCGTTTAGATTGGATTCATGTCTATTGTATTTGCCTTATTTGTACTGTATATTTGAAAAAAATACAGATATTTCATACCTAACATTCATATGGAAATACAGTTAGAGTGATCAGTTTTCTTATGAATTACTTGATAATTTAATTTCCTTTATTTGTGAAATACTTTAATTCAAAATATTACAAATCTTTCACATGTATAGAACACATGTGAAAACCAATCTGTCATTAATTTCTAAGGATAACCTTATCAGTGGTATTTCCTTATTTGTATAGTATATTTCCTTCATTACTAAACTCCCCACTGCAAATATTTCACATGGCGGTTACACATGTGAATTTCATAGTCACTATATTAACTTGAGCAACCCCGGCTCTGTGAAATTCCTTATAAGACTTCATTTACAGTGATTCCTCTGTCATATCTCATAACACAAGCCATATACGGGATGTGAGTCCATGGACCATCGTGTGTTGACAGCGATGTGTGTTGACTACAGTGTCACGTGTTGAGTGTTCCGTCACTCGATCTCATGTCGACACTCGAGAACAAGCCTTGTTTTGTCTGAGACAGCTCGATCTTCCCTACAATAATGACTATTTACTAGATTATTATCGTTAATTGATATTTACCACAGTTTGGGTGAAGGTCAGACTCTCCAAATGATATAAGATAAAAATGCTTGAAAAATATTTTGTTGATAAGCAGAAAAAATGAGGTCTTGAAGAAATAACATCATATTTCAGCAAGGACTCGCATCAAATTGTCATCAGACCTCATATGATTGATATGTGTGCCAAATCGCTAACAAATTCTAGACCAGTTTTTTTTTAACTAGATATGATCATTTTAACCTCAATATGTGTTGACACAAGTTGTTTGAATGATTGTTACAAAAAAATGTTCTTAATAAAATGTAAATTATTTGTTTGTGCATGTAAAGATCCTTGATGATTACAAGTTTAAAGAAAAGAGAAACATCAATTTAAAGAAAATTTTATTATATTGGTGTAATTTGCGAAGAGTTTTGATGTCACTTTGTACCTTGCTGAAATTTGTCAGTTTTAGAGAAGGTTGAAGTACAGTTGGTTCTTGATTGTCTTGTTAAAATCATTGCAATGTATGATAATAAGACTTGGAAGAAAACTAATAAATTTCACATTAAAACTTGGTCTAGACATTGTAAGATAACACGATGACATGACTGGAAATTAGAGTAAACATTGACAAATATGGTGGAAAGGTTAGCTCGTCTTATTGTCTGGGTCACCTTCTGTGGAATAGATGTAATAGTTATGTTCTTAACATTGTGCTACATCAATATTATTTAAGCCAAGAATATTGCACTTCATTTAAGAATATACAATCACTGTATGAAAGTTGGAAACATAGCTAGTCTAAAGCATTAATTTGTGAATTTCAAAGGATGAAATTAAAGTAACACCCTTAAAGTTTACATAACCACAAACATATTTCACTATTTTCTTTGGAATATATGAATATCTGATTACAATATTGTATAGTGCGCCAAAGGTCGCTACTCAAATATGTTCACTTTGGTAATGAAAGCCGTTTGAATGCCTCTTTTGATGGGCCGCTTAGATCTATCTGGCCACAAACCAGTGAATGCATGACTGGTCACACGCCCTTTTTGTTACGTCATAAACAGAATCATTGCCTCGTGATCTAAACATCTATCGTAACAATATCACAATAAAAACCCTATAATTAACGATTTTCAGGGAATGATTTCCACTCAGTTAGATAAATCATTTGACGATGTAGCACTATTAAACGTTTGGTATAAAAAAGATATCCACATCAATGGGAATTCAACAATTATTTAAGGTGGTATTTCAGTTGAAATAATGATGCGCCACTCTGTGCACTCTGTTTATTACGTCACACCCGCGCAAATGTTATGGCCCCTAGCCCAGGTGGGTTTTTCACAGCCGATAATTACGCTGTCTTAATGAAAGGCTAATTAAAGGTGTTTATTGGACAAATTAACAAAAAGCAAGCCCAGTTCTTTTTTCGTTGAAAAATCTTTGAACGAAAATCGAGAAGTGATAAAGTCGAGGTTAGCAGTTGTTTAACAAGGATTCTTTCTTATTTCTATCCAATCAAAACAATGTTTCATTTTCTTTTGTTATAAGAAGAATGTGTTCACCTCAAGGTGAATGACCTCCATCAGACAGCAGACTGATTGCCAAAATTGAATCATTGTCTCTGGTTAAACAAGTAATTTTGTCTGCAACCAGTTAGGATGATTATGTACGGCTTGCAAAAGAACACGCTCATCTATAAGAGAGGGAAGATTGTTTTAGAACCTTTCGGAAGAAAATTGAGTCATTCTGTTAATGATATGAATCATGAGTACATAATTCCATCAGTGATTACCTCCATGAAAAAATTAACTTTGTCCTCTTTTATTCAATTATGAGTATGACCTGTTTAAGTTGATGATATGAAATGTAGCACGGTGGTGTAGTGGTCACCTTGCTCGCTTCTCACATCAAGTGGCCCAGGTTCAGATCCATTTAGAGGCAACAAAACTTTGTAACTTTGTTCTTATACTATATTGTATCATCCACATTGCACCAGCAGTTATAATGGGCACCTGAAAACAGGATGAGCAGACCTCAAAACTGGCTCAGGGCACTAAACTGCTTTGAAAGAGCAATTCCTTTAGGGCAATGATATAAATAGTGCTTAGGAATTATTTGTACCTGTAAATAGCAAGTTATAAATATTCACTTTGTTATGAAAGAAATTAATTTAGATTTTTCCCTTTTAATACTATTCATAGGATGAATGCAGATATTTTCATTACTTCCTTTTCACACTTCAGTACGAAAAGGTGACAAAAGTCACCCATTTAAATTGTTTGGTTTGTATTTAACATCATGGCTACAGGTTCAAAATTGTTGCAATAATTAATTGGTTTTTTTGATGTGAAGCAACTTCTATAATGCGTCATAGAATTTACACATTATTTCAATCTGACACTTCCTGGTGTGTTTCATTTGATTTAAAATCATGTTTACGTCAATCACAATCTTAGAATAGGCAAGTAATTAGGAAAACACATTTCCACGGTCTTTTAAAAAAGTCAGACTTGATATATGAACTAAGACATTTAAACTTTCAATATAATCTTTGTGTATATATCAGTAAGAGGATAGAAAATGCTTGATTTTTATGGCATGAGAACTGTTGTACCTCATAAGCAGTTTAATATAAAGCCTCTCCGAGTGCTAAAGCCTAGTTATTTCCTGTTCTGGTTGGTGACTTTTTGATTTTTGTATTAATGTATGTAGGTTTAGATGTAAGTATGTAGGTATGGGTTTATGAGCGTATGTAGGTATGTGTGTATTAATGTATGTAGGCTTTGATGTAAGTATGTAGGCATGGGTGTATTAATGTATGTAGGTTTGGATGTAAGTATGTAGGTATGGGTGTAAGTATGTAGAAATGGGTGCATGAGAGTATGTAGGGTTGTGTAAAGGTATTTAGGTATTTGGGATCTATAAATATAAATGTCCTTTTGGATGCTGTAAAGGATATATATGTATTGAATGATTGATGTTTGCTTATGTTTATTTGTATTTTATATCTGATGTATTTTAAGGTGTCTTTTCGACCTTATGAGGTCCGGTGTGATTTTTAATATTGTGACCAAATATTTTATGATTTGTATATGTAACACATGACACTGTAATAAACTATTATATTATTATTATTATTATTATTATTATTTTTGAGGCTTTCTTTTAATTGCTTCACTTTAGAATGTGAGACTGGCTAGTTCTCATCCTTATTTTCCTTGCTTCTCATGATGTATGATGTATTTTTTATTACCAGACATTTATTTAAAATGTTATCATACATGTGTTTAAGGAATAAAGTACAAGAACTCAGTAAATGTGACCTTCATATATATATATTTATATATATAGCTTTCAAACTATAAGACACTAAATCATACTGCGTTGCAAAGCCAATGGCTATTTTTTTTCAAAATACATAGTTAAGCCTGGTCTTTCAGAATCAAGATGGATTTGTCCTTGTCGAAACATCATTAAACATGCAATTGGTCAAAGGTGTCAGCAGAGAAATCCATTACGAGATGCTTAAAGAGCCACTCCGTGAGTTGTTGGAGTCATACATACCAAACTTAATCAATGGTGTCATTTGATGGCGAAGTATCGACTGTTACCAAATTTTAAAGCTTATTGGGTTTTTTAAAGTGACATTATGAAGGTAGAAAATCGCAATTATGATTGAAAACCCTTGTCAAATAGTCAAACGTAATTTTGAAGACTTATCTAAAACTGCCAGGAGGGCAGTTAGGAGTTGATAGTGTTCGCTAGGTTATATAACTAGTATCCATGTAATTTGGACGTGACATCTACACCTCTGTGCATTTATAAGACTGTTTTTAGATTTTCATGGAAAACCAGTATTTTTCATATATATGTCTTTTGGACATGAAAAATTAAGATGTTTTGATTTTATATCACCACATATGACATTTATGTTCGTATCAAAGGTAAATAATATGTTATGAAAATCACAGAGTGGCTCTTTAACATGAAGAGGTCATTGTCCTCTAACAAAGGGAGGTGAGAATTCCTTTCTTGGTTTCATGGTAAAATGACATAAGAAATTGATTGATACCCTTCAGTATCTCAAGGAACCAAATTGATTCTCAACAATGCTTTATATAACACTGTTCTTTTCTTCAGGCTTGGAATGTGAGGAAATATTGACTTTTGTTGACAAAGGGCTGATAAGAAATGATTGCTAATTTTGAGTTTATTCAAAGTTCTAAATTTATCCCAATGGCATTTCATTATTCTGAACTCTGTGACATGGCGGTGCATTGTCCTGTGCAAAGGTCAGTAACTATCCCCTAATATGTTTAGCAACATGCAGTGGGTGCCATTCTTCTCTGGATGGGTGACTTGCTTCAACACTTCATAATTATATTGGAGGTTGCATTTTCTGCCCCACACTAGGACATGTATGGAAACTTGTATCACTCTGAAAACAGAACATAAAAGAAGGGTCATAAAATGTTTTTAAAAATCTGTTTCTTGATCAAAAGTTTATGATCGTTTGATATTATTTTCCAATAAAGTTTTAGGCATTAGACTCTATATGCAAGAGGTATTGTCTAATGATGCATAGGTCATAACTATCGATTGTTAATCCATCAATTTATTAAAGGTTCCAAATTATGCAAAAATACTTCATAACATCAATCATATTGTCTACCTATAACCCTCATCTTCAGTGAGGTTATTAGACATTGATTCTCTAAGGAGAGGGAATTAGTTGATCCATTTCACCGAAAATACCTCCAGCTTGACAATCTTCTTATGGCACTGACCGATCACGCCTAGTTATCCATTAGTTTCGTAAGGTATGCGTGATACAAACATGGATCACACCCTCTTCCACATTGACCTTAACATTCTTACATGCATGGCATACTTATTATGATCGATACCTATCGTCTACACCTATTTTAGTTTTCAATAGATTTGTATTAGATGTAACCTAAAGTGATCATTGATTTACATTTCGACAGCTTGCATCAGGTGGGTATTTAACCGATTCAAAATTAAAATTTCTTGATCCGCCCCTGTGTAAGTAAATGTCAATGACCCGCTGCTAACTTAATTGCCCTTCATGTACGATTGATGAACTAATGTATAAATATTATAGTTGAGATAGACTTGTGACAGAAGCTCTTTTCCATTGTGTGTAATTTTTAAAAATCTTTTGAATGAAGAGTTTAAAAAGTTTTCCATATCAAATAAGTTATGAAGCTCCTCGATTAAAATATAAAAAGGGAAAGAAAAAATGGAAGCACAATAACTGTATTTCAACAAAAACTCCAAGTATCCCAGCATTAGGAAACCTTTCAAATCAATATCTTGTTTAAAGGCCATGGATTTGAAGTCGGATCTCCATGTTTTGATGTGCTCATAAACCTACGTCAGTGAATATTACATTTCAACTTCTCATACGACATTAACTGACATTTCAAAACACTTGCATCTTCAGAATCATTGATTGTAACTCTGGTGTATTGATACACCAGATGCGACTGACATGCACTCCTCTTGTGTTGCACTATACAACTTCGACCTTCACATTGAACTTCTTGTATGTCTGCTACCGACATGTGACCAACATACGTTCAAAAAGAAGTTGGTAAGGGTGCAAGATCTTACAAGAAAAGCTAAGGAATACAAACTTTCTGAAACTAATACAATCTAACCTTGATATTGTACTTCCTGTATCTCTGCTCCCAACATGCATCAGCAAGATGTCAGAAACCTTCTTCATCAAAACTGTGCCAATTATGCACATGTCTGACTTAAAGAATATTGATAACTTTCAAAAGCTGATGATTATCATATGTTTACATTGTATATCCTGTATCTCTTCTACCATCATGCATCAGCTGACCTGCCTACCATACGTAAAGTAAGAAGGTGAGGTTTCAGACAGAAAGACAGAAATTCATACAATCCGACCAATCCGTCATTTAACTCCATTCTAAGTATCTTGTGCATCAGCAAGATATGTGATATGTACCTACAAAGTAACTGACAGAAAATGAAATGTTTTAAAAATCTGACCTTGACATTGTATAACCAGTATGTCTGCTGACAACATTCATCAGCAAGATGATGACTACACTGCTTTTAAATGTTCAGCAATACTTTTGACAAAGTTTCACTATGAGAGAGGATAAGTGAATAAATCTTTCTTTTTGAAACTGATGCTTATCCGACCATGACATTGTACTTGTTGTGTGCGTGCTCTCGTCATGTCTTTTCAAGATGTCTGACCCCCAACCTGCTTTCTGTTTCCTTACTCTGGTCGGCAGGTAACTGAAAACATGCCACAGCTGACGGAGTGGCACCAGACTTGCTGATACTAATATTCAACTCCGCACTGAATGGTGTTCTGACATTTGATTGGAAACTGCTCATCTGATGCATCGGCAAGATAATGACTTTTTTGCACCAATGGCATCACTTAAGTTTTAAATGAAAATGTTTTTGCTAATGATAACCCAGATCAATTTTTCAAATGTCTTTTTGCTTCACCAAGTATAAAAAAGGATACTGTTTAAGTTTTGTTCTTAGTTGCATTCAAAACTGGGTATACTTAGAAACTGTTTGTGACTGAAACAAAAAGTATACCATTTTAAGAATTTATATGATTTTGATGAGAACACTTTATGAATAAGCAATTTCATTGTTTTGCAAAGGGAAAGTTCACTTGCAAAGAATAAAGAAGTTGCTTATCCACATGATTATCCTTATTGTTCAGTGCATAAAACTATATTAAGTCAATCAATTAAGTGATATATTGTCGTTAAATTTATACATATGTTCGATCAGTTATTGACGCACTTCATTTTCATTGAAGTTTGTGTTGTTTAAATGTGTATGTTGACTTGAGAAGAGTGTCAGGATAGGCTTGGTGTGCAAATCCTTTTCATATATTTCTGTGAGAGTATTTCCTTTTTATGACACACTTCATTAACTACACATCAGACCAACAAAGGGCAAAAGGGTGTAAAAAGCTTTGAATGAAACGCTTTGAACTGCATGTCAAAAGAGTTGCACTTTGTGTTGAGAGTTTGATTGACAAATGTCAGACTATATTGAACTTTTGCCGGATGCTGCTATGATGACAGAGGTGGATTTAATCAGCGCCCTCTTTTAATTAACAAGGATTTCACTAATTGGCTTGATTATTGTTCATCGAACATTTTTTTTAATAGACATACTGCTTTCGGCATTATTGTACAGAAGATCTTTTATCGCATATTTTGCACATCAATAAAAGATCTTTAGCAACAGAATATTATTTGAATGGATTTATTAATTTGACCATTTATTCTAATCATACATGTCCAAGACATTACCTTCATAATTGTCACTTCAAGAAAACCAAGGTCACACAGAGTCGCTGAAGGGAATTTTTAAGTAGACTATTAAACTATAGCAAAATTTCTGGAAAAGGTTATTGGAAACATAACCAGAATATATTCTCACTCATAAATAAGTTGCATATGGATAAATGAAGAAGTCAGTCTTGCTTTCCTTAAAGATGTACCACTCGGATGTACCAGTTTTCACTGTTAAACTTTGATTTTGTTTTCCGAAGAAATTGAAATGCTCATCTTTGTCTTATTTTCATTTTTACCCTTGTTTATTATATACATTTTAACAATATTTTGTACAGTCTCGTTACAAAGTCCTTAATGGCCGGAATATTTGTTTTATCAAGTATATATTTGTGATAAATCTATGTAAAAAATATGTTTGACATGTGAATAAAACTCTTTTCTTCTTTTTCTGCTCAGAATATATTCTTACTCATAAATTAGGTGCATATGGATAAACGAAGAAGTCAGTCTTGCTTTCCTTAAAGATGTACCACTCGGATGTACCAGTTTTCACTGTTAAACTTTGATTTTGTTTTCCGAAGAAATTGAAATGCTCATCTTTGTCTTATTTTCATTTTTACCCTTGTTTATTATATACATTTTAACAATTTTTTGTACAGTCTCGTTACAAAGTCCTTAATGGCCGGAATATTTTTTTATCAAGTATATATTTGTGATAAATCTATGTAAAAAGTATGTTTGACATGTGAATAAAACTCTTTTCTTCTTTTTCTGCTCATTCCGCAAAGCAAAACAAAAGACGATAAAAATTGATTTGCAAAATGAAATAGGAGTTTAATTGTCTATATGTCTTGAATATGTTAATCTGTTAATGACTCCAGAAATTTTCAAATCTGTCCTTTGAAAAAAATTATTTTGAACATTTACAAATGTCAAATTTGACTTGTTGCAGAATAGAGTTGATATGAAATTGATATAAATTCTTACTGAAGGAGTTATTATGATATCAATATATTATAGTTAATGTGTTTTTTTTGCCTTGATGGAAAGTTTATCATTCCTGGTTTGCAAGTATAATTTAATTAATTGCAAGGCATTTATCTCAATATAAGAAAAATACAAAATATCTCCCTTTCAGGTTCACATACTTTCATAAGATTATTCATTTGAGACATCAGAAAAAATTCATATTTTGATTTCTAAGATATCCTGCTTTCATTCATTAAAAACACTTAGTCGGAGGAAACAGCCTACTTAAAGGTTTAATCACACAATCATGCACATGTAAATATGACCTACTTCTCTCTTGCTTATTTGCCGGCCTCTTAAACAGTCCATAGTTTACACAGCTTCCGTTGCTTTCCAAATTAGTTAATGAGGGCTAGATGCGGAATATGATTGGCTATTGTGTCATCGAGTGGCAATATGCATATACAAAAAGCATTAAATACTGTTTTGACTTCGATGAAAATCGCTGCAATAATAACCTGTTGACAACACTATGGCATCGAAAGTAGATCACCGGAGAAAATTATTCTCAAAATTGTCTCGGAGTGTATCATTTCAGGTAAGGAAATTCTTTTTTTGTTTGGATCCTGCAAGGTTTTTTGTTTTGAATGCTCCGTATGTAAAATATGACTTTGTTGGGACAAGTATTTTCAACATAACTCATTGCCCCTAGTAGCAGCCTTGGGACATTATCTTGAGGTTGTTGAGCTGTGGATTCTTTCTGAAAGTGACAGAGATTGCATGTTCCATGGAAGTATATGTGACTTTAAAACATGCCAAATGGGAGCATCATTTTGAAAGTAGTCTTGAGAATTGGTTGAACGTACGTTTTTATGAGTTAAAACACTCTCTAATTTTACGTGGCTTTCTAACATCACAAATACAATATGTTCAGGTTTCAGCCCAAATTATTATATCTACCTTTCATGTTCATCAAAAAATGCCATTTAACAAAATTTCAGTGGTAATTGAACAAATGTTCGGAAGTGGAAATTTTATTCTGTTTGCGTGTTTTTGTGATGGTACTTCAGATCAATCAGCAGTATCCCTTTTACAGTTCATATAAGACTAGTGAATGGAAAAACCACAGTTTCATTTGAGTCAAAATGGACTTGACTTTATAAAAGCTCTTAACTTCTGTTTCTATGGTGATCAATCTTAGACAAAATGTGCTTGATTTATAAGTGCCTTAGATTTGTCAAGTCAGGAAATGACAGTTTATTTGTTTGAACTTGGTATCATTTCAAATATCTATATACTTATCAATATAAATATCACTTGAGAATGATAATATCACAAATACACGCTCACTTTTAGGATATTAGCACTCAGTTGTATGGTATACAGGATGATATATGTCATAACTTGTAAAATCAATGATCAAAATCTCGTTATCTCTGCCCAATCACTACTAATTAGCATGACAGGAATCTCATTAGGGGTGCCTGTCTACAATAATTACAATATTCAGGAACTGTGCAGGATGACAGGGGGCTATTGCATAGAGGTCTGACATACAAACACATTTACAGTAATTGTGGTTAGGAAATGTGATGTAGCACAAATGGTAGTGTTTCATGCCCAAAATGTTAACCCTTTTTGTGGTATTTTCGATGATAGAACTAGGAAGAGATTACCAAATCTTTATCAATAGCACAAATAATGTTTTTTTATTCGTCAAATGTTAACCTTTTTGTTGATGGAACTTGGAAATATGATTTCTAGATCTTTGTCAATAGCACAATTAGAAGTGTTAGATTCACAATATGATAACCCTATTTGTGGTATTTTAGATGTTAGAATTTGGATTTAAATCTCAAAATGTATAGAATTTATTATAGCACAAAAAAGTGACGCATTTTTAAAATGTTAACTGTTTTTGTGGTTTCATGGATAATGGAACTTAGATTTTATAGTAACTATGTCTGTAACACTAACACAGATAGAAGTTGTACATTTTCAAAATTCTAACCTTTATTTTTTTCATGGATCTTTGAATTTCATTTACCAAATTTATAATGACACAAATAGTATTGTTAGATTCACTACCCTATTGATTGTATTTTAGTTGATAGAATTTTTAATTCAAATTACCATGCAAATGTTTCATAGTCTGTGTATTAAATTTTGGTAGTATTTTAGGTGATTGTACAGGAAATTCAGATTGACCTTCATGTAAAGAAATCATTAAAATTTATTGATGTAAAATGTTAACCCTTTCGGGTTGTGTTTTTTAGATAGAGAAACTATAACTGACTACCTTTCGTCCTTTGAAGTACTAACATCAGAGGTTCGTATGTTAGGTAACAATTCGGTCACGGCAGTTTGCAAGCATGGTTCCAGCCATGTTGATTTCTAATTATATTGTCCACAAGGCTATGTCAATCTTTGGTTAATTATTTCTAATTCACAAGGATTAACAGTTTCCTAAATGAAATCTATTCTTTAATTTCTCAAATCTCCAAATAAGCAGTTTTTGCTTTATTGAGTTTTTGAACGGTGATAGTATTTCTAATTTGTTACCAAAATGTTAAACTTTCGAAATGGAATGATATGAATTTTGTTCTCGAGACTAATCTGCTTTTTGAAAATATTTGACTTGTGACTCTGATGGATTTGTCGCCGCTTCTGTTGAATGCAAAAATTTAATTGAAGAACCAAAATGAAAGTTAGGTCTTGAAATCTTCTAAGTTAAGTATAGAGACTGTCACATTTGTTGGACATGCTTTAAATTGGCTTCAGTCTGACCTGGTGACATAATGTACTGGCTGAGGGAAGTTGTGGTAGATAATTAGGTAACAGACGAAACTAAACTCATTTTCTTTAAAGGTATTTGAGATGTTTCTGGTGTAAGAACTGTGTTGATGTATTCATTGTTGTACCAGAGAACTCAAACAAATCACGCAAGACATTCATGTTCATTTTCTAAAATATTCCACACTTTCTTGGCTTCCTTTAAAAATGCAAAAAGTCTATCAAAGTAAAAGTGGAAGTTAACAATTATTCTCTATACAACTTTGATGGAACTTCCTCTGTTAAATAATGTCAAATTTGTAAACAGGTCAATACTATGAAAATAACCTTTTTAGGATTTGGGTTTTGGGATGGATTTAAGCTAACTACTTTGTTGACCTATTCCTGTTAAATTGTAAGGCTTTTACAAATTTGAAAAAGACTTTGAACTTTGTAGCATTTTGATCTAAGGTTCACTACATCTACCTCAATCTTTATGGGTCTTTACTAAGTGGCCTGATAAACAAGGTTGACCCAGTTGGTCAAGCAGTGGTCTTGAAAGATTAGTCAGATTATGACTATGATTTCACAGTATGACACTAACATTTTGGTATGAGGTAAAGGCTATTTGCTAGCTGACCAATTTGTGTTAATTGCTTCCTTCGTTATGTAAGTTTGACCAGGTCAACATTTCATCATCATTTTCTTAACATGTTTCAACTTGGTTACCGGTATGTTAAAATCATGGACTAATAATATGCCTGTATAAACCTAAATATCTCTTTGAATTTTGTTTCCATAAAAAAAAACCAATCGGACTATCCTTTTAAGTTGCTCAGAATGGAGTAGCAAGGAATAAGTAACAAGGAGTCACTGGAATAACTTTTTATCCTTAAAATGGTCACACACAAAAGTTGTTCTAGATTTTATCTTCAGTAGTGCTGGGTGCATATATATTTTTGTAATTAAAAAAGAAATTGAAAATATCTTTTGTTTAGATATGAAAATGAAATAAGGTTCTCTTTGGGAGAGAATTATCTTATTTAAATATATTTTTTCATTATTAAGACCTTTGTTCAGGTTAATTTGTCTACATATGTCATCATCCCTTGACCTCATTCTTAGATTCTTTATACCTATTTCAGCAGGATTTTAGAATTCTATATTGGTTTGTTTGATATACAATTTAAGCATCCTCTCTTTAGCAAGTTATGAAACTAATCATTGATGGTCATGAAACTGTTGTCAAATTACGTAAATAATGTTTATGAAATTAAAAATGTAAAATGTGCATTCTTATAAGTAGGAAAAGCACAGAGGCTTTTTGCCAATTTTTTTTTATGTCACTCTCTGATGACGCATTGTAATAAAAACTGGGTTAGTTGAGGTAAATGCTGTAATGAGCTTTAGATTTATCTTTGAGGTTGGTAATGAGTTCAGAACTTATTTCTCTGCATAGCCTAGGGGTTGGTAACATCTTCAGAAGACTTGTCTTGGATCAAACTGAATCTATTAAAAATAGAAACTCTCAGCCTGATTAAATTCTTTTGCAGGTTCTCATTGACTTGTGCAAAAATAGCAGTTGAGAAACATGTCAGCATATCTTGGTTAATTATTTCGTCATGGTTGCTCATCCAAAATGTTGCAAGGAGGGGGCTGTTGAGAAGTTGGGTGGAGGGTTACATAGTGAAAGTGGCGGGGTTGGGTGGTCATCTATTGAAAAGTATTGGTACCCTATTAGAAAGTTTGTGTAGGGGAGGGGGGGGGGGATGTTCCTATTTGAAAGTTGAATGGGGCTGTCACCTTTGAAGTGAAAGGTGGGCACCTATCAAAAAGTTGGGGTACCCTTTTGGAAAGTGAGATGTACATTTTTGGAAAGATGGGGGTACCCTGTAGTAAAGTTTGTGTATATATGTGTTTGAGAGGGGGGTCACATTGGAGACTTGAATGGGGTTGTCCCTTATTGAAAGTGGGGTTGGTTTCACCTATTTCAAAGTGGGGGTGGCAGGTGGGCCAGTTGGCCAACTATTGAAAAGTTGGAAGGAGGTCACCTAATCAAAAGTGGATGGATGGGGATCACCTATTGTAAAGTGGGGAAATTGTCTTTAAGGGAACTGGTTACCTTTGAAAATTAAAGGGGAGAATTGTAAAGTGGGGAAATTGTCTATGAGGGAACTGGTTACCTTTCTTAATTGAAGGAGAGAGAGGGTGTCACCTATTGAGAAGTGGAGGAGGTCATCTTTTGAAAGGGGCAAATTAATTTATTTTGATTGTCATATCTATGTGGCATTATGTCTTATAGTGCCTTAACCCTTCACCTGTTATTGCAAGTAGGTTCTAGGTATGTGACTTTCGTTAGCCCTTGGCTAAACCACGTCTAAGAGCTTATGGAGAGTAAATGATAGATAGTGCCCGCTAACACTTAAACTATAAATTTTTAAAATATGTGAAAAACGAAATTGAATCAATAGGAGAAGCACATGCAGATACAGGTGAATTTGTGATTAAGGATTTTGGAATTTTTTCTGGTTTAGTTCTTCCAATTGTTCTTTTTGACATGTAATTATGATTACTAAGACTTGAAATCTCAATCAAAATTGATGCCATCCTATTCTTTTAACAGAAATCATAATCCTTGAACAAGTAGAATATTCCTAGAATGGCTATACACTAATTGTTAAAGGTTAAATCTAGGGGTATGATTATGTTTAAATATTCAAGACCAGCAGAGAAAAAAAGGAATTCAAATCAATGTATGTTATATGAAATAATTATTTAACTTTTCTTCTTAAGCTACACCATTATGTTTCTGGCATGTTACACATTCTAACCAGTGTCAGAGCCACTGACCTCCCGTACAATGTTCCATAACTATACAGGCTTACAGACACCTGGACTGAGAGATACAGAAATATCAAATCAATCTAGATGAGAGAAGATGAGCAGATTTATCAACATAGTAATCAAATCATCTTCAGTAGTGCTAGATGACGTCAATCACTTCTTTAACTCATTGCTGACCATGCTTCAATATTCCTCGTAAGAAATCTATCGAGCTTGCATGGAGCTCACTGCACATGCTCAGAGAGCTGGCTCTGGACTGGGAATAGATAAAGGTAGCACTGTTGGCGCCAACCAGTATTCTTGCAGCAGTGCTTGAGAGTAAAGAGCTATAGCTAGCCAGTCTCAGACTCTTACAGTGTGGAACAGTGTAGTGTCTTGAACACTTCAACACGTGGAAAGGACTTACAAGCATGAAACTACTGCGGCGTTCTCGCAACATCATTGACTTTGAGGACAATATTAGGGTAGGTGCATGCATTTCTTTGCTATTTATGTTTTTCCACTATAGAATTTAGATATTTTTCAGGCGCATTTTACTTTATTACCAAACTATACAAGTTTGAGATTCAGTAATTTGATTAACAATGAAGAAAAGTGATGAATAATGTTGTTTTTTTATGAGGTTTAGGAATTTTTTTCTTCAGAGGATCATTTTTTAATTACTAATGCTTACTATCAAGCTGATTGTGGAAGGGAAATGAAACTTGTTTAAAATTTCTTTTTCCAGAGAGTTTTCTAAAGTTCTATATCTGAAGATAATTGTAATAATTTTGTCGGAAACAAAAACTCTTGCATGTAGTTTTAAAGTTGGTTTTTCTTGTATAAAGCTGCTTCAGATAAATACCTTAAATGATTAAAAAGCTTACAAATTTTAACAATTTCTTTTAAATTTATTGGAAAATGAATAAAAAGTAAGTTTTGAAAAATAGATTTATTAAATTTCTTGCAATTTCCTCTTGAGGTTTAAGTTGACATTAACCAGTTTGCAAAATCTATGTAGATGTATTTTAAAACATTTTGCACCTCAACAATGATGGCGATATTAAACTTGCTGTAAGTTAGATAGATAGATAATGGAAAGAATAGATACCTGACCGCTGTAAGAAGACTAGATAATCATATCCAAGTTGTAACCTGATCAATTTTGTCTGGTAGTCTAGAAGTAACTAATGGAAGTATAAGGACTAGGAATAAATACATCATAACATTTTCTGCATTTCAAATCTTTCATGTGAGTCCCTGAATATGCAGGAAAGGTTCCCTATTCTTGCCAGACAGAGTGGTTAAAGGCAGATGATGATCCCTTCGATAACTACTTTCAATTCCCTTAAATTGATTTATAGAGTAAAATATTTGGGGGGAAATTGAACATGAGTTAACAATTATTCAGGATTATTTTACGAAATCTCATTTTGAGATATGATGTATATTGATTTTGAACAAATGAATTGTAGAAAACAGAACTTTAATCACTGTATCTGTGTGTTTAAACTGATGTGGAATGATGTAAGATATGCTGACTTGTGATTGTGACAATACCTTGCCTCAATATCTCTGTAAATTGTGTTAATAATCAATTCTTATGCAAGGTGACCTTTGTAGTTATATAGTTGTGAATATTTTATGTAATGTGATGTTTAGCTGAAATAATGAGAGATATTTTCTGACGTAATTCATGGCAAATCAGATGTGTTCAGCAAACCAATTGATTATTTGTCATCAATCTGTATATCAGAAGTACAGGCAGATGATATGTCTAGAGTATCATTTGAGATAATCCAAAGAGGATTTAACAGAGCCGAGAATTTGTTGTAATGCATAAATGTTGTTAAAAGATATGAAATATTTGATGAATCCATTGACACTTTGCATATAAAAGCATTATGAATTTATCAAAAATCCTAGATAGTCATATTTAATGTTAAGAAACAAATGTAAGTAATCTGAAACTTATAAGGAAAAGAAAATCAAAGCAAAGTATAAAATTTAACCTTCAATCCTACTAGAAGTCACGTACATGTAATGTTTTCAAATTAAGTAAGTGTTCTTAGATGAATTAAGCCCTTGAGACTAAGTGCAGGCAAGCCAGACAGCCATTAGACAAGTTGAGGTAATTTGAGGGTAAAAACAGAAGGTGCATCATTTACCCACCTGTTATTGGTGAAACATCCATAGAGATCCGTGGGAACTCTTCAGGTATAACAGAGGCCAAGGTTGAAGGGAAATAAGGGAATGTTTGCAGCTGTAGTAGGGGGAGGGGGAGGGGGGGAGGGTGATAGGGAGAGGTGGTAGAGAGTAGGTCACAGGGGGGGGGTAGATTTTGATTTACCTTTTTGGGGGTAATTGTTGTGAGAAGATTATTGACCAACCTAAGGAGAGGAGAGGGAGGGGGATGGTTTCTTGGGGACAAGAGGAAAGGGGGCAGAGGCAATGTTACAGGGTGGGTAGAGGATGATTTACCCCTTGGGGGGTAATCGTTGCAAAAAGATGGTAAAGATGATTGACCAACTTTAGGAGAAGAGAGGGAGGGGATGATTTCTTGGGGTCAAGAGGAGAGGGAGCAGAGGCAATGTTACAGGGTGGGTAGAGAACAGGTCCCATGTTGCAGGGTCGTGGGGTGGTTAGAAGGATGATGGTGAAGGTTTGTGACCAACTTAATCTCCTAGTCTTAAGACTTTACTCGCCTTTCTTGCTACTTATTGTGATGAAACTTCTCAAAGAACTGATCTTTACTTACTTTACTTTAACGCTAATAACACATATCCCTCTTGTGGTTGGCTGGTCAGAAGGAAGATGGTGATGGTTTGTGGCCAGCTTGATCTCAGTCTTTAGATTTTCACAATCTACCTCCCTCTCTTGCAGTGAAACACATATGGAAAACCTTTTTGCTTGAGGACTTTCCCCAAAAGACCTCATTTTTACTTACTTCCTATTTCCTTGATGAGCTTGCATCATTTATCCTTCTTCTTAATTGCTTTGTATCTTTCTCGGTGGACAAAACTGCTGTGTTACTTAATTTTTAGAACACTGATGGGCACGTTTGACATTGGATCTTTAAGTCTGAGTTCTAATCCTGTCAGCATCTTCATTTGTCTCTGATGCTGGGAATTAAATATATGAATAGGTTTATGCATGAAACGCATCAATGAAGTATTATACAGTGTAACCTTTGATAACCCATTAGTTCTGATTTTGTGTGATACCTGACAGAAGGTGGTGGCCTTTGATTGTCCTGAGAGGGAATCATAAAATGAGTTTGTTATGCATCATAATTTCCTTTGTAGATAGATTAGTGCTCTAAATCTAGACTTCATTGACTATCCAGAATGAAGTTCATTTATCAAGCCTTTATTTTTAGCCATTGCAGAAATAGTCATTTAGATGTTGATACTTTATGTCTAAATCTTAATTAACTTCATGTATGAAACCTACCCAAACGAGCTCATTGACCTTTTCAATGAGATTTGTTAATGAAACAAAGATCACCTATTCACCTAGTGACTTAGCTTTGGTTAGGTTAATTAATCGCAGTCTTCTTTACTCACCTAATGAATTCTTGGTATTATTAAAACATTGCTCATCAAATGAAGTTCATGACATTTTACAAAGGAAACTTTCACTGTTAATGAAATTTAAGTAATTAAGATACGTTCAAAATAAACTTTCTCTTTAGGTTTAATCTTAAATTATGGTATGTTAAGTATGTATATGTATACATTATGTGAATTAAGTTTCTTATTATGATTTTTTAATGTTGATATGGTATTCAAAAGTTGAAATATCTATTTATGAATTTTTTACAGTAATAGTCTTCGATTCATTCAACATGAACAAATAGACCTTTTTGTTGAATATTTTCATCAAAGAAATTTTAACTCCTCAGAGAAAAATATAGATTTAGATCAAATTTAGATTGTGAATCAACCTGATAAACATGAAACAGTTTTTTTATCTAAATTGCAGGGTGTTGCCATGAGAAAGATTTTAAAAATCAACTATACAAATTTAAAACGAGGCAACATAAAGTTCTGAATATATCAGACTACTTACACAAGCTCCACCATTTTAATGATTTCTAATAAGAAAAGTAGACATGAAAAGAAATTTTTGATTTAGGTAATTACAAGTTCTGTAATCTGTTCTGTCAAGATAAGTGTATAAGAACTAAGCAATCAGATTTCTGACATCTAGTAAAGAATTAAAGCTCCTGTAATCCGTAATTCGTACAATTTTCTTAAACTGTTCATTGTACATATTTTTAGCACTGATAAACTGTTTCCGAAATCACATTAAGTTTACCAATCTTTGCTGAAATCATACTCATTGGTACATCAAAGAATTTTGAAATTGAAAGCAAAGAAACTCTATAAATCATATCAGTCTTTCAATCCTCTGACCAATTCTGAGAGCTCCTCCTACCTCTGTGACCTGAACTGATAAACTCCATGACCTCTAATGAGAGAAATTGGCACACCTATATACATAAGATGTTATCCTGCCCTCGTTATCGCCTTCTCTCACATGCTTGCTCCCTTCCCATTGGGCTGCCTCACAGAGATAGTGTTATTCAAGAGAAGAGTCCCCATGTGCAATTACTCCAACCCTAATAGTAGCTAATCTTTCTAACTCCTTGTCCCGAACCACATCATGCTGGATAAAACATATAAGTATTGTTACTTGCATGAATCAAATGAAATATTATAAATGTTGAGGCATGCTTGACGAGTTGGTATCTGTTAGTGCTCTCAGTGTAATAGTAGACTGACACATTATTTATGTATGTAATATAACCAAAAAATTATTTTATATTAAACTCTCTTAACCTTTTAAATAGTTGCACTGTTGCATTTTTAAAACCCCCAAGAAGTTAATGACAGGGAAAGGCTTGGGTCCAAAGGAGTGGATCAAGAAACCTAATAGAGAGCATTTTGTTATTTTAGACTTGTTCTCTATGGATCTTTATACCATTTAGATATTTCTCAAGCATTTTTGATAAAAGGTTCATAATAAAATTAGTGCTTGCATGACAATTTTTCTGAATTACAGAAGCTTTACACCAAGTACGTGCAAGTTAACAGAAATGACCCTATCCCTATTTAAGCACTGCCGCACCCTGTAGCTGGACTGTGTATTAGGTAGATGAAGCAATATGAGATAGGATGATTAAACATGACACCCGCCGCCCTTCTAATCACTCCTCTCCTTCCCGCTAATCACCTCTCTATTGCCACTCTATCTAGTGGAGTTAAGAGTCCTTATCTTAAAGAGAGCCCAGAGAGTTGTCTAGATGTGCCCTCCTTAAAACACATCCAATATTTATCCTGGGTTGAGGAGATTGATGCAGTCTTTACCAAGGCAAGAAATGGTTTATTGAGACCGAGCCTGTATCTAAATGGTTATGAGACCAGGACTGTATCTATATGGTTTATTGAGAGTGGGACTCTATCTTAACAGGTCTTGCAATGTTTATCGCCTGATTACTAAATTTCCTTTGATGTGTCAGATTTTCATTTAAGTCGTGTTTTTGAAATTATGGTTTTGGAAATGAGGAAGTTTTTACGCTTTGTTTGGAAATGTTAAGGGTGAATTAGCAGGCTTGGTACAGAAGTGACAGGGTGCTCATATGATCAAAGGATGATGCTATTTCAAAAAAAGATATATGGCACTTTCAGATGGCAGGAGCTCCTATTATCAGATCCAGGATTTGTGGAACAACAGTTTCCAAAATTTATGTGTCAGTCAAAATTTGTCAATAGTTGATAGTAGTTCAATGCCTTAAAATAGTAATGTAAGAGAAAGCCAAATATAACTCAAACCAATAGCTGTATGTACTGATTGTGTGCTTATCAAAGGAGATTAAACTCTTGACCAATCTCAGTGGCAATAGCAAAGGTTAAATCTTGTAATCCCCTTTCTGTCTGCAATCGGACTCAAGTTACAATTTTGTCAGAATCTTCACAGTGCCTGAAGTCAAAGCAGGTTGGTTTTCGGTGTCTGCTTATCACAAACCAACTGCTATCAAGTGTTCTGTTTGAGAATCTGGAAGGTACTCCATCACAGACAAAACCCTGAGATAATACCAACACAGAAGAAAACCCTTTATCTTTGCTGGCTAGACTCTCGGAGTGTTTCCACAGACAACAGAGGAACAGACAGACAGATCCTCCACCTGTCGATGAGTCATGCAAAAACATGTTTATTCTTGGAGCAGGCAGATAGTGTCCAACCTCTGACCTCTGACTTCCGACTCTGAACCTCATTCAGCCAATGAAACGTTCCTGACTATGCCCTTGGTGGTGCCTATAGCTTCTTTTGTATTGACTTTTCAGTTGGTTTTATTGATGCAAGCAAAACCTATGAAAGAAGTAATTGTTCTCTTCCAATGTGTAATATCTCCAACAAAGAAATCTTAGATTAACTGTCAATCATGAGATTGACTATTTACTTCTTATTTCTGTACCTATGTTTTTCCAATAGCATTTTCGTTTCTGGCCAGAGCAATGACTTTTTTGCATAAAATGCAATGAAGGTAGCACATTTCAATGCATAATGATGATGATTAATGGCAACTATCAGTAACTAAATAACCATCCAGATATATCTCTATAGCTATGTGTGCTATTTTATGCTTATCAAACAAAAGAACCCTTTGAATTAAACTCTTTCTTATTTTTCATGTTAAACTATTATATTACGTATAAAGCAATTGGTAGGGAAGAAACGTTGATATGTCAATCCATTTATGATCACAATGCACCAAGTTGACCATAATTACAAAAGCCGTATCTTATATCTACAAACACCTTACATTGAGTAATGAAGATACCAGAGACTGAACTCGCATGTAGTCATTACAAGTGCTTAATTGTATACACGTACGTCAGATCACTTGAAGAAAGTGTGCCGCGTGAGTCACTCTTCTCTCTGGGAGGTAGAAACATGCAATGGGGCATGAGTGCATGGCTCTGGCCCAAAAATCGTCTCGTGAGCTCTGTGAAAGGAGAAGCTCTCACAATTTCTTTAAAGCTCCAATGTTTTAACTTTGTTTGATGTTCCAAGAAACACCTGCCCAACCTGCATACAGGATTGAGACTAATCAGCTAGGTCTGTCCAAGAAACTAATTGCTTTGGTAAATTGAGCATTCCCAAAGTTTCTAACTAAGCTTTGCAGATTTCAATCTTTGTTTGTATTGGCTGTGCAAGCTCTGCACATGCACATGCACTTGGTTCAACTTCGTGTCTGAGTGTTCTTCTGAAATTGTGATTTTCAATCCCACGGTGCTGAAATTGTTGAAAAACAGGTGTTTGATAAGTCTTGGTAGATGCTAAACAGTTTAACAGTTCCTAATATCATAGTAATTCGTTCCGAAATCATGTTTGGAGGTCATGGTTGGTATATGTTTTACCTGCATATGTTTGAATATAGGTAATTAGATAATCTTTTCATCTTATGTTTACGAGAGTTGGTGCAGTTAGTTAAACAGTTGCTTATATTTACTTAACCTGGATATCGTGTGAATGTAGGTAATTGAATATATTTTTCTTCTTATGTTTATTAAGGTTAGTGCAGTCAATTTAAAAGTTGCTTGGAGGTCTTTTAAATACACATTCAGTTTGAATTCTCAATTAATCAAATGGCCTTGTTTTTTTATCTGAACAGTTTTTAGTATTTGTTTGAAACAATTAAAATCTTGATTATTTTAAAATGGTATGAATTGACGACATTTATTGTTGAAGGCAACAGAATGTATTGCGGTTACAATGCAAAGTTTACAAGGTTCGAAAATTTAAAAATATGATGTCTATGAGGCTTTCTGAATCTTAATGTAGATTATGTTTTAAACTCGTCATTTGTAGTTTTAAACCATCTATCACAAATTTCTAAACGAGCATTTAGAGGGGGACATGAAATCTCCAAGAATAGTAATTTAACTTTCTGCTATGCTTGTTAATGGAAGTTTTTTTATGGAACACAAGAAGTTTTAAATAAGTTATGATTTGTAGTTGCAAACCATCTTTCAATATAATTTTGAGTGAGTAATTAAAGGGTGACATGAAATCTTGAACAGAAATTGAAATTGAAGGCTACAGGCTCGTAGCAGTCACACCATTGCTCCAGTTTCAAGGACAGACAGCGAGATAGGTTCTCTGCTCTGACTTATCTCCCTTGGTAGGCATGTTGGCAGACTGATGACAGAAGTGCAGCCTCGCCCAGAACTAATGAGCTGCCTCTGTCAAGTACACCAAGTGATGGAGCACCAACATTGTAATGGAAATGTTCTTTTAAGAATTGATTTTGCTACAGGAAGATTCTATTTCCAATGTGTTACCATTTGACATTATTAAAACTTCCTGAATGATTGCTTTAACCGAAATTTTCTTTTTTGAAATGGTTTTATGTCGGTGATCGAGTGTCTCAATAGCTACAACAACATTTTGTAATTGATTTAAGGGAAATAGATTCAGTTTTCAAAATTCTTATGTTGTAAATTTCAAAAATGTTTTGATAAATTGTAAGTGTTCTTTCTATTCTGTACTGTAAATGTTTCATCCAAATTGATTATAAGACATGTTTTTTAGAAGTTAAAGAAACTGTTTTGCCCTAACTTGGGGGAATAAAGGTTGCCACCGTTTACTTATTGCAGTGCATATATGTTTTGCTTTTCTTTGATGGAGGAGCAACATGGTACAAAAGGAATAGAAAAGGAAAAGATAAGATTCAAGGAACTTTAACTTGTTTGAATAAAGTGTTGTGTTTGAATTTGAAAAATGTCTCTAATAAACTGCATATGCATTTTTTGAATACTTTTCATGTTGACATGTTTCAAGCTGAAATGTTTTTAAATTACTCAATCACAGTTTGTTAACTGCATTTGCTAATAGTTTCATCTAAGTTCAAAAGTGTCCTATTATAAGGGTTTAAATGTCGAACAAAATATATTTGATATTGAAAATCTTGGTCTAGCAATGCATCAATAAAAAAAAATTTCTTTTGATTTCATCTTCCTAATTGCAAATCTCATCTGGTATTATACTACAATTGAAAAATTTAAAATTTTGTCATATTATGTCCACCAAAATATGATTTATATAAACACTTCAAGACGTTCTCCGCATTTCCTGTTAATAGTTGTTACTAGTGTTGATAGCGCCTAAGCTGTGGACTAAGGGAAGCAACTCCTCCAGACGTAAAGTGTCCGTGTGATGGATCAATAGAAGCCTGGCGCTTCACAAGAGTGACAGGTTTATAACAGCAACAAATAGACATGCAAGAATGCATTGACATATCTTATTTAAAAATAGTTAAAGCTTATCTGATGATAATCTTGTATCATAGGCCGTGTCAGTAACATTATGATAGTTGATTGATAGACAATTAAGCATGATATTCTGAAATTTTCATACTTTGAATTTTAAGTACATTTCCTATTCTTTTTATTTATTCACCTATTATAATAACACAAGGATATATTATCAACAGAATATTCATAAAAATATTGTTTCCAGCAGTCATTCTATAAATAAACATCACTTATAATATTTATTCATCGAATTTGACATCTGTGTTCGGAGTATCTAATCAAAATCAATATAATCAATGGATACCATTGTTCTTTATTTGACCAATATATTCAGGCAATAATTGGCAAAGTGGTCCATGACTGTTACAAGATGAAGACAGACAGATAGTGTGTGTGTGGTTGCCAGTCAAAGAGTTATTTTTAGAGACTGAGACATGTATAATGGGAGGAAAGTGAGAGGGTATTGTCTAATGCTCCCACCTCCCCTTTCCCCTTTCTACCTCCCTTCCCTTTCACCCTTGAACTCCCCCTCCTTCCCCCCCCTCTCCCCTCCCTATAGGTCTAATCAGTAAAATCATATGTTTATCCAACACCCTCTCCAATGATGTGATTAGTAAACCTGGCTGATATTTATCTAACACCTTGCCCCTATCACTAGAAATAATATTTTCAGACCATTTGTACAAATACCTAATCATTCTTCTACCATCCTCTGTCCTATTACCCCCCCACCAGACGAGCAAATATACTTGTGTCGCTCCCACATGTTACCAAAAATACCCCACTATTGACCATTTAAACAAACAGATCCCCAGCTTCCTTCCTTGCTGTTGATCTATCATGGTGATTCCATAGATATCTCTGGCCTCTCACCCCAAGCTCCCCTTTTTTATGAGTTTTCACAATCAGTGACCTAATGAACATGTATGCATATATTCCTTATGTTCCTGTCTGTAAATAAAGCATATGCCTTGTATGAATTAAAGCTTTTGACCACTCAAGCAAATAAGGCTAATCCACCTTTAGCTTTCATCACACTGCCTGCCTCCATCACTGACCATTGGATCAACCGCATCTCTCATCTCCTTCCCCCTGACCCCCCCCCCCCCCCCCCCCTTTTCCCAAAGTTCCAAAAATAGCCCTCCAGTGACCAGTAAAGCAAACATCTTCTGGCAGTTGGCACTGCTGGACTAACACCTCCAGTCATACTGGGGTTATTTTAGGACAAGTGGCGCTTTCAAGTGAGTGCTTAGCTCTTCTATGGTAATCTAGTCATCATTACCTCTGCTTCTAGTTGGACCAGACTCTTACAGCTCTCATGAAATAGGCTAATATATTCTCTGCAAGTATGTTTGGTTTTTCTGGAACCAGTTGTTAGTTGTTGCATGTGTAAGTGTCATCTGTGAATTATCATACCAAAAGTAATATCTCATTCTTTTAGAAATCTAATGAGTTTGAGATTTACATGAAATTTTGGTCAATTCTTCTAGTTTTTGCTAAGAAACTTTGTTGTAAAAAAGGTTAATTCATTTAAGTTATTTTTGGACTCGTTGCTTTTATAGACTCTGAAGTCCTTTTTTTAAAACAGTTGATTTATTTCAACTGAATTCAATGGCCATTCTGGGACACTAGTGAGGAATTGACCGAAATTGTTACCATTGTTATTGCTTTAAGCAAATTGCTGTAAGGATTAAGAGTTCCTACTGAGTAGGCCAGTTTCTAAACAGAAATAACTGAATGGCTTTTAAGGGACTATTTTTTTTAACTGAAGAGCCACAGTTGCCAACTGTGGACATTATACTCTTTATGTAATGGACACTGACATTAAGACATTGGAAGAAACTCGGTTTATCTATTCTGAAAGTAATACAATGACTACTTAGGGACACATATTTTTGTAACAATGAATGTTGTTATTGTATCAATGTGAGGAAATACTAAACAGTCGTTGAATTTTATGCAAAAATCAGACAAATTTATTCTTCTAGAAGAAACCATAAGCCTCTAATTGTAATGAATCAATAATGACTATGCAGTCAATAAATTATATTCAATTGAAACATTAGCCTGACAAATTTGGTAGGATATGTTTACACAAATACAAGCTTAACATTTCCATGAAATAATTAAATGGATTTCAGAAAAACCTTTTGACATCATAAGAAAATTAGAAGTGTTAAACTTTGATAAATGTTGATCCTAGCAGTTTTAGAGTTTAGAACTACCTTCGGGTAAATATGTTATTTTAGTTCACTATCTTTAGAAATGAGAGGAAGGAAATTGATTGTAAGACATTATTGACAGAAATACACTAGTGTAGTTATCTCTCCTAATTAATGACTTCCGGCATGTTGTGGGAGGGAATTGTATTTTCGTTAATAGTGGTATACAATTGATTGTTGCAATTACATATTAATAAGTCAAATACTAAAACAAGTTACTCTGTTAATGAACATCTAAAAATATTTGAAATAACATTATTTAATTCATCAAATTATCAATGATTATTATGAATGAGAATTTTGAAATTATGTCTTTTCAGTTAAAAAAATTTTTTACAATTAACTTGACATTGATATTTTTATGTTTTTTGTAGAGAAAAACAAGAAAATTACGCAAGACACCTTTTGCAGCTTTTGAGATAATGATGACTTTAGATATTATTTAAATGTCGAACATAACTATCTTGTTGACTTCAATCACGCATTACTTATGGATCATTGAATTGCGTTATAGATTTCATTCATAAACAGACCTAATTATTTCAGGAATAGAACATAAACCCACTCTAATGAATCCAATGTACATGTTGTTCACGTTGAACATCTTAGTATAGATCCGCTGGGAGGAGTAAATGACATTTGTACTTCAAAATGAATCAAATGGGTACCTATTAGATGAAAGAGGGGATGAGATCAGGTGTTGCCACCTTTTGATAACAGTCAACCACGTGCAAGATCGTGACTCGAGAGGTCTGATTGCCCTCAAGGTTTCTCTTCCCCTGTTTTGATCAGCTTCCCCCGCAAACTGTCCCCGCCCAATATCTGTCCCTGCTTTAACCTTCCCCAGTAAACTGTTTACTCAATACATCTCCCACCTGTCTGTCACCTGCAAAATCGACCCTTTCTGTCGCCTTCCCCCATCTGATGTCATATACTTATGTTCATCATTGTTTAGTCACATCCTTGCATGGTATAGATCTTTCATTCCTGTCAGCCTCAATTTTTCTAACCTTTACTTATCAGAGTCCATTGTATCTTCCATTTTCTCTCATAATAGGGCCTGAAACCCCCCCCCCCCCCTCCTCTCACATTGTCCCCCTTCCCTCTTTGCCCTCTCCGCAACACCCACTCTCATCATTACATGATAGCTATTTATCTCTCTTAGGTGAAAGAACCAGGTCTGAAAATAACACTCATTCACTTGCCAAGACAAGGTATCTCATCTGCTAATCTGATGGCTATAGTAGTTTTTGGGAAGATAGCACTTCCTGGTTAAGAATGATCACTAGTTGTCCTCCGGCAGTACATTCAGGATGTCAGCTATTTAAAAGGTGTTGATAGAGTGTCAATGAAGCAGATGTGTTTTGAAATCTTCTGACCTTGGCACCACCAATTCCACCTCCCAGTTTTGTTTTGTGTCTGCCAGCCTGTGGTCAGTGTTTCTTCACTTCAGGCTGTCCAGGCTGTCTGATCTGCTTATTGTTTCACAAAGGTCAAGACTCAGATGATCAATCCTCACCGGTCAAGGGTCAGTAAAAGGGTTGTTTGGACAACAGGAATAGGAGTCACAGTTCAGCATTAAAAGTAGAATAGTGAAGAAATCTAATAATTGTTATTTTGATAATGTTTTCAATCCAAATCGTTGTCCTTCAAAGCATATTGTGATACATGTTTCTCTATGTGAAAATATTATTTATTCATTTGTTAAAACAATGATTGTATGGATTTATCAATTTAATTTTTTCTGAAACCTACTTTGTGATTGCTTTATGTTCATTTCATATTCTATTTCATATAAAGACAGAGACAAATACCAACTGAAAATTTTAGAAAAAAAATTATGACAAATTTTCTCCCTAAGATCAAAAGAAATTAAAATCATTGGTAACCTAAACATTGCAAAACTTGTTGAAAAGTCAAAGATTTCAATTTCCTACAGAAAAGAATAATGTGAAATTCATGTGAGCTCACTTAGTTCCTAGAAACAATCAAATACATTGCTACTTATAGGCACTGAAATATTGTTAAGTTTGTCAAGAAATTCCTATAAAGCTGTTTTCAATTTTGCCCTTGAAGAAAACAGAAGCACTTAAACTCGCCTAGTTCTGAAACAAGCCTATATATTCTTAGTTAAAGGTAGTTTTTATCAGCGGTGTCATTGCCTAAGAGCTGGACATCTGGAGGAAGAGATGGGGAGGTAATTGTTGAGGATATGGAATCATAAGTGCAGCAAGATATGTACCTGCTGAAGGCTCATAAATCTTTCTGAAGGGCCTTATCTATTCCTTGGCTTTGTAGATAAGACGCTTTGTAAACAGGAAGTGTTGTTACCTTGCGTCTCCAGAATATGATCATGTGGTGTAATGTCAGAGTTTTTAGGATAGGTCCATGGGAACACAAGTTCTTGTCAAATATTATTGAAATTGTGTGGCTTTCACTTACAAAATTATGGCTTTATGAAATATATTTTAATAAGTTCTATTCCTGAGACAAATCAATTCAGCATTGGTTTGTTGTTAAGAACTTGTAATGTAGAATAAAGTAGCCACATAACCTTGTGATTGTTTCAAGAGTTGAGATAGGCTCATTGAATCAATATATCATAGTATTTGTTGTTACATTACTCTAGTCATTTAGAACAAACAGTTTGTGTCTGGCTTTCAGAGTGGGTAATATTTTCAGAAACACTAGGATAGGTTCATGCTAACAGTTCAATTAAACTATCAAAGCTCTTCTATGGTGATATCCTATTTGCTTAACGAGTTTATAAATGGGGGCTGATATGTTTGTTTACAAGAACACGTAGTAGCGAAAACTACACATTTACTCTAACCTGATTATACTCAGGTGCGCTGTACACAAAGTCAACAAGTCTGTTTACATGAATAAAGAATTATTCAATCCACTGGCTTCACCCTTTCATGAATAATTTGCAGCGTATTTAACCCCGTAGAACGGATGTGGTCCTAAATCAGAATTAACTTTACTTGAGCATGTAAACAAAGTGAAAGGTAACCTAGCTGGTAATGCCTTACTCCCAGCCTTAATCAAGCTAACCATTTTTCTCCCTCCAGCACTAGAGAGCAATCAATGGTTGGCTCCTTGCAGAGAAGGACCCTGTAGCAGAGGAGAGCTGGTTCATTAGACCAGAGCTCAACCTACGTCAGAGTGAGCCCCGATTCTCGAGCAAGTAGGGTCCTCTGACGTCAGAATCCTCGGCTGTGTTCCTTCCACTGTCCTTGTCAATTCTGCATCAAACCAAATACTAAGTGAAGTAGAAAAACATTGGAGTTGTCCCAGTTGTACTAACACGGTCAGCATATACGTAGCGGAAAGTTTAATGTTACAACTGCGTCTGTTGCATCTTGCAAAGACAGGCTGAGTGCAAAACACAGCCTTGAGATAACACTAGCTCCAAGGTGACTGATGAAATACATCTTGTGTATAATAACATCTGAGAAAATAGACTCAAAATGTAAATATTATTGAAGGTTTTGCTTGTTTTTTGGGGGGAAATCTTGGAATAACGTTCACCTTGATAATAGATTTGGTTTAAAGTCTTCATGAATATGGGTTTTCCATGACTTTGACATTTTAGATCCCAGGTTGATTTTAAAATCATTACAGAAATAATACGTATAATGGTTGTGATGCATTCTCTTATTTGCATGAAAGTATTTGATGCAATATTGAAATATTGATTTTTGTTTTTTACGAAAATGAATTTACAGATTATATATAAACAGTTGATATTTTTGTCGTAAGAATGATAAGAAATAACTGACAAGTTTTGTGTTATTGCTTTAGGGAATGAGTGTTGAAGTCAACTTCTTTAATACAAACATTTTCATATATATAAAAATAAAGAATTCAACAATTATAAAGGGTATGAGTATGGGTGTGTTAATTGTCTGATAAACCTGTTAAAGACTACATCATGAACAACTGTGCTTTCACAGTACCCAGTTGGACCCCACCCATATCACCTCACATAGGTCATTAGCAAGTCTTATTCCCTGACTGAAGGTATCAATAACACATTATTCCAAGCTAGTTCAATCTACCCCCTGGACGGTTATTAGTCTGTGTAGGTGTTGAGATTTCATCCAACTTCATTCACAAGCCATATTGCTCCAACAAGAACCAATCCTAATTTAACCGACAGACCACAGTGACCAATGAGAATGTAAGGCATGTTGTGATTCCGCATCCAATTGCATCATCAGACCATGTTACATGTCCTCTCCGCATTGATTATCTCACTACTGGCTGCTCCCGCTCTTAGGGGCTGTAAATACACCGGTGCAGCGCTATATATAGCAGACTCTAGCATCCCGCTTGTTAGTCAGTTCATTAGAGCCACAGAGAGAGGAGCGTGTTATCCGTCTGTGCCAAGTGTTCCAGACACTATCAGTGTTTCTACTACAGAGATCTGAGTCTCGGCTTTTACTGTTCCTTGATACTGGATCCAACCATCCATGCCAACAATGGTTTGTTTCGATTATTTATTGAGATTTTTTATTTTGAATTCTTTGAAAATTTTGATATATTTGCGAGTATTTTTTAAAGTTTTTACTTGCTTAGGATATTTCCTGAAAGATTTAGGGATTGGCTTCAGATTTTTAAACATTTTTGTGGAATTCTTGGGGTATGTTTTCAAATATATTCAGATTGTGTTCAGAACATTTTGACCATGGCTTTGCATGCAGCGAGGTGTTGTTAAGTTTGGCATGTCTTGTTTGTAGATAAGATTCAGCTGGCCTATCTCTCGGCAGGTGCGATGGATGATTATATGTTATTCTTAGAATTAGTATTCTTAATAGTTTTACAGGTGAAGTGATGAGTTTGTACATCATATATGGTGAAGGGTTTGCATATATTTGCTAGTCTCTGGATTTCAGAAACAAACTGTATTATACTTTGCTATAGGAAGCAATTCTTGGGAAAAGTGTTCTAATGTCCTCCATGTCTGATGTAGTGAAAAATTGTTTGAAATTGATTGAGATCATATTTTTGAGATTGTATCATATTCTTGATGATTTCCTTGGTATCATGATTTGAAGTAGGAACACAACTCAATCTCCACCACGTGCATTTCAGTGAATAGATGTTCAAAATTTATCATATTCACTGACTAATTTTCTCACTTTGTTTGCAGGGTGTTCATCTTGAGGAACCTTCTTCACCCTTACAGCAGCAGTGGTCCACCTCTGACTTGGACGAATTTGTACGTCAGTTGACCAACCCCAAACACCACATCTCAAAAGTGTCTTCAGCCACGCCCTTGATGTCGCCAACTTCAGCCAGAGAGTCTTGTGTGTCAGCCACTACCACCACCACAACGATGATGTCCCCACAGAGGATCACAGTAGATTCAAACTCAGACATTACAGACCTTAGCACAGACTTCAATGTCAAGTGTAATATGAAGCGGTCTCACTTCTCGTGGAGAAAATCGCCAGACGATACCTCAAACTCTTCTTCCCAGTCAAGATTTATTTTTGGGAGAATTCGACGAACGAGACAGAAGAGTTCGGAAGGGGACAGTAGTGAGACAACAAACATGTCTGTCAGTTCACAGGGGGATGATGGGATATACGATGTGTCGGACGCTTTCTCGCCGAAATCTCCCTCATCCCATGAGGAGCACCATGTGACATTTACATGTGACTCAACCCCTGAGGGTTCAGACGGGGAAACCACGTCCCCAAAACCCCAAGAGGAGGTCCCTAAAAAGGACTCGAAGAAGCGGCGGTTCAGGAAGATGTTGACCCGACCGTTGAGACGAAGCCACAGTGCTGGGTGTGCTAAGGATATCCCAGCTCACGCCTTGTTCCTGCAACACCAAGGAGACACAGAAGTTGAATCGGTGAGTAATCTTTTTCAAATCTATTCAAAATTTCGATTTTTAAAAGTGTTTTTGATATTTAGATTGTGTATTTGTCCAGAAATTTAAACATTAGTACTTGAAATTGGTACCTGGATGTTTAGATTGTGGATCGTTTGCAAATGCTCCTGGTTTTTTGGCTGAACTCTTAACCTTTAACAAAGTCGGTCAACCCTACCATGATATCTATTCTGTGTCAATTTGTAAATATTCACTGCATAAATACAACAATACAACATGCACAATAGTCCCAGAAATAAATATAGAAAATAAAATGAAAAAAATATGCAATTCATGCTTATGCTGCATAAATGCAAGCAAAATAGTGTAGGAGCTTTGAAATACTCTCACATTTTTGCACCCATAAATCAATAAATCCAATTCCCATGGCGACTCAGCTCGTAGTAAGAGAGAAATTCTGTGTAGTATTCTGTTCTAAAAATAGTTTTATCAGGAATTATCGGAGAAAAGGATTGTGACGTATCACCGCTTTGACGTCAATGCCCTGGTCTGTTTATTGATCCAAGCCTCGTCAAGCTTGCTCACGATTCCAGCTTCATGTGGAAGCAGTCGCAGAATTCTTATAGACTTAAGCTATTGATTGGTCATATCAGTTTCATCACATTGTACGCTAGCCTCCTTCTGAGAAGTTAGATCTGAGCACTGGGCACGTTTATTTCCACGATGTTATGAGCTAATCGTGCTAGTTTAAATTTATGCATTTTCAAAACGGACTTGACTATCATCTTTACAAGTGAGTACTTTAGGAAGTGTTTGCAATTGTCATCTTTGCTTACAAATTTCTTTTGTTTGTAAATATTGTCTTCAAAACTGTGTTTGGTTTAGGCTTTCCTCTTCTAAAATGTTTTTGCATTTGGAGAAATTATCAAAAAACAAAATCTTTGTCAGATTTGATGGTTAATGTCCAATTTATGATTCTCTTTCTTCTTAACGTTCACAAATCTGCTCAGTCTGTTAGATGAAGAATGTGTGGGTGTTAGCAGCAGCAGCTAGGCAGCCATGGTTCCGTCCCCAGCTAGAGCTTGCCTTGCAAAATATTTGGTCGCAGTCATTTATGATCTTTCTTTGTTTGAAATGTTGGTAGCTTCTGACTGGAGGGTTTTGGTCTAAATCTGCTTGGAGTGTTAATTTATTTCCTTTCCTATTATGTTCTTAGTGCAGACTGTCACGACTCGACAATATTGAACATTTTAGCTGTTGTCATAATACAAAGTGTTAACAACAAGGATGGATATAGTCTCAGCTCAGATTGGCAGATTGGCAATTGGACGTCAAAACTGATGTTACATGCAATTCCCGCTACAAAGTGTCAACAACAAACCCTCCACAAATACATGAGTCTATTGTAAAGAGCTCAGACTTTTATGCAATTACATTTGTATCACCCAAATTGCACGTCAAAGCTGACAGAGCATTGAAGTCACAATACAAGGTGTAAACAACAGTTCTGAAATAGATTCATAGTATAAAGCCATGACTTTACGAGAGATGCTCACATTTTCAGATTGAGAGCAGGAGAGTCAAGTTTCTCAGCACGAGCGAATCAACAGACTGTGAGAGGACTCGACGCCCACCAAGACCCATTCACAAAACATCATCCGCCGACGCCGCAATGATGGCTGCCGAAGATCTTCCCTCCTTCTCCTTCCAATCAAAAGCCAAGTCTCGTGGACTGTAAGTATTACTCAATCTTTAAACAAATAATTTCAAGAAAATCAATATCTTAAGGTTTATTTCATTAAATAAATAATGGATCTTCGCATTGTTTATGTACTTCAAAATTGAAAGAGCTTTTTACTTGTAAAATGATTAGGCAGATTCACATGATTATTAAAGTTGTAAGGGAGTTGTGAATACTGTAAATCTGCCATTCAGAATGGGTTCATCCTTAGCAATCTAGATATTAGATGATAAAAAAAACTTAAGTAAAAAAATTCAGTGCAATATGGTTTCTTCTTTGCAGGGCAAAGAACATGAAGAAGAAGCTGCAGTTTCTGAGGCGGAGACACACAGACACATCCCTAGGGGTGACTCTACGGGGTGAAAACGGGAAAATCTGTCACATCAACTCAGAGGACATAATCCAATGGAGCAAATCCTTTGAAGCCCTCCTGGCAGATAAACGTGAGTTTACACAATTTTTATCACAATTCTTCTATCTTTTACCCTTTCCTAATACTCAAAGAAAACTACCCCAGTGAGTAATTAGTTGCTATTGTCTTGTCTTGTTTTGCATAGGTTAAAATAATTTTTCATCTTGACTGTAGAATTACTATTTATCCAACTTATTGGATTTGCCCCTTTGAAATTCCATCGATTGCATTAGTGTTATTTTAACAATTCTTAAATTATTTCAATATAGGAATATCTGTATAATTTTTCATCCCTTTCTAATTGGTCAACTTCAAATTACAGATGGCCTGGAGCTATTCAAGGGTTTCCTGAAGTCCGAGTTCAGCGAAGAGAACATCGAGTTCTGGATAGCCTGTGAACAGTTCAAGACTACAAAGACAAGCAAACTCAACTCAGTTGCTCACAAAATATACACAGACTTTGTTGCAGTACAGGCTCCCAAAGAGGTCAGTGTTTTGTCTTTCATTTACCAAGGCAATGATAAATGTACAAAATTCATCCAAGAGTTTAGCATTTTCAGTTTGTTCTCAGCACTTCAGATGTATATCATGCATATTGTTAAAAGAAGGATTTTAAAGGCAACTTCTGCTTTGCTGTGTTTAGCTTTAAGATGGGTAAATCGTTTTAAGAAACAATATTCATACCACAAATTAATTCGTGGAAATAACATTACCTTTACTTAATCAATGGATACTCATCATTCTGGCGCCGTATTCTCTGATTGCACCTTTCAACCATTCATCAATGTACAGGTTCACTTATTTTCATATCTCTTTCCACAGATAAACCTAGACTCCAAGACACGGGTAAAGACTCTCGGCAACCTGGCCAGTGTGAACCGGTTCATGTTCGAGGACGCCCAAAAACGAGTGCAGGCTTTGATGGAGAAGGACTCATACCCCCGCTTCATCCAATCCGAGGTTTACCAGCGACTGCTCACCACACCCTCCAAGTCATGAACTCACACCTAACCTCATGTCTCATGTTCTGTCTGTGACTTCAAACTCCATGACTTCCAGAACTCTATATGTGTGTCAGCTGTGATGTCAGACAATACTACTGATGCTTCAGATCTGTGGTCACTACAGCTGTTGCAGCTGTAGAGTCAGCTGACTACTCCAGAACTGTGCCCTTCATTCAGATCTTCGCCTGCTCTTGAACTCTGATCTATCGTCACTGCAAAAATATAATCTCAAATGATCTTGATTGATACTCGAGATGGGTGAGGAGTTGAAATGGAAGTCAAGATGTTTGAGGGTGTTGAGTAACATAACAAGAACTGTGGTTACTGCGGAAGTATAATCACAGCCTCGAATCAGAAGTATTAGAACATGGCAACCTGGAAATCATTTCTTGAAGCTGAGTTTTGAGAAGCATGTTCCAAATATATAAACAGACCCAGACTATGGCTAAGATTTTTGTAAGAACTTGGTTGAGAGTCTGGAGACAATTTGTGCCATGTTGGACACTTACTTCAAACTTCTGTGCAGAAACACTTACTGTGAAGAAACACTTATTGTGCAGATTGTTGGTCAAAGAGATGAGCAGTGGTCAAAGAGATGGGCAGTGCAAGTATTCTTGCAACGTTTGCCTGGACAGACATTATCCCCAGAAATCGAATATTGTGATAAGTGGATGATATGGAAAATATGATTGCTCTGTATGTCATCAATGCCAGATACCACATTTTATGTTGCACTCACTCAAATGAATACATGCCAAAGCAGACAAAAGCTCATGCGCAAACCCATGCATACACATTACATCCATACGCTAACAAATAAAAATATAAAAATGAACTGACACATATTGAGAGTCAGAACCATTCGTATTAGTCAAGACAACTCCTGCGGTCAAAGTCGAAATCTATAAAACACTCAAACCGACAAACACATACACAGAGTGTGACACACAAACGTGCTCTCACAAACATGGACTTGCAAACACACACAACCAAACACACAAAAACCACGCAGACATTCAAAAACATGCCTGCTCATGCACACAGGGTCACAGTTGTCTATTGTTGATAGTTATTTCATCCACATTTTGTTGATTTTGTTTTTTTTATTAATCAGGGTTTGTTTTAAAGTGTGTTTATCTGAAAAGAGCTTATTTCATTATGATGCGTTGGTCGCCTGTGATAATTAATGCTAATTATAAAGTGTATGGGTTTCATGCATCTGTAAGAGTTTGTGTATTCGATACATACCAATATATATATAAAGACTAGGCCAGTATTCAACATCAGAGATACACAACTTTCCTTGATAGTTCCAGTTATCTTCAGCTGCCAAAATAAGAGATTTTCATATGTAGAAATAGATTTTTTTCGATTATTTATATTTCATACATGGAATGACCTTTGCAGATGTTAAAAGGATATGATCAATGAATAGAAATAACCTGAATATTTATTATATGTTTATATAGAGTGAACATTTTGCAAATTGTATATGCTACACTCTTATGCAAATTCGTTTTTGTTGTTTATCTTTTAATTGTTGTTTACAAGTTTGATGTGTCCCATGGGTTTAGAATCTCGGGGTATATTGGAATATATCATCCACTTGTTGCTATGGTTACGAGGTAGACCCTGTATTGCACCACTGTTCACAATGTATTCATACACTTCTTATATAAACTTCATTCTATATGGGGACAATGGACACATATTGTATGTTATGATGGTATTGTTATCTTTGAATTTCTAATGAGAATTTGTGAATTGTGCTTTTTACTATGGATTCCTATCTCCAAAGAAATAAAATTGATTATATTGTAAAAACATTTTTGTCATTATTTGAATTATTTGTGCGTTATATCAATTATTTATCTGCAAAAATTATGAGATCCTGCTACATCAGTGTGTTTGTATTCATGATTCTCCTAAAATACACTGATATTTAGGTATCAAATTTATCTATCAAATCAGAAGCCTCCCTGTCCTTTGTATAAAACACTTGTATCGCTTTCAGCATGTTCTTCATGGCTTGTACTTCAAGGATATTTGTTCAGCCATTGACATTTAGTTATGCAAGGAGCTTGAGGTGGGGCAAGGTGATTTGGGGTTTGAGGCGGCTTTCAAGAGTATTTCAATTACAACGCGGCTGTTAGTATTATTGCAGGAAGAAAGCCGGCAACAATTGTCTCTATGCATTGCTGTGAAACCTGCGAGGGTCGGCTGGAACAAGCAAACTATGGGTGATACTGCACTGGCATTCAGTGTAGTATAGCACCAAATGCAGTCCTCTACTGCAGACAAATTTGAAACAGATATCTGGATCCGTAGCCAAAGGCGCTAACCACTGTGCTATCTCGCCCCCTTCAAGTGATACAGAATATGTTTCATGATTTTTATATGTAGGTTAAATAACAGTCAAATTACCATATGACCTGAGTTAAGATCAAATCGATCCTCTAAACTTTCATCTTTATCTCTAAAATTTCAAAATAATGAGATTTTCTTGTTTTCAATGATAAATGAAAAAAACATTATTATATATATGTAAGGAAGTCGAAAATATGAGTCCAATTTTCATGGTTATTAGTTAAAGGACCTACTAATCACTACCAATCAATATTTGTCGTTGTGTCTGCTGTAAACTAGTTTTCAAAAGTACGTTTGAGTCAATGGCGCGCGCTATTCTCCAGTTTTCGATCACAAAAAAACGACTGTTATATGTTTATTGTCACTGTACTGAACTAATATGCACTAAGATACTGATTTTCAGAAAGAATCACTACTTCGATAAAATAAAACCAATTCATGAAGTTTGACATATTTGACGCCAACAACAAACTGAAGGAACTTGAAGCAAAATATCTTGGAATCAATGGTCCCTTCGTCCGAGTACTGCTTCTATCGCTCCAGCCAAAGTCCTTCACTGGGTCATTATATATAGTCATAAGAGATATTTGACTTGATTTATAGAAGTGTATTGTAACAGTTTAGCACAACTTATATCATAAATTCTACCGCATTTAAAGGAATTTAAATTTTCGGACACATCCTGACTCAGGGTAAGACATATGGCTGACGCTCAACTCTTTCAGGGGAAGGCTTATAGCTGACAGGATGTTTCGGACAATACAGGCGTATAAATGGATCACTGATTTTTTTCTGCTTCAACTCTTATGTAGTTTGCAGTACAGGCATTGGATGAAGAAATATTTCATGTAGAAACGATCACCTCTTAATATCGCCAAGATCCAAACAAAACATTTATCAGACATTCTATTCTCATTCTCAAATGTCACCAAGTTCCTGGAAACCATATAAAATACATTCTACCACTTCTCAAATGTTGACCAGTTTCATAGGAAACATAAATTGTACATTGCAACATTCCTGAAATGTCACCTATATATATTGAATACGATATAACATCTTATACAACTTTTCAACTCATACAAATTTTCAATAAGTGTCAACTGAAACTGAAATATATATATTCCGCTATTTAAAAAAAACCCATAGATAAGTTTTAATTCTGAAAAAAACAAACTGAAAAGAGATTTTTGGGAGTGGATATTTACTGACTTGCAACATGAGCGAATATATTAAACCTTCACAAATCCATCCACAACATTTCTGTCTTGAAAATCTATAATATTCTTTTTTAAACAAAGCTGCTTATTGTCAAGCTTTTGGGTATTTAGAAGTGATATACATAAGGACGACACGATTTTCAGGATAACAAATTATTTATTGTAAAATTCTCGAGGTCTAGGAGGGAACCTCCTATATCCCGCTGATGAAGGAGTAAGCAATAAAAGGGGTTATCGACATTTACAAAATTTGTAACACCCTTAAAATAGTCTACTCATTCTCTGAAATTAAAATATATATCTATCACCATTTTTACATTTAGTTTGAAAAGTCACCCTTTTTCTTCCAAAAGTATCCGTCATGTTTGGGAAAAAATGATCAAACCACACAGTGCATATTTGGACAATCTTGATGATCTACAGTTTTTGGAATTTCAACTTCTTTAACGCAATGCTTTGATATTTCTGTTTATCACCTTACACCCTTTCCATTCTACCAAGGGTCGGGAAAGCTCAGTGGTTAGTGGGTTCGGCTGAAGACAAAAGATCAGAAGATCCGGGTTCGAATCCGGCCAGGGGCCCGGCAACTTTTTTAACAGAAGAGAACTGTTCAACATTCAGTAAGATTTGGGCATAATGCTACCCTGAAATTTATATTAGCACAGCACCACCCATGGTTCGCTGGTTCAGCCGATGCTCGCAATGCATATGGTCACAATAGTGTTTCTCCCTGAAATAAAACCAGCAATTATAAAAGTGAAATGTTCTTGAAAGCAACATTTAACCCAATATTACCTACTCTCACCTATTCTACCAGTATCTAAATATTGACTGAGCGTATATGACCGACTCCATAATTTGGAAAAAATAATCTACGACATTCTCTCTGATAAATGGTCTTTGTAATATTGTTATGAAATAATATTTTAGAAGCATTCTAAATCATGTTTAATGAAAAACGAGATACAGGCCATTAATCTTACATTTTTGACGTGTTCCTTTAAGATTTAGTCATTTTTTCAATCGTAAATGATGAATTTGACATTATTGAATTTCCTTTTAATTGTCAATCGATATCTCACAATTTGGTAAGCACAAATTTTAATCTGAATAATTGCGAAATGGAAATAATTCAACCTGCGTAATAACTGGAAACTTTGCAACAGTTAGTATAATAAATGAGTTTTCAGTTTTTATAACGCCAAAAAAAACGTCCTTCTAAATTAGACTCAATCTCTCATTCATGTATTTTGGTGGTTTCCTATCTCCTTTTTCATAGCTTTTTATTCGGCCGACTAGTAAAATGAATATCGAATTTGGTGTTATATTTAAGTTGACATTCGAAGATCATGATTTTAAAAAACAAAACTTGTAGGTTAGTTCTATTTTTGTAACACCGATGTCACGATTCATATTGTAAGTTGAATTAAAGCTAGAAGAGGGGCGGGATAGCGCAGCGGCTAGCGCGTTCGGCTTCGGATAAAGAGGTCTGTGGTTCGGTTCGGTCCGGCTTCGGATAAAGAGGTCCGTGGTTCGAATCCCGCCAGAAGCTCGGCAACTTTGCAATAGAGAACTGTTCTACACGCAGTCAAGTTTAGATGCAATGCTACACTGAATTTCAGTGCAGTACTACCGATGGTTCGCTAGTTCGCTAGTTCCAGCCGAGGCTCGCAGGATTCATCGCAATTCGTAGCCACAACGTCGTTGCTGGCTTTCTCCCTGCAATAATATTAGCGGCCGCGATGTACAAATGAAATACTCTGAAAAGCGGCTTTTAAACCCCATATCACCTCACCCAATCTTGATGCGAATCATCACTGACCAGGTGGTCAAAATTCACTAGGTTTACAATCTGTCAATACGGAACTCGCATGTATCCATTTCGAATGGATAGGTAAATTAGAAGAAAAACCAACCTGCCTCGATGAAATATTTATAAAGAAAGAAGATCGAAAATTTTATCATTCTGATTCTTCTACTTTTCGGATGGAGCCCTAGCAACACTGCCAGCTCTTACGGTACCAACTAAGGATGGGTATCGGTCCTCATTCCCGCATATCGCAATATACTGCGATACAGAAAAGCGTATTGCATTGGTACTTTTCATATCGTAGTTTTTCCATGTTCTCTTGACTAAATAACGGCAAATATTACAGTGATTAATGCTCAACTGGACGTCATTTTGCAAAGAGAGATAATTTAGTGACGGGTTTCGTATTTCAACATGTCTGTGCTATTTCTACTTTGCACGTCCACCTTTGTTTCCAACTTTCAGTAAAATCATATGGTGTTTTTGTAACATTTTTCTGCAATTTTACACGAAAAAAAGTTAATTCTTAAACTTCCGATATGTCGGATATATTCAGAAGACTGTACCGGTACGTATCGTGAGGTTTCTTTATTGCAATACACCGATATACCGATAATACCGCGCATCCTTAGTACCAAAAGCCTAACAACCTGCACACAAACGTATTTTACTGTAATTATTGTATGCAACTGCTCATCCACATTGTTTATTTTTATGGTAACATCGATAATGTCATTAAAAATACATAACTCTGAAATATTTGCTTCACAATCCAAAAATCATTTACAGAATCAAGACCAAAAATGATAACATCATATCAGAGAGTTATTGACTTACTCACTGTGTCCACCTTGCCCTCAGAACTTGTCAAAAGTCAAAACTAACAAGTGATAGATAAGCTTTTTTTAGATTAATTTCACTCGATAGATGTTAACCAATTAGATCTGCAACTGCGCACCCTCATTAGTTATTTTCAAGAAATCATGGTAACAATGTTAATCCAAAATACAGAATTGTGAAATATCCATGTTACACTCGAAATTATCCATCGAATCGAGACCAACTGTTACAACAACGTGAGACGTTAATGACGGGATCACTTTGTTCAGAAGCCTAAAATGTACTAAAATGCAAACAAGGCCTTGCGAAAATCAATGTTACACCAAGCGGTAGTTAAAGTCTTGTTACATTCTCTACAACTCTGATAGATGTAACTTTAATCATGTATCTGCAATTGCACAACCTCGAAGGGCATGATTTAAATAATTCATCGAATCAATGACAACGACTTTAGGCGTTAAGGGAGCCGTAGCAGGTTAGTTCTTAACATTTCCCAAATTAAGATATATTTATACCAAATACATAATTTTTAAATAGTCAAACACCTGATTGTTCAAGCTCAAGTATCAAGCAAAAAAATTCTGGCAACCATTTTTATGTGAAAATATTTTGTCTCTGCTTACAGATGCATGTTACGTTCGTCGAGAAATATTATTAAAGAACATTTATTTTCGTTACATGAGATCCCTTTGTTCACCTACCGAACGTACAACTGCCCGTTTAAAGCCGTTTCGAGTATCATTCTCTGTACCAAGGCGAATAGTGCATCAACTTGTTTAAGATCGTGTCACTGAAGATTGTAGAAATCGTAAATACAATCAGAATGAAGGGAATGGTTGTTAAGAATGATTATTGCAGATGGTTCCTCAAGTATTCGGCACTTAGAGACAAGACGGGAGGACAAATCGTGGATTCTGTTTCCAGAAATAGATGGTGGTGGGCGAGAAAAGAAGGACAATTTGTGGGTTGTATTGAGCGAGCTATGATGACAGACAAACATATAGATCCAAATCTGCAACATTTACATTAATAAATCTAAGTTATATTGATAGCTTAACGGATGTATATATAATGGTGAAAAAAACATAATGATAGAGTTGTGTGAACAGAAAAGATGCTCTCATATAGTTCACAACACGACAATCAGTCTGATTAAATTATAGTCATGTAAAGTTGCTGAGCTGTAAACTCGTAAGAACAGAGTTTACTGTTGATGATGACTTGGGTAATCGATGGACAGTAGTTTCTGAGGAGGACACCGCACTTCTTGTCAACTGAAAACGTCTGACTTGTCAACTGGAAATATATTTTGTTCGACTGTCAACTGAAAATAACTAGTAAATACCTGGCTTTATATGTTTTTATTATAAATGTTTGTTCACAGCTTTCATCTGTCAGACTATATTTTACACATGAAACTCAAAACTGATGAATACTGTTCCTTCAAATAGAAAATCTATTTTCAAACAATGATACTACATATGTTTAATTACAGGAAGATTCTACTTTTAACTCTTTCAAAATCAAAAACATATTACTATTTACAAGAATCATCTGACAGTCAACTCGTCACATAAGCTTGTCATCTGGATGCATTTGGTTTTTTCATTTATCATGTCAACCTGAAACAAATTGCTCCTGAAATGGAACATCCCGCTTGTCATCCTGAAACAGTTTGCTTACCAAACAACTGGCTAGTCAGCCTGAAGCTTCTGGCTTATCAGTTTGTCAACCTGAATCATCTTGATTGTCAACCTAATACAAACGGCTGATCAACCTAATACAAACGGCTGGTCAACCAAATTCAAATGTCTCGTAAACCTAATACAAATGTCTCGTAAACCTAATACAATGCCTCGTCAACCTTATACAAATGCCTTGTCAACCTTATACAAATGCCTCGTCAACCAAATACTAATGCCTTGTCATCAAAATACAAATGGCTTGTCAACCAATTACAAATATCCGGCTAAATATACCTAAAATATCCGTCATATCTTGGAACTTCTTGCTGATCCTTGTCAGATTGGAAGTCAGACCTCTTAACCTAAGACCCAAACTGGTCAGCTATCTCGTTCCTCAGAATGGTACGACTGGTTTGATGCATGGCACCCAGATAAAGAAAATATGTTACCCTGATATATATAGTTTCCACCTCCCAGGTCTTATGTATAAAAAAACCATTTGTAGAAGAAAATCAAGTTGATTTATTCACAAGTACTTTCGACCATAAGGTCTCAACATCTTGATTATCTTCAACAAATGATATATATTAACTGGCTATAAGAATAAACTACTTAAACTCCGTAATGAAGATATTTTGTGACATGTGATATTGCATGTAGTTCTGAACCATACTAACGTGGAAAAGAACCATTGGAATAGAATTGCATGTGGGTAAAACTTGCATACACTGTTTGTCGGCTAGAAATAAAATTGTAAATACATTCAAAACACGATGTGTAAGCACAGTTATACCCACACAGTGTGAGATGTTAATGTCATAATGAAGATAATTGCACGTTTCTAGTGATTCACGTGTTAGGAATATTGTTTATTATTCAGGTCGATATTGATTAAAATCGGGATTAGTAAGCGTTTTATTGCATGTTAAACACCCACTACATGTACGAGTTGTGTGGGTGTATCAATTCTTGATCAATAGTAGTACTACGATTACTTTGTTCGTTAAAAATTGTGCCTTCATTCATAACAGACAGAGGTTATATTCAGTAATGTAAGGCCATATGACCTATAGTAAAGTAGTGGATTAAATTGAAATATTAGAGTCAAGTGAAAAAAACCATTAATGGAATTATTTCCGTCGTAGTTCAAAAATCTTTTTTTTAGGAACATTGAAATATATAATATTGTATTAATATTTCTTGAATTCAGCATATTAATCATCATGCTCATCATAATTATCATTATACACAGATGCAACCATAGGTAGGTATCTACCTCTCAGAGTTTGGTAATGTTTCATTCACAATATTAGTTAGTAAGAGAAGGGCACACCCAGGAATCTTTCATGGATTGGGTCGGAAGGGTTACGGGGTTTGGATGTTGCGGGTTTCCCAATAAATTTGTTTTTGTTATGGGCTTAGTCTCATTCCGTACCCTTCTTTATTCATTAGCCCACAGAAACACCATCTCTCTTTCTGCCACAGATATAGAAATCAATATAATCATATCATCAACTCGGTTACTGGATCACAAATATTTGGTCGTTTTCCTTTGTAACCGTGCCATATTATTCATTCTGGAAATTTCGCGAGAGTCCAGAATACAAAGTATGCATTCGCTCCAAGAAGAACAATCTCGAACTGTGGAATATTTATATGTTTTCTAGCATCATACGTTGATTCTTGAAGGAAATTTTAGAGTTCAAGCCATTTTTATGAAATATATCATTATGATATTTCTGAAAATAGTAATTCAGCCATTATTCATACAACTTTGAATTTAAAACGCACCAAATTGACAAAGATTGACGTTGAAATAGCTGAAATGAATACAACATAAAGAAATATACAATATCATACAATCTGTAATATACAAAGGCAATGCCAACGCTAATATTAAAGGGATAATCATTGGAAATGTTGAATACCTACGGAAGCATCCTAGTGCCACAGTCAAAAGAAAATTATCCTCTAATTAGGATATACCATCACCTAAGATATTAAGTCCTAATTAGGTGATGGTATATCCTAAATAGGGGATACATTTTTTTTACTGTGGCACTAGGATGCTTCCGTAGGTATTCAACATTTCCAATGATAATCCCTTTAATATTAGCGTTGGCATAGCCTAAGTAAAGTGATATCTTCAATTTCAAATGCATTTTGGAAAGAAATCTTCAAAGATTGGTCCAATATTGTTGATAAATATAAATGTTACGTTAAAAGTAAGTATGATATACTCGCTACATGTTGCAAAATGACTGGGCGGCATGTTCGAACTTCTGACAGACAGTTAGTAAGAATCCGTAGATAAACTCCCACTCAAAAGAAAGATTTCACTTTTATTTTTGTTCATGAAAATATTAAGAGAGCTGGTACGGGTTTGATACTAAGCTGGAAATGATAGTATTACTGCATCGTTTCCTCTGTAGTTACGACGCATCGCATCGAACGCAGCCACTGGAATTGTGCATTCACAAACACGTACACAACACGTACAGTACGCCGATGGCGGCGACGTGACTTGGAGAGGGTGCTGTTTACAGACGCTGGCAGGATAAGAGTTTATCGACGAAGGGGCAGGGGCCTCGCGCCAAACTGCATTAGCGAGGTTCAACCGTTTGGCATCATGGTATGGGGTGGGATTTGTGGCCAAAGGACGCAGCCGCTGACTGTTCTGTGAGGGAATCTGACCGGCCAGCGATAAATTGATGAGGTACTGAGACCTATCGTCGTTCCTGTCATCCAACAACAGACAAGAAGATTGATATTGCAATACGACAACGCAAGACCTCACACTGTCCGAATTGCTAGAGACCTCGAGAACGCTAACGTCACTGTTCTGCTGTAGCCAGCCAACTCACCAGATATGAACGCGATTGAACACCTTTTGGATCGCCTTTACCGCCATTTGAGACAGCTGATGCAACCTCCAAACAACCAGCAGGAACTTGAGCATGCTCTCTTTAACATCCGACGCCTGACGACTTCAACGAGGAGGCGTGTACTTGCTTGCATTGGTGGTCACACTCGCTACTGATGATAGACTCCGTGATTCCTGTGATTACCGAGAGTCTCCGTACAATGGTCCACATTTGTGTAACTTTTAATATTTACCCCATGTCTCTTTCCTTGTGTATTGGGGCAAATTAAATGCCGACATTTGGATGCTTTTTAAAGAGAATATTGGAAAATGATTTCTGTTTATAAACCAACTGTCAGAATTCTTATATCAACGTTTGTTTTTATTTTATAGACTTGAAAAATGAGTGAAACCTTTCTTTTGCCTGGTAGTTTATGTCAGTATAGACGGGCACCTATTGTCAATTGGGGTCGTGGTCTGGAACATGACCACGGTCTTGGTACTATCAAATCCTTCGTTCCCGTAGATTAGAATCTAACTCCCATTTTACGTTGCCTTTCAAATCATGTCCGGGTACATGATTTGTTATAGTTACCAACCGAGTTGGAGGTGTGCATGAATTGGAAAACCTAGGCACGTGCGAATTGTGATTACATCGCACGTGCCTAGGTGTTTCAATTCATGCACGCCGACAACGAGGTTGGTAACTGACTTACCATTCAACCATCAAAATCAATTTCAAATAGCAAAGAAGCCATTTTAAAAATAATTATTAAGCACATGTGATAGAGGTACTTTTGTTGATATTATTAGTACAATATTAATGGCGCTTCCAGATAAACAAACGTTTCTAAATGCGGTAGGTGACAGAAGCTTGAGGAAATCGCCCGCACGTGCAGCTTGCTGAAATATACATGCATCATAACAGAAAGTAGAACCAGTGTAAACCTCACCAGAGTAACCGCAAGAAACTAAATTTCAAAATGTAAATTAGAATATGTTTTACCACCGTAGACGTTTGAGATTTACAAAATTAACCATTTATAACTCATTCCTAAAAAAGTCTAAATCATTTGGTCATTTTAATGTCTTCCATATGTCAGCTGGTTTCGCTGTTGTAGTGGTTACCCCACTGGACAACACTTAGGAAGTTACGGGTTCGCTCCTCGGTTTAACCCTAAACATTTCTAACTTCTCCTGTTCTAAATTACAAGTTATTTTACGATTCATCTTCTCTATGAGAAACAAATATTCAAAACTTTGAACATGTTTACAGGTGAGTAAGTTAGTTGAACACCTGCATTTATTAAACTTACCACTTGAGCACGAGCAAAACACGGTGATTAACTTAGTTACCGACCTAAAGAAAACAACAATGTTGAATGGTAAGTAAGATGATTACACGTATATGTAACGATTGAAACCATTTTTCAACTTCCATAACAGAATATCCTAAATTTTACGGTAACTTCTTGCAAGTAATACCTCTACCTATATCTGTTTCTGTCTGTTAAAGTCACACAGAGCACGTTTAATAAATTTTAGTTTAGCCAAAATACCATATGTTCTGAGTTCAGTTGAGACGGCCTTTCTAACGATACATCTTGCCATGCCAAGATTATGATATTTTCTTATTTTCAATTGTAATCGAAAAAGGTGCATGTAAATAGCATGCAGTTGGAATTCGGCATCCAGTTTACCTGTTTAAAAGTCAAAGGATCTAATAAGCAATACCAGCCTATATTTGTTGTCATGTCGTCTCTAAAACTGAATGTGTTCAAAATAACCATCTAGTCATGGGTGTGCGTCATTGTCCGTTTTTTTATTACAAATCTCGACTTTAACACGTTTATAGTCACTATACTGAACTGATCAACATGAAGAAGCTTCAGCTGAAGAAAAACCAATTTCTTCTCGATCATAAAACACCATTTTTGAAGTTTGACATATTTGACCATAAAACTATATTTACCCTTTAATATGATAAAGAATAAAGCCATTGGCTCTGAAGTTGATCACCCTTTGCATAATACATAATATTGTATGTGGTTAAATATGAACTGGCTTGACAATCATGTGCTGAATGTATGTCTTTCATATCGCTCAATATTACCTAAGAGGGTAATCGTATTGGGGTTTATATTTTCATACGATGCCCTAGTGGAAAATATCACTTTTTCATTCTGACGTCGCGTAATAAAGAATGCTTTGACGTCATAGTTTGATTACGACGTTATGTTAAGAATATGACAATGTAGTTATTCCACCTATGCTTCAATAATGCTTTTAATTATTCTCATTGTCGCTCTCGCTCGGGATATACTTATATTTAGGCACTCGTGTCGTAAACGTAGTTTGCCATGGACATATGATATTCTCTTTTTAGAAGTAGATGATATGAAAAAATTTGATTTATATATGTATTTTGCTAGTTCAATAGCTCTCGAGTATATCACGATAAAGACTATGACCTTGAGTTGGATAATTTTCTCGCTTGCAAAGAAACAGAAACATGATAAAATCGTTTAATGTCCAAATATATAAACAACAGAGGCTGCTACTGTTCGTACATATTAAATAAATCATGAAATACCCCTTTCACTGGTGATGTTTTTGCATAATCAATTCACTTATGAATATATTGACCCGTTTATTCTGGATTACATTTGACATGCGTTCATTTGCGCGCATACGAAGGGCGCATGGGAATACAGTAGATAATTACATAGCTGGTCAAATGTTTACACAATAGGTAATGAATATACGCAGTTTGGATAGCACATTGAATGACGCACTGAAACCTTCCCTGAATGTATGCGTTTGAAAATATGTGTATAATGAAATACCTTAGTGTATTACGTAAAATTATGTGTTGGCAAAGCAGAGGGTATGTGTGAAATAAGACACACTTACACTAACCAGATGCCAGTTGGGTTTTCAACATATGTTTTATTCCCAAAGTACCTATTACAAAAAAGGATGTTCATGTATACAGTTTGTACATTGCACCATTCAACTGAGACGGGACAAAAAGGCTCATGTGGAAGTTCAAAGTTCAAAATAAAAGAAATTTCATATCAACCAAAACCCCCAAAATCACCCCAAAATTTAAGCAAAAATTTTGATGGTTTCAGAACTTATTGTATTTCACTGAATCCATTTTTGTCATGAAATAAACATGCTCATTTGCTCTCCACAGGGGTAACTAAAGACAAATCTTTCTGCGCTAACCTCTGATTCAATGCGAACACTTTCTAGGATAGAAATCGACACGCCTGAATTCATGCAAGTTAGTTGTGCTGTAAGCGACGCCATTTCAAAAGTGATTTTTCACAGAACATCAGTCAGTTCGTTAGGTTTCGGGAAATCTGGACTTTGTTCGACTGTACATGTGAACTACGTGCATGAGTGTTCCTGACAATACAACGACTTAATCAGGGCATCGGCCTCTCATGACGTGTTTTCATTAACTGATCATGAAAATAAGCCTTGTTAGGACAACATGATTAACCAATTATTTGACGACATGTGAATTTTACTACAATGTTTGAGTTGTCACATAAATTTATTCATTTTTTTTCTTAAAGTTTTACACGAGAAATTTGGTTATTTCAGTTCATCCAATATCAATAATATCAAATTTAAAACGTTGATATTCATCGAAGTATATTATCTTTTTCTTGTTTTTGACAGTTTTACAGAATCTTTCATGCATACTTTTGTATTCATATTAAAATTTCCAAATTGGAAAGAGATTCTTATTGACGGATCTTCAAAAGTATGGGATTTCTCATATTTGTTAGTGTAACATTAACGTATAAAAACTTAGAAGTGAAAAAAGTGTTTAGACTTGTTTCACTATTACACAGTCATCGATTTAGCTAATATAATCAGACACTAAAGAACATCGATTAATAATTCACACAGTCATAGTTAACCTATCCTTTCACCTTGGATAACTGAATTACACCTTCATTCACATTTGTGAGTGAGTGATCTATTCACAAATCAATCAATTATCAATGGAACACAGATTGGTACCAACGTTTTTTAAATGTTGTAATAGTGCTTGTCACACGCCCAAAAGAGTCGACAGATTCGTTCACATTCATCCCGATATCAATAAAACATTATCGAGCACCTCGGGTGGTCTGTTCACAAGTCAAACAAAAGCGTGGATCACATATGAAAACACATGTAACGACAACACAGCTTTTCAGAAAATTGGTTCATCGTTTATATCGACCCTGGCTGCAACTTCCACAGTGTTATGAAATAAGTCAGTTGATCAATTACTTTTCAAATAAAAGTTGTCATTCTGCCCAAAAAGTCGCGATTCATCTGCTGTTGGAACTCATCAATCAATGAATCTTGAAAATAAGTTCATTTATATAACATTTCGACTATACTGCGTATTAGAGCCACTCCGTGAGTTGTTGGAGTCATATATGCCAAACTTGATCAATGGTATCATTTGATCGCGAAGTATCGACTGTTACCAAAAAAGACAAATTTTAAAGTTTATTGGTTTTTTACAGTGACAATATGAAGGTAGAACGTCGCAATTATGATCGAAAACCGGACAATGGCGCGCGTCAAATAGTCAAATGTAATTTTGGAGACTTATCTTAAACAGCCAGGAGGGCAGTTAGGAGTTGATAGTTTATGTTAGGTTATATAACTAGTATCCGTGTATATTGGACGTGATATCTACACCTCTGTGCATTTATAAGGCTGTTTTTAGATTTTCATGGAAAACCAGTATTTGTCATATATATATGTCTTTTGGACATGAAAAGTTGAGATGTTTTGATTTCATATCACCACATATTATATTTAGTTTCGTATCAAAGGGAAATAATATGTTATGAAAATCACGGAGTGGCTCTTTAAAATTTGTTAAATACAGAAGGATATCATATAGGAGATTTTGTCTTCATGAAACTAAACTAAGCCTGTGAAACATACTTTCAAACATAGTGCAATGCAGTGTTTAATATTCAATTTTATGTTTGTCAATTTCAGACAGATTTCACTTTTTTGGCTTATATAGATATTGCGCAGCTTTTGCAAAAAGCTGAAAGTCCCTAATACAATTATGTGTCAGCAGTCATCTAGCCTTGTTGTATGGGAATGAAGCAGGTCTATGTCACAGGCCCTCGGATCATTAAAAACAATTTTGAATTTTTTTTTTTAATTAATTTTTTTCAAAAACATGCACCCCCTGAATCGAATTGTACCTCTCTTAATACTATATGGAAAAGCCAATCGCACCTTTCGCCCCCACCCGCTTTCTTGACCGAATGCTACAGTAAATACGCACGCAATCAATATAACATTTATGCAGACATGTTCTCAAATGATTTGCCTTTCTACTCCAATTCAACTCACTTAAACAAGTAAATCTTTGGGGTTATTTAATGAGGACGGCCGAAAGACGATTTCAACGCACAACTTAATGCTGATAGGACAAATAGCCTTGACCCTACGGGGGTTGTGGCCGCAGCGAAAGTTCTTTTTGGTTGCAAGACGGAGAATTAGAGTTATCTGTTCCTAACTCTGCGTCATACCAACGAGATCTCTCGCTGCGGCCACACATCCCTTAGGGTCAAGGTGACGGGCGGCCATTTGTCCCATCAGCATTAAGTTGGGCGTGGAAATCTTTAAAAAAAAATTGTTAATGACCCGAGGGTCTGTGGGCTATTTGTATTCAGGCACATATAAACTCGCCGAATAAGGATCAAAACAGTAATTTACACAAACGTGAAGAAGGACTGTTATGAAACATGATTGATGTAATCCTCGCATCTCGTGTTCGGGAAGTGTTGATTAATTAATCAATTGAACAATTGATCTGGATAGGCTTATTTTAGTACGAAAGGACAACACGAACCTTCGTGCTAATGAAACACCTTGACGTCGTGTACCTGGTACAGGTGGTCGTGTTAATGGCTCCATTGACCATAGTTTCTTTATGCATAGTTTGCACTACTTCGCAGAAGGATCTTTATCATCAAACAGATAATTAAAGCTGTTCATCAGTTTGATACTGAATGGAAATTCTCATTGACATCTTTAGGATAATTCAAGGAGGCAAACATTGTTTTTCAGCTAACGATTCTTAAAGAGCCACTCCTTGATTTCCATAACATATTAATTACCTTTGATACCTAGTTGTCATCTGTGGTGATATCAAATCAAAACATCTTAACTTTTCATGTTCAAAAGACATATATAGGACAAATACTGGTTTTCCATGAAAACCTAAAAAAAGTCTTTTAAATGCACAGAGGTGTAGATATCACTTCTAAAGTACATGGATACTAGTTATATAAACTACCAAACACTATCAACTCCTAACTGCCCACCGGGCTGTTTTCGATAAGTCTTCAAAATTACTTTTGACTATTTGACACGCGCCACTGTCCGGTTTTTTTTATCATAATTGCGACGTCCTACTTTCGTATTGTCACTGTAAAAAACAATAAGCTTTAAAATGTGTCTTTTTGGTAACAGTCGATACTTCGCGATCAAATCACACCTATGATTAAGTTTGGCATATATGACTCCAACAACTCACAGAGTGGCTCTTTAACAATTCTTGTCCTGCTAGTTCTATATCGTAATTTGCTTCTTCTTTCCTTCCAAACTCAATTGATTCAAAAGCTACCGAAGGTGGAGAACGCCGCAGCGGGATTACTCTCGAAGTCAAAGAAATCTGATCGCCCTACTTTATTTACTCCGGTGGCTGCCCGTACAACAGCGGATGAAGTACAAAAGCTCTATTGCATATTTTCAAATGTATTCATAGTCTAGCTCCTCTGTATCTCAGTAAACTGTTTAAGCCCTATACTCCACCATCTTCTCTGATCATGTGATCAGTTTCTACTGTCAACTCCTGAGACAAGGACAGAAACATAAGTCTTTCGAGAAGACTTGGACCAGTCCTTGGAACATTTTTCGGAAATATCTGAGAACCGAACCAGATCTTCCTGTGTTGAAAACAAATCTGAAGACTATTTCTCTGAAGATTTCTCCGCGACATAAGTACCAGCATATAACTCAAGCACCTTAGGGAGTATAAAAGATTTCTGTGTCAAAATCAAATCTGAAGACTTACTTTTCTCTGAAGATTTCTCCGCGTCCAAGTACCATAGAGCTGAAGTGCCTGAGGGGGTACAACAGATATTGGCGCTATATAAGTATTTCTGATGATGATGATTTCTGAGTGGTTCATCAAAGTTCTGTTCAATTCACTTGGAGATTTGAATGGGCGTGTTGTATTATCATGACACAATGAGTCTGTCATGTGAGTTTAGTACCATCATAGAGGTCAGCATCGTAGGGAGTATAACAGATATTTGCTGATGATGATTTCGGAATGGTTCATCAAAGTTCTGTTCAGTTCACTTGGAGATTTGAATGGGCATGTTGTATCACTATGACACAATGAGTCTGTCATGTGAATTAAGATGTAGTGGATAAGAAGACCATGACATATTCACGGCTTATGAACTTGTTTAGCTTTCCAGCTAATTAAGAACATCAATCTTTCAACTATCAATGTTCATTGAAAGGCATATCGTTCCGATAAACTTTAAAACGGTTGATGAATAAAACATCAATTTGCATTGAAGTGTAGTGATGACAAAATCAATATATTCTCGTTTTTCGTACGCCAATGAAATAAAATGTTCTGTACACGCCTGATTTATATTTTGATTGACGTTGTTCACACTATGATATTTCTATTAATGCACCATGACGTTTTAAAGTTGCTTACCTATTATAACATTTCAAAAACGTATCTAGTGACGTAAATAGTTTTGAAAAACATAGGTATTTCATCAATAGAAAAGGTTATTAAAAAGTATGACATACAATGTGTTGCACCAGCGGCCATGATGCTGTTTAGACAAAATATATGACCTCTTCTAATCAACTCAAAGAAATAAATATGCATCATGATAAGAAATGATAACGTTGAGTCAGCTTTTTTACGTACACAGTTCCTCATAACGACGATAGGATATGATATGATACGGTCTATCGTATCTATTATAGGTATTTCCAACTTATTGAGGAAGGGAGTCGACACTATGGTCACCGGTAGTAACATTTGATTCTTAATGAGCTATTTCGATCATTTCGATCCTAACTTTTTGCTTGAGGATCGAAGGTCCTGATAAGTTCCTTTCTAATCAAAAATTGCAAATTGAGGTCTTCAGATTATCCGATTGAAAGTGCTTTTTGAAGTGTATGCTAGCATGTATGGTTCACACATTTCCTGTTTTTAAGCGTTAAATGTTATATCCAAAAACTGAAATTCTGTTTTAGGGCAAATCCTCCAATATGTGTACACAACTAAAACATCACAATATCTAATTGGTATTATTAATAATGATAAGTATATATAGCTTGCGTCGCTTAATCATTATTCTTTGTATAAAACCGGCATGCTGAGAATGACATCAAGATTTGCACCTTCAAACTTGAAATTTGCTTTTGTAACTGACAAACCAGCTGACGAAAATGTTTGCGATGTCATACAATTATTTCGTTATAAACGTTGACAACGCTATTGGAATCGGGTTAAGATAATATTTTGGTAAAATCAGAATTTTTTCTGTGTATTATTGCTGAGTAAATAGATAATAAGGAATATTGACTTTAAATCATATATAATATTCAGGATAATGAGATGATGAACTTCACTTCCATTTGAAACGGATGTCAGATTGACATCGCAACATGACTTTCTGCTTTAGTAATAGCGACATGAAAGTGACTTGTAGATGCTTTTTTATTTTTGTTTTCAATGATGCTTTTCCTTGTGTGAGGATTCTCCCCAAAACCAATTGAAAATGTCTTTGAATGATAATATAAAAAATATTCCCATTGAAATGCATTCTCTCCCCACAGTGGTAGCTCCGTCATTAATTCTTTTACAAGTTCTATTATAATAAGAGCTCTTCTCGAGCTTCCGGCAGTTTCCCCGAGCGGCACAATATTGCAACATAAACTACCTTGCAATATTTCAGCCAATGAAAACCTCGAATCAATGAATAACATATTTGTTGTCACATAGGCTTAGGCAATGATGCAGTCGCTAAATAAGGCGTATGTATTCTGTAAAGAAGACTCAAAGTGCAAAGTGCATATTCGAATAAGGTTGAGCTTTCCGAATATATACGGAAACTGAGGCGATTTAAATGATAACTTTTGAAATGACGTCGTTAATAACACTAACTTTATCTACATGCAATCTGGACGCTTGTATGAGGACAGAGATTGTAAAAGGGAAATTATGACTGATCTACATTTACCTCTGTTGGGAGAGAATGAGTATAATGTCAATGAGTTAAAATTCCTTTCATATTTGATAAAGAAATTTAAGTGGAAATGAAGAAAAAATCATTTTACAAGAGAAATACATACACGAGTCCATTCTTGCAACATACTTGCGAGTTCTTAACTAGTTTTGTGTGAAGATATGACACTTACCTTTTGGGAAATCATTTTGAATCGGGGGAGGTATAGGTCGCGAAAGAGATACTGCAGAACGATCATCAGGTATAAAAAAAATGGATAGGAACTCCTTTTTCAGATTCTTATATTCATTTCGCCTACTCAGGGAATATGCTTTACAGTTGAGGTTATATTGATAGGGTTTTCCATTTTAAAGTAGACCTAAAATAAGAAGCTGAACTTAAATACATATATTAATACGATTGAAAGTGCGTGTAGAGTACAAAACGTATCTGTGAGCTGTGAATTATGTTCATGCTTAAACACTTCTAGAGTACGGTATTTAAATATCTACTAATCAATACATCCATAATCTTATCTTTTATTCAAACTTATTCATACCTTGATTGTCTCCTAATAGAATAAAGCTTTAGCTCGCAATAAAGTACATTAATGCCAGCGTTAATCTGTGCTTGTTTTTAGTCATTTAATACACCCTGAGGACAAAAGTACAAATTTAGAGAAAGGCAAATCACCGGAAATAACAGAGAAGATGTACTCGTAATCAGGACTAGAAGCTGTGTATTACGACTTATGTTTACAAAAGGTGTTGTTTAAGGTGCTATTTTAGAACCTGCACTTTCTGATTTTTAAGAATTTCTTACTTTTGTGGAAGAATGTTATATTTGGCAAAACAACTCAATGTGATATTACCGTTTGTGTATTGATATTTATATAAACTGAGACAGGTTGACCATGGTTGGAAACAAAATGAAGAAAGATCTTATTAATCGTTACATGAGGTTTTGGTGCATATGCCAACATATTAAGTGGGTATATTGAATTAATCTTTTCAGTCCATTTGATAAAGGAGAAAGAAATCCAACTAAGGACAATAAGCTTGGACACAGGAATATTTACACAAATTTCCTTTTCTGAACCGCATCTGTAATGTCCCTCACAAAGTACATCCCCCCCCCCCCCCCAAATCCTCCCCCCCCCCCCCCCCCCGCCCCAACCTTCATGGTTTATTTTTCTCTTTTTGTTTAAACTTCTAATTCTAAGGTTACTTGTTGACTTAGAACATATAATCTAAGATAACAACCTTTACAATCTGTAACGATGAGAGTAATGTCCCTCACAAAAATCCTCCCCCTCCCCCCCAACCTTTACAATCTGTAACGATGAGAGTATAGAAATGTGCTAAAACGACCTGGGCTTCCCACAAAGGCGACAGTTTGCAAAGAGCCGGAAACTTTAAAAAAATTGATTTTGTGAAACAGTTGAAGAGGACAATATGTGTTTTGAAATTTAAGAACACTGGAGGGTAAGTGTGCTTTAAAGTAACACAGAGTATGTTTCCTGAAATTTGTACGTGGCTTAAATAGTGCTTAAATATCATATGAACTGGGTGAAGTACAAATCGCCTATCTAAGGTTTAACTTTATCTCTGAAATGCCAAATTTATGACATTTTTCTTGTTTTCTACTGAAAATAAATAACGATCATATAAATGCTAAGAAGTCAAAATTCAGCCTTCCATTTACATGTATATAACTTAAATTATCTACTAAGCAATACCAACCTATATTTCTCTTTGCGTCTGCTATGAATATATTTCAAAATGACGTTTGAATCATTGGCGCCCGCCACTTTCCGGTTTTCGATAATAATCTCGACTTTTTCCCTGTTCAATGTCACCATGCTAACTGATATGTTAATTTTCAGAAACAAATACTACCTGTCGATGAACTAGCACCATTAATGAAGTTTGACATATTGAACCCAACAACATACTCTGTGTCCCTTTAAGGGTTTGTGTACTTTTATATCGTGACATCTTGCTGAGAATTACAAGGAATGTTTATACCAAGAAAACTTAAAGTGCATTGAGAATTTTTCTCTATAAATATCAAAGCTATTCAAGGTCGAATTTTAACTGTCCATTCATTGAAGAATAGGCAGCGAACGTTAACAATATCGTGACTTGGCTGTTTGTATAACAAGCCGGGATGTTTACATAATGGTGTATTTACTGAGCTATTTCAGATCCTGAACACTTCTGAAATGAAAACAAGGATACCAAGAAGAAGAAGGTTACATGAGCACATTGTCCAACATATGAAGGCCCGCCTCTGTATAATCCCAAAGGGTGCTTGCAGTACAATGTTTCTTTCCTCAGTAACAGAACTCTTTATATCTGTATTTTCTGTCTATATCTGTCATATTTCTTTTCGCTCATAAATCATCAGAGATTATGACAGCTTACATCACCATTTAGAAAGATTTTCAAATGTTGTTTGAAATATTCCCATATCTAATTGAAGTATTGAAATCTTCAGATTAATGATTTATACACAAGTATAAAAACTAAGCACCACCGAATTCATTTTAAAAAGTTGTCTGCTTAATGCAGCATTGGGTAATTTCTTTCTATATCGTGTTTCAGGGCACAAACAAAACATAGGATTAACTTGAGCCATGCTGTATTGAATCTTCTTCTAAGTAACATTTCATTGAAACTTATCCATCGGCCTCTAGAAATTGGGATCTGAATCACATCGAAAATGTTTGGGATAAAGTGGGTTGGGATGGGGAGGCAGCATAGGATTACGCAAGTGGCAACAGATATATTTCTCTACTAAATTTGAATTGTCTTAACCACTTTTTAAACATTTTTTATTCACCTTTTCTTAAAACAATTGTCCCAGTAATTTTGGTTATTTCAGATTTTTCATACAACTCAGTTGTATTAAATTTTGGAAGTTTTGTCAAGTTATCAAGAACCTTCACTCTTAATCTTATTCTTCACCTTCCGAGAGCCAAATGTTTTCATACATTTGTCATAGGCACGATTAAACAGTATTATATCATTTTAATTGAAACTGATCGCCGGGGATATAAGGTTTTGTTTTAGTTCAACTGCTGATTCAGTTCATCACACTCCCCAATGAGTCGACAAATTCGTTCACATTCATTCATACCAATGTCATTACAATATAGTTGATCGATAACTACAGTTGCCTTTTCCCATGTTAAACCAAATATTTGATCAACATTGACAATGAAAATACATATTATTTAAAAAATAGCTTTCCTATAAAGTGGCTCATCATCTATAGTTACCCTGGATGTAATATCAACAGTATATGGAATAGGTCAGATTTTCTCTTGACATCCAAGTTGGTTTGAATAGTCTCGATGTATCTCCAGTAAGTGCTGATCAATCCATGAATCAGAAAGAAATTAATTTCTGTACCATTTGGGCTATATCAAGCACTTTAGATGTTATATTTTATTTAACATGAATGGAATACAAATAAGTATCGTATTGTTGACGTTGTCGTAATGAAATTAGACTAAGATTTACTCTATTAGATAATTTTCCAAAACTAATGCTATGCACCCATTATTATTATCTTTTGATCTTGTAATTTCAGACACAATTTACGTTTTTACTTTCATGGATGTTGCGCAGCTTTTGCAACAAGTTGCAAGTCCACCTGACCGATTTTTGTAAGCATTCAAATGTAGACTTGCTGCATGAGACTTATACATTACCCAGGGCTCCTATTTATACACCGTCATGAAGCGGAACCGCTATATACCGCCAGGTTTATTCCTCGTATCTCGTGTTCGGGAAGTGCTAATTAATTATTCAAATTAACTATTCATCTCAATGGGTTTATTTGCCATCCTGACATGAGACCACGAACCATTGAGGTAATGAAACACCTTGATTACGTTCACCTGTTCAAGTAGCGTTGTGGTAATGAAACTGATGACCATGAACTCTTCAGGATTAGTTTGGACTACTTTACAGAAGGATCTGTATCATCAAACAGATAATTTCAACTATTCAACAGCTTGACATTGAATGGAATTTCTCGATGACATATTCAAGGTTATTCATCGTGATTTATAATACAACATTCGAAGAAAGCAGTTTTATAAACTTACGATTCTTAACAGTGAGATTGTCCTGGAATTTCTGAATGATAAACCGAAGCGCCTCTTTAATTCACATGGTGCTCTAAACGAGTATTACGTATAATGAACTTTAGCTAAATAAATGCATTTATTACTCGCCCGTGTAAGATACCGCAATATTTATATGGCGATATTAAACTAGTGTAATACCGCTCCCCGTATGACGTCATAATATTGTGTGGTTGTGACGTCACAATCTTGGCACCGACGTCTCAATGGCGGCTTAGTCGCGGAAATGCTTCGTTCGGTACACTTTCGGTAATAATGCTTGATTACTGAGGTCAAGTAATAAACAGATTACTAAACTTCCTTCCATTTATTACTATTTTTATTAAATTCGTTAATGATTTGGTATAAAACTCGCTTTCTGCTTAATAAAAATAGTATTAAATGGAAGGTCGTTTAGTATCCTCTATAAATCTGTCATCTGTCAATGATCTATTTTAACTGAGAAGCCAAACGTTGTGATTTCCTCAGAGGGCTATGAATAATAACCCCCAATCAGCGATGGCATTTTAACAATGTTAAAGTGTCCATGTTTTTCGCACACCAATGAAATTAAATGTTCTACAAACCTAAACTATATCTTGAAATAGTAAGCTGTTCACACTACAATCTTTTTATTATTTAACCAACGATGAACATACCGATTCAAATACGTATTTTTGACGTGATTTGTTTAGAAAGACATAGGTGTTTCATAAATAGAAATGGTTATAAAAATGTGTAACAATACACTCTCTGATTGCACTCATGGCCATGATGTGGTTTACAAGTCATTATGACGTTTTCCAGTGAACTAAAAGAAGCAATTATGAATGACGATCATGAAGAAAACGCTTAGTCAGCCATTTGCCCTACAAAGTTTCCCAGAATGAAGATAGGATATGATTCAGTTTACTGTATATTCTAAAGATATGATTCTAATTAATTTAATGACACCCGATATTTTTAGTGTTCACAAGTTCGATGTAAAACTGCGATCACAGTACGTCAGGAATAAGTCTAACACTACACTGATGGATGGATACCACAAAATGGTTATGGCTTATAAGATGTGATTGGTAACGTTTTTCTTTTATCAAAATCATCCAAACTACAACTCGATTGTTCCGGAGATCAACGAAGGTCTTGATAAGTTCATTTTTCTTTGAAATTGTTAATTGAGGTTTCAAGACGACTCGACTGAAGGTGCTTTTGAGGTGCATGTTAAGATTTCATTGTTCATCCATTTACCGTGTGTTCGCGCATTAGGTGTAATCCCAAACTTTAATTCAGTTAACCGCAAACCACCCATAATGTACATGCTATATTTTCTCAATACTTATTAAATATTGAACATTATCACAACTATATGTAGCTGGGGTTGCTCATTTTGTTTTCATTTGTACAAAAAGGTATGCTGGCCGTGTCCAATCGCCATGACTTCACCTTCAAAATGGAAGTATCCATAATGCCTTGCGCAAACCGAATAATACAGCGCTCCTTTTCTTTCTTTTATTCTGTACAACTATTTTCCAAAGGTATGTTTTTCAATCGCTTCCTCACCGTGGTAGTGCAAGAACGAAATAATGACTTTTGTCAATTACCATAGTCAATAAAACACATTCTTATAATAACCTCTATCGTTCTACAATATATAATAACCCAAATTTAGTTTAACTAATTGTTGTGCGCTATTATCTGATTTTCGATAAACGATTATGACTTTAGGCCGATTGGCTGTATTAGATGCTTCAATTACAATCTACTTCGTTGGTTATTTTGGTGGTCATATGCCACAATGATTTGTTTTTGTAACTGACATCCTGCTGATATTCCTTTTTCGAATAAAAATAACTGTTTCGTTATAAACGTTGGCAACTCTCTTGACTCGGGTTAAAGTAACCTTTGATAATACCTGATTATTTTTCTGTCTTTTATAGCTTACATGTAACTTTAATGTTTATTGATATTCAGATGATTTATGCTATTCAGTGAAAACTCTAATGATGAACAACAAATTCAGTTAAAAACGGATTGACATTGTCACACTCTTTTTTATATAAGATTAGGTCGAGAAATTATAAATGAGAAAATTACAGATTAATTTTCAATTTTTGTTTTTAATGATGTAAGGAGAAATCTTCCCAAAAGTCTGATACAATTTGATAAAAAGAGTCTTTTAAACATGAAAAAGTGTAATGTCAATCATAGAATATGGATAAAACTTCAATGCTTGATAAAGGAATTTTAGTGGGAATGAAGAAAATGAAAAATGTAAAAAATATGATAAGCAATATATAAACAACTCATGCCTATTACATTCATGCGAGTTCTAATCGTATGATTTGTGGGAAAAAGTACAATTACTTTTAGGAAATGGTTTTGAATGGTTGAAGGTACATACTGCAAATGATCACTTGGCATCAAATAAATGGATAGGGATTACAGGTTAATGTAAAAACATATACAACGTATAACAATATGAGTATGGAAATGTTCCCCTTTCTGTACTCAAAGGACCTTAGCTTTCTTTAAAGATGACAGCGAAAAGCTGAAAACTTCAAACAATCTTTTTTATTTATTTCAAACGTTTGAAGAGAACAACATGTGTTTTTGTAACGTTAGAACCAGAAGGACATGCGTTCTTTTGTATCGTGACATCATGCTGAGAATTACATAGAATGTTTATACAAAAGAAAATTTAAAGTGCATTGAGAAAGTTCACTCTAGAAATATCAGAACTTTACCATAGGTTAATCCCAGAGTATCAAATCGATCGAGAAGACTAAGAGTATTTTAACAATGTCGTGACTTGATGCCTTTTATAAAAAGCCGGGATGTTTACATGATGGTGTATTTGCAGAGCTATTTTAGATTCTGAACTCTTCTGAAATAAAAACAAGGAAATCACGAAGGAAGAGCACTTTGTCAAAAATATGAAGTCCTCTGTACAATCCCGAGGGGTACATGCAATGCAGTGTTTATTTTTTCAGTAATAGCAGGTTTTTAAAGACTTCCATGAAGCACCTGGTAATAGATAAAAATAACATGAAAAATAAACATAAAAATTCTTAAAAGTATTATTTGAAACTTTTTGTTTGAAAATGATATGTTGTTTACCCACACGTATAAGCTTATCACCACCAATCGATCGTTTTACCAAAAGAAAAAATATATATGAAAAGAAAATTGTTCATAAATGGAATCATATCGATTTTATTTTTAACATATAAACTTAGTTACTACTTTTTCTATTTACACATTTAAAAACTAAATGAATAATTGAAACTTTTTTAATGTGACCTCATGAAATCCTTTATCCTTTATCATTTAATTGAAACAAAAACTAGTAAACTATACCTTAAAAAATCGATGTTCGGTTTAAAAGTTTAAACGAAAATGATTGATTATTTGCAGAACAATTATTCAATGTCATTTACCTCTTTCCAACTATTTATCCATATCGTGTTCTGAATAGCTTTTAGCGTATATGTCCTGCACTTAAAGAAACCATAAAGATAAGGTAGAATTACAGCCGATTTGCGATCGGGTGCATTTGTAAACACTACATTTGTGAACACTACATTTGTGAACACTGCATTTGTTAACACTACATTTGTGAACACTTCATTTGTGAACACTACATTTGTAAACACTACATTTGTGAACACTACTCATTTACGCGCATATAAAGGCAACATGGGAATAAGGTAGATAATGAAATAGCTGGTAAAATGTTTATGCAATAGGTGATGAATATATGCAATTGTAGTATAATGACACACTGAACCTCGCCCTCTATCCATGTTTGCATTGAAAAATATGTGTATCGAAAAATACCTTAATGTTGTGAATATATGTGTAGCTATACATAGGAAATATATAAAATAAAGACATACTTTAAAACTTACCAGTTGACAGGTAGGTTTTCGAAATATTTTGATAGCAAAACCACTTATTACAAACAAATTTTATTGTATACAGTAGGTATATCGTACTCTTTAACTGACTAAAACATTAACGAGCAAATGTCCAAAGCTAAGTAACCGTGTAGAAAGGAAACGCGACTTTAAACCTTATGCCGGCAATTTCAAAATGTCAAAGTATAACAATTAAAGTTGAATTAACTACATAAATTTAACCAACCAAACAAACCCCCAAAACAATAAGGGAAAATATGTTGCTGGTTATAGAGCTTGTTTTATTTATCACATAAACATGCTCATTCTACCCCCTGAGGTGGATAACTTCAAATGTTCCTAGGCTAACCTCTGTCTCAACTCGAGCACTTTCTGTGCTAGAAATGGAAACGCCTTAGTTGTACAAACAAGTATTTATTCCACTGTGAACTTCGCATATCAGCATCTTGACAGAATATGGTTATTTAAAGGAGCTTAGAGTATTTAGTTGGAGTCAACTATTTCAAACTTCATCCATGGTGTTATTTCATTGATAAATAGTGGTTCTTTTTTAACATCAGCATATTAATACTCATCAGTTCAGGAAAGTGAATATACACAGGTTAAAGACATGATTTATTAAGAAAAACCCGACAATGGCGCACGCCAATGACTCAAATGTTATTTGGGAAATATTTTTACAGCATACAAGAAGACAGATATCGATTGTTCGTGTTAGGTAGGTTATTTAACTTTCAACATTAAATGGGACACAAAATTGATATTAATGTTTTTCGAATTGATCATTGAAAACAAGATGCGATTCGAACTTTACTCATAATAATTTCGGTAATAATAAAAAGACAAGAATTCCAGATTTTATAGAAAGGGATACATTACATTCATACTCCATGCTTTCCTCGTGTGTGAAAAACTTACACTTGCTTCAAGTATAAAATAAATTGATAGCGATTCCTTTTGCACCTTCTAATATTCAGTTTGCTACCTATTTGGACCCCACATTTCAGTTGAGGCTGAAAGGGACAGGAATTTATTTTTGAAAGCACAGGTACAAAAGAATCTTAACTTAATTTTGAGTACATTTACAAATACGATTGAAAGTACTTGTAGAGTACACATCATGTCTGTGAGCTGTGAATTATGTTCGTGCTTGAACACTTTTACAGCTGCATACCGAAAGTTTGTTCACTTACCATTGATTCGTAGTGGAAATATCATGTAATTTGGGTTTACTTTGGACATCAATACAATAACTTCAGAAAAACTGACAAAGGATCACCTATTGTCCATGTGTGAAATAGCCATTCTTGAACATATTTAGGGACCGTCTAGTCTCTGGTGCAAAAATTTGGCATGTTGAAATAGACAGAAGGGGTCATATTTTCGAAATTTCGATTTCGTTAAATTTCGAATAAAATGTTCCATATCGACTCCCTGAGAATGAGATCAGCAAAATCACAATGACTTAGTTCAAAGGAACAAGAATAACTAATTTTTTAAGCATTTGATGACTTATAAAGGATGTTGTAGAGAAAAATATAAATTGATTTTTTTCGAAATTTTAACCCCTGGTCACTTCAATGACCTGCCAAACCAGTAACTTGTGAGGTATGAGGTATTGAAATTTTAACATTATGCGTTGCTTTATCGCAATGGTACGATACGTCTAAGACATTACAAATTTAATGATATTTGCACTAGTATAACCAGTTATGTGAACAAACTTTTGGCATGCAGCTGTAGAGTACTGCATTTAGAAATATATATTTATCAATACATCACGGATCGTATCTTGTATGCTAAAGCATAACTTAGCCTAAGGCAACTCCATGCAAGTTGGTCCTGTGAGGTAGTTAAATATGGGCATAACATTGTGGTAAACCTAAAGGTCTCCCAATAAAAAAACTCTTTAGCTTGCAATGAAGTTCATTAATGCTAGCGCTAATCTATTCCTGTTTGTAGACAAAAAATACACCCTAAGGACAAATAGATGTAGAGCCGCCATTGAGAACTTAAAGGTCCTAAAATAAAAAAACCCTTCTGCTTGCAATGAAGTGCATTGATAACAGCGATAACATTGGAAAAGAAAAACTAAGGGCACAAATTGAGAAAGGTAAAATTGTAGGAAACAACTGAGCAAATGCACTTTAGATTGTGATTGGATGCTGTTTAGTAGTACTTCTGTTTACAACAATCGTTGTTCAAACTGCTATTTTGGACCCTGTATTCCCTGATTTTAAAGAAGGTCTTGGTTATATGGAAACCTGTTATGTTTGGCAAAATAATCTCTGATATATTCCCGTTTGTGTAATGTTATCTATCTGAACTGAGATAGGTTGACCATGTTTAAAAATAAATGAGGAAACCTATTGTTAAATGGTATCATGCACACGGTTTTCGGGTATATACTATATACTTAATAAAGTTGTTAAATTCAGCTTTTAAATCTTTTTGATCAAGGAGAGAGCAATCCATCTGATGAAATAAACTTGAAAACAGGAATACTCACGTCAAATATCCCTTTATCACGCACACCCGTCATATTCCTTTTAAAATTCCAATTCCCCTTCATTTTGCTTAATTTTTAGGATTCTTATCGTTTTAATCACAGAATTCGATTTTAATTGTAATTTAACGTTTTTGGTTAAAAAACTATCCATTATGGGAAAATGTATACAATATGTAACGATAAAAATATTAAAAATACTCCCCTTTCCGTACTTAAAGCCGTTGGCGTTCTATAAGGACGACAGTTTGTTGAAGGCAGGAACCTTATAAACGTTTGAAGAGAACAAGATGCGTTTTTGTAATGTTAAGAACACGAAAGGGTACGCGTACTTTTCTATAATGACATCATGCTGAGAATTACAACGAACCTTCATAGATGAAAATTCAAAGAGCTATTTTAAAAATTCCTATAATGATATCAAAAAGAGAGTTTATTTTAACTGGATTCAAAGGCTAATTATAAATTATCAAGTCAGTGAGGACTATGTTGCATACAATCGTGACATGTTGCGTGTATAACGAGTCAGGATGTATGCAGCATGGTGTATTAAATAGCTATTTTAGATCTTCTGAAATGAAAACCAAGATGTCACGAACAAGGGTTACATGGCCATATCATAAAGCATATGAAGGCTTCTGTATAATTGAAATGGCTACTTGTAATTTCATATTTCTTTTCCTTCCTAAATTACCAAAGGTACACGAAGACTTTAATCGCCAAGGACTATTCCCTAATCTACCTTTATAGTGATATAGTATATAGAATTTAGTGATACTTCTTAGCATAAAGAAGCACAGCATTTTGACATCTGTAAATAAAATACGACCATTGTTACCTTGTTAAATGACGTTTATATGTAGTAAAAATGTTTTAAAAGTTATTTCCATATTTTTTTTACCATATATTCATAATAAACCACTTAATTTAATACATTATTTAATAAACTACATTTCTGGAATGACACGCAAGTTATTAGTTTTTTTAAAGTGAAAATTGGATTTTTATTTCTCACTATAAAGTCGATAACGACTTAAAATAACATGATCTCATGTCCGTAGACATTGAGACATCCTATAACTGTAATTTCATCGATACAAAAACTAGCAAACTAAAACATCAAGGAATAAATTTGAAATCGATTTTGGGTTAAACATCACACGAACATGATTTATTATTTGCAAAAAAAAAACAACCTACGATAGCTTCCCTCCTGAAGTTAATTGTATATCGACCATTCATATTGTGAGTTTCCCTTTATCCATTTATTTCACAGTATTTATCTACATCGTGTTTATGGAAAGAAATAATAGGATATGAGGCTGCATTTAACGAAACAACAAAGATCACGAGGACTGACGGTTGTTTTGTTTTCACGTAGGATGGAGGGACACTGCAGTGCAGAACAGGGCAAGGCATACACCTGCATACCGAAAGTTTGTTCACTTACCACTGAATCGTAGTGCAAATATCATGTAATTTGGGTTTCGTTTCAACGTCAATAGAATAACTGCAGACAGACTGACAATGAATCACCCACTGTCCATGTGTGAAATAGCCATTCTTGAACCCATTTTGGCATTGTCTTGTCACTCGTGCACAAATTCGAATTTTGGCATATTGATATAGACAGAAGGGGTCACATTTTCGAAATTTCGATTTCGATGAATGGGGAATGAAATGTTCCATATCGACCCTGTGAGATTAAAACCAATATAATCAAATTGACTTTGTTCTAAGGAACAAACGTGATTAATTTTTTAAGAAGTTGATAACTTATAAAGGATTTTATGGAGAAAATAAAAATTAGTGTTTTCGGAATTTTGACCCCTGGTCACTTCAATGACCTGCCAAAACTGTTACGGGTAATTGTGGTGTACGATAAACCTTTGCCTTAAAGAAGAATGGATCTGCATATGTGTATTGAAAATTCAATATAATACGCTTCTTTTTCGCAACGCTACGATACCTCAAATGCATCTCAAATTACATGATATTTGCACTAGTATATTCAGGTATGTGAACAAACTTTTGGCATGCAGCTGTACAAACGTAAGAAGAATCATTACTCTTCTGACATTTAGATTGGCTCATGTGTCAATTATCTGCTTTCTCTTAAATGGTTCGTGTTAAATCCAATCAAATTAACAACTGGTGCTGCTTCTTCTCTTACATATGAATTAAAAGAAGTATTAATCATTCTAAAAACTGTGAAACGGAAGGGGTCAAAACGAAATCATTTCCCTTGTGTAAAAAAGACCATAGTGCCTATGCAACACAGTTTGTGGTTAATTTTGGATCCACATAGAAACGAACATCTCCTTATTATTCTGTTCATATGCTGGATTCATGCATGGCTCGTCCAGGTGATGATTTTGACTTCTGTGACTTGCAACGACATCTCACAGTTCTTTCTGTACTTGCATATCTTTTTGCCTGAAAACCAAGACATGACCGCGTTAAAGGAATTCCGTATTTGGTGTCTGTTACAATACAAAACATAATAAATTCTGTTTAAAGGTACACATGAATTCTTAATCAGTGGGTTAGGCATCCCAATTTAAAAAAAAAATATTTCAAACTTTGCTACTTCCATGTCAGTGTCTACTCATTTCTCAAATTTTCAATTTTCAAAGATATACAAGTTGACGCAAATATAGGCATGGCACGTGGTTAATCCCGTACATAAATATAAATTAATAAGGGAAAGGTAGACTAAGATCGTTATCAATTTTGCGTTATACAAATTGTGAAAGTTTATGAACAAAATCCTTACGCAGTAATAGTTTTTACAAATGGTTTCACATTTCCCATATTAACATTTGCGTCTATAAAATAAGATTAAAATAGTTTATGTTTACTTATGTATCAAGATATCCTTCTAAGCTACGGTAAATAATACGGTGTAACTTGACATTCTATGGCAGCAATAATTCCAAATCATTGATAACAACAAAATACAAAATTATACAACTTGATATTTTTGTATACAAATCTTTAGTATGGTTGCTAAAAGCAGCAGTTTTCCACTAAAGATTTACTCGAGGAAAATATAAACTTTTTTTATTCGAGTTTAACCCTTTAAAATAAAGTGATAATATCAACACTAACTATTTTGTGACTCAGAAAGATAATCTGTCATTCCCGGCCTCTCGTTACTTATTGTCTAAATCTACCTCTTTCCAGGTATGTATCTATATGGAAAGCTATAAGCATATATAAAACTGCACTTACAGTAAAAAATCAAAGATCAATAGGACTGATCATGACAATCGAGGATTGACAGTCGTTTTGTGTAGTAGCACTGCAGTTGTAAAGAGAACTGTAGTGAGACTGAGCAACGCATACAAACGTAAGAAGAATCGCCATTGTTCCAATAATTATACGTGTCAATCATCTGGTTTTTCATTTAAGAATGAATATAAAGAAATTCTTAAATGGTTGATGTCTATTCTTATACATTTGTACCATATTAGATATAAAAATGCACTATATTGTTAATCAAATAGACTTGCTTGTCTTATCGCTGATTGGCTGGCATGCAAACGTAACCTGACACGATCCCTATTGAACAGTACTGGAATTTCAGCGTGTTTAGTTTATATGAAAGGTTATTCAGATTATTCATAACATAAACCCTGATATGAAAGTTAGAAGCGTCACGACTGTAACATCAGTGTTTGCAGACCCAAAACTCATACACAATTCGTTTCAGAAAACTAAGATACAATCAAATCCAAAAAGTTACTCGTATGTGTGATTTTCAAGGATATTAAAAGTTATCAAAACTTATTAAAGATACACATTATTTAGAATCATCCGTTTGTGTATCACAGATTTTAATTCTGTTCTTGATTATCTCAGCTTTTCTACGCCCTTTATGAATTTTTAATTTTGAAATGTTCACTTTGATGCAAATATAAGCATGTCGCGTAGTTGATGCCAGTACACAATTGTGAAATATGGTTAAAGACGTCATATTTAATTGTTATTAAGAGAATCAGTGCACGTCAAATGTCTGATGTATAGTGTTTCTTAACATATCGTGATTCACAACTTACTAAATTGCGATACATTTTTTGGTCTCATCAATCGCTGGGTTGCTATTGACGAAGATTTTGAATGCAATCACGTCAATTTATACGTATTTGAATTATTATTAATGTAGTTATATATTGAAGCAATTTCAATAACGTCATGGTGCATTTATATAAAGATAAAAGTGCACAAAACACTTAGGTAGGGCCATTTCAATAAGGTAGTTTTATTGAAATGTTAAAGAATGGCACTGAGGTTAAACTTAGTGTTAAGTTGCTTCGTTTAACGACACCAGGTTGATACAACATTCTGTTATCATATGAGGTATATGATGAGCTATTACCATTACATTGTCTAAATCTACCTCTGATTACATTGGTTATAAGTAGTATAGAGGGGTCAATCTCGAGGACTGTATGCAATGTGCAATGTGCAATGTGCAATCCCACCTCTCTAGAGAGTGTATTCACCTGACCCGGTATCCAAGTGTGAAAACCCTACGTGACTCACCTGATGTGTGAGGACGACACAATGGAAGGCGTGACTTGGAAAAGATGACAATGGAAGAAACCGCTTTGTGATACCTTAAATTTATTATTAACTATTATCTAAATATATAAAATGAGTAAATATCTATTGTTGATCCTCCAATCATTTGCTCATGTTTTAAACACATCTATCACATGACTGTGATATATCACGCAATAAGAAACAGAATATAACCCTTCATTTCTACGTCACAGCTCATTCACAGCCAAGACACCATACGCTGACAAACATGTCTAGCAATAGTATGACCTTTTACACTTGGAAGTATGTACAACCCGAAACGGATCATATCAGTGAAACGACTGTTGTAGAATCCTCCCGATGGTTTCAACAGAGAGAAAGATGTGTCCAAGACGCCGAGAAGAAGGTGCCCAATGCGGATGATAGCCTCAAGATGCTGCTTTTTTTGCAACCATATTTGCAACCATTTGCAACCGTGAAATTTATATAGCTGCATGACGTCACAGATCAAAGTTTACATAAATGCATGACGTCACAGGTTAAATTGAATATAGGGCGTGGAAAACGATTATATATATAAATTCATTTGGATATTACAACAGAAGATGATATAATTGTGTGATATTAAATAATAAACATTAATTTGAATCGTGAATGAAACCCATTAGATGAATTAAATCTAGCCATCAACATTATACTGAAACAATGCGGAATAATAAATAGTGCTACATTTTAAAATGTTTAGATCTGTATGATATAAGTCAAGGGAATCTAAAGTCGGTTAATATGTCAATCCATGTATATATATATATATATATATATAGATAATTTGCACTCATCCATCCACACGAGCCTGTGTGTAAAACAGGGACTGGCCTTCATGTACTTCCTGGTCAGCTCTATCCATGGAACGTGCTTAACATCAAAGTGTGAACAACAGAGTCCACTTGACAATTCACCTCCCTCGTGTAATAGATACTTGTTTGTGTTATAAAGAAACAACAATAATGTTTATAGGGAAAGTAGCATGTTTTTCGAAATTTTATGTTTTCAAGTGTTCACTGATAAGTGTACTTTAATGCTAAATGTAATATCTTTATAATGTAAAAATTCTCAATTAAAAAAACCAATCATCCATAGTAAGAGAACACATTTTAGAAATTCCCATGAAATCATTTGGTAGCCATTTTGGCGTGAACACCTGCCCCCCTTTCACATATAAAACTGGACCAAACTTGTCCTTGAATTATAAGATTGACGTATAATTATGAAGTGTACTCTCTTGTACTGTTATGAACATAAATTATAGCCAGTGAGCGAATACAAAGTTACTCCCGCTGTACTTATTTAAGGATTTAAATAATTTGTATATTGAAGTAATGCTGACTTTGATAACTGTTAATGTGAACAGAGGTATTTTCTTTTTTAATGCCTGTTTACTTTTAAATATGAACAGGTAGTCGTGTGCTGTCAAGATGTGTTCCACTATAAGGGGGGTCCCTAATCAAGGATCCAGACGATTTGGTCTCCACTTGCTAGGGGCTCGTGATGCAGATACAAGCATTATTCCGAAGCGAGTGTCGAGGGTAGATGTATAAAAGTCTTTATCAGTATGTATCATGATATATTTCTTGTTATGATATTTTTGTCTTTTCTTAGATTCTAACACATGAACAGTGTCAAACAAAAGAAAACAAAACAAGGCAGCAGTTTAAAAAATTTATTCATTCTCAATATCTGCTTGTCAAATGGGATACAAAAACAAATCAACAGAGTCATATATCAAGTCACCATTTAGAGTTTAAGGCCTCTGTCTTATTCAATTTTCGTCGCCCAGGAGGTCCAAGTTTTATTACACCTTTGACATACAGGGAAATAGTCTTTTTCTTGTCATTCTTTCTCTTGAGTGGACGTGGTGTTTTCACGATGTGAAGCAAGTGAGGTAGACTCATCCTGTCTCATAAAGGGCTGGGAGTCAACTGATGCTGGTTTAGCTCACAACCGATGTTTTAAATCAGTCCTGATCACTTTGTTCATCATCGGCAGTAGTCTCATCAGGAGCCATGTCTGATTCCATGTCACTTTCCAATTCCGGTCGATCTAGACGAGTTGAAATGTCCTTCATTTTAGGATTAATGAAGCGCCTGATCTTTTCCTTTATCACGGTTCGATCTGAAGCTGGGTCTATGCCATCCAGACTCATTAGGATTGGTGTAAAGAAAGGCGCCTCTTTGAAATAGTGAGTAAACTCGAGTACGCTGTTGAGACTTTCCAACAATTTAGCATCCCACAGCTGTTTCATTTTTCTATCAATCCATTCGTCTGTTCTGCCACGCTGCTTGTACTTTTTCCTAGTGGGTTTCATATCATTTTGATAAAGGTCATAAACCCGCCTCCAGATACGTTGTAAACCAACGTTTTGCCACTCCTCGGCTGTCATGTCATTGATGGGCTTCCAGTGACGAGGTAATGGTTTTGAATCTTTGCTTCCACCGCCTTTCTGTAAAGCCTCCTGTATCCCCTCGTCCTCACTGTCTGTGTCGTAGATGACCCGTTTACGCTTCTTGGTTTTCAAGCCATTATCATTTGCTGGACACCACGATTTGATGTGTTTTTGGAGATCATGCATATTGTCTATCAAGACACCACAATCAGCACAAGCTGTAGCCATGGTGAACGGACCAGACTCCTCACTGGAACAGGATGCTGTTTCAATGTTTTCGTCAAGAGACGTGTGTTCAGCTACAATGTCCTGAGTCAACTGATGACCTGAGGCGACAGAGACGTCTTTTATCTCTGGCTGTGGTAGGTGTAGTGGTCCACCCTCCTGACGATAGCTCGTAGTAGTAGAAGACAAGATGTTGGGATGGAGTCTGTTCTTCTCGCTTGTACCAGGTTTAAGGTCCACTGTTAAGTTTCCATAAGGTGTTTCAATGGCTTTTTCGTATAAACTCATGAACTTAGTGACATCATCAGGGAATATTCTCCTAGCAAATACCTTAACTTGCTGTCTGTCCACGGGTGAATTAAAGAGGGTCACGTAATGTGAATTAAGAGCAATATCACGAGATTCCTTGCCTCTTGGGAACAGGTTTTGCAGGAGTAAAAAGATCAGTACATTTTTGTGGTGCGAAGTTTGAGTAAACAGACGAGAGATTCGCTTGTCATTCTTGGCTTCAGCCAGGAAGTCGTCCAGGATCAACACGTTCTGTTTGTGGGCATCAAAGTAATGTTCATCCTCGAGATTGTAAGGGAGTCCTTTAACAAACTGCACAAAGGGTAAGACTTGAAGAATACGATCGTACAGAGGTTGCCATACATTATAACACCAGGTGATATGGTCGGGCTGGGGCTTGATCAGTCCCTGTCGTAGTACATTGAACATAAAGGTCGATTTACCGGATCCGCTCGGTCCGACCAAAAGACCACAGGATGCTATACGAAATTGGAATGGGTGCTCCTGCGGCGGTGGTGGCGGTGGTGGCGGCGGCGGCGGCGGCGGTGGCGGCGATGGCTTTGATGCATAAGAAGTCACTGAACCAGGCGGCGGCGGCGACGGCGGCGGTGGCGGCGATGGCTTTGATGCATAAGAAGTCACTGAACCAGGCGGCGGCGGCGGCGGCGGCGACGGCGGCGGTTGCGGCGATGGCTTTGATGCATAAGAATTCACTGAACCAAGCGGCGGCGGCGAGGTTGCCATTGAAGTAACTGAGATGGGAGGAGGCGGCGGTGGCGGTGGTGGCGGCGGCGGTGGCGGCGGCGTAGCTGTGTGCGAGTGTATATTCCTCCTATGTCGATACATAACATCCTTTCGTGAAAAGGACTTCCCACAATCCGGACAGATGACCTGTTCCATTTCGATTTAATACAAAGATGTGATGAGAGGGAGTGCAGATTTCTTTTTATACTTTTCCAGTCTCTGTCTCTTCAATGCAGCTAGAGCCCTGTTGACAACGCCCTGGGTGGTTGTGATTTGCCGAATTTTCAATACAGGAGGTGAGGTCTTTTGCTTGCACGATGTCCTTTTAGATGTAAGTCGCCGCGTCTTGACTGGTTTCTTTGCTGATGTTTTTGATTTCCTGGACTTTATTACCTTATCATGGGTACAGAAAATGTCTTTTGGTCTATTCACTGAAGGCCTCTTCATGTTTATACGTCTTCTCTCTCCACCGTCCAGAGGTAAAATGAATACTTAGCCCTTACAGTAACAGTGTTTTATGCTGTGGAATGTCATGCACAATGGATAAGGAAAGATGATTTCTTCTGTTAGTTTTCAACTATGCAAAGAAATCTCTGGGAGGAGGAGTATGCTTGCTATGAGATCTTCCTCCAATATCTCCTGTTTCGCCTTGGATAGTCTTGGTACGTTTAGGAGAGGTCTTGGACCTTTTCACCCCCGTGGCTTCCTCAGTTTTGGTGGGGTTAGCGATTATGCATGAATAAGGTCGACTTTGATTTCCTCTTGATTCCTCACGTCGACGTTCAAAAAAGTCCATAAACGTTTGTGTATCAGGAATGTATAATCTTCTTTGCATGATGTTCACTCTAGTATTCCTCTGACTGACCTGTCCTCTTCTTCTCTCGCAAATGAAGACCAAATGCGTTATGTCTTATTATATACATCTACCCGCGACACTCGCTTCGGAATAATGCTTGTATCTGCATCACGAGCCCCCTAGCAAGTGGAGACCAAATCGTCTGGATCCTTGATTAGGGACCCCCCTTATAGTGGAACACATCTTGACAGCACACGACTACCTGTTCATATTTAAAAGTAAACAGGCATTAAAAAAGAAAATACCTCTGTTCACATTAACAGTTATCAAAGTCAGCATTACTTCAATATACAAATTATTTAAATCCTTAAATAAGTACAGCGGGAGTAACTTTGTATTCGCTCACTGGCTATAATTTATGTTCATAACAGTACAAGAGAGTACACTTCATAATTATACGTCAATCTTATAATTCAAGGACAAGTTTGGTCCAGTTTTATATGTGAAAGGGGGGCAGGTGTTCACGCCAAAATGGCTACCAAATGATTTCATGGGAATTTCTAAAATGTGTTCTCTTACTATGGATGATTGGTTTTTTTTAATTGAGATTTTTTACATTATAAAGATATTACATTTAGCATTAAAGTACACTTATCAGTGAACACTTGAAAACATAAATTTTCGAAAAAACATGCTACTTCCCCTATAAACATTGTAAAATATTGTTGTTTCTTTATAACACAAACAAGTATCTATTACACTAGGGAGGTGAATTGTCAAGTGGACTCTGTTGTTCACACTTTGATGTTAAGCACGTTCCATGGATAGAGCTGACCAGGAAGTACACAAGAGAGTACACTTCATAATTATACGTCAATCTTATAATTCAAGGACAAGTTTGGTCCAGTTTTATATGTGAAAGGGTAATGGCCACTAATATAATTAACACAATCTATGAATTCATTCATTTCATTCGCTTCAGTCAATTATCATATTTATAAAAATAATAATAATATGTTATCACATTCATCGTCTTGTAAAGTCATCCCATTAAGAATATTTTTAATCAAAATATGTGATGTCATAATATCATCAGTAGATTTGTGACGTCATCCATCTATTTACATCATTTCCGGTTTCCAATATTGCACATTGCACATTGCACATTGCACATTGCATACAGTCCTCGAGATTGACCCCTCTATACTACTGTTATATATTGCTTTTTTCTTATTGTTATCATATTGGCGTGTATACATTACAATGCATACTCCATATAGAGATTAAACGTGTTCTTTTTAAAAACATTGATACGTTTTCCGGATATTTTTTATCAGTGATTAATGTAGATGCATAGGATGTCTGAAAGCTAATAAAAGTTTCAACAAATGGCATCAGCATTTGATAGGTCTTTGGCCTCTTTAGGAAAACAACTGTTATTAAACATGTAGGTATGGCACGTAACATACATCATATCCAATTGATTGGTTATATGTGTACACGCACATAACTTTCAAAAATAGACAATATTTAGAAAATCCTAATTATCAATTTGGAGGTTTCAGTAATTGCTTCTTAGTAACTTGTATATATTTTTGACATTATATTAAAATATTCAAAATCACTTAAATCTATTTTAAACACATTCAGTGCATATATAGGTCTATGTTTGTAGTTTAAAGTGAATGTATATAGATTACAAATGAAAAGAGACAAACGCATTTACACATACTTAAATGTCAGTTCTTGATCTTTAAGCCTTGACTTCATGGCCTTTGCCGTTTTTGTCACACATGTACACTTAATGTAATGATTCCATTGAGAAATTTACTCTTACCATCTTTTTTTGTGTGCAATTTCCAATATTGAAAAAAAACATTATCTATTGCCCTAAAAGAAAATCATGCAGGATCGAAAACCAAGCCAATACAAATATTTTTCTCCTGCCAATGACGTCATTGCTAAAGTGACCAATCACATGGTTTGTTTACTTTCTATCTCTTGAGGCGAGTCTATGCACTCTACAGCTTTCATTGATAGTTCAATACCAAATAACAAATTAGATGCAGTGAATGAATTAATCAATTATCGATTGTAAGACATCTCAAGCAACACGAATCACTCAAGGCATTCATCCAAACTAAGTTCCTCGATTGCTGTGAACTAGAATCTAATTTTCAATGAATGGTGGCCAATCAGCTGTGTTAACATCATTGGGTTTTCGTTATCTCATAGGTGTTTTCATTGGATTGTTGACGTCGTTGATTCTATATTTGGTTTGACATGTAAACAATTTCATTGATGTGGCACGCATGAAAGAATGATGTTTGCAAATGGTGCAAACCCTCGAATTTGCATGTTCTGATACGTCCAAACTATGAATCATGAATAGATACAAAAGACATGGATAAGTCCGACAATTTTCAATGCCAGGTCAAGGAACTTTAAATATATTTCCTATTCAAAACGAACATGGTAAGGGGGAGGAAAATGGAGGCGATGATCCCTCTTACAAACAATCTAATTATTAATACATAAAGGCCTTGGGTGGGATGGGTTCTTGGGAAAAATACATCGATAACTAGAAAACCAAAAACAAAAGGCGTTTATGTGGAAATAATCGAATTACTAAATCTTATTGGAAATTGTTTTGTTTATATGCATGTGTATGCAGGCATAGATCGTTTGGACTCAACCTGCCAATCAGGTTCACAATAACTTTAATAACTTCACATTTTCAAATATATGATTTTAAAGGCATGATTTAGATCATTTGACATATGAACTCTTTACTGAATACCCCTTTCCTTTGAATATAAATGACCTTTACTACCAGACCACACGTTTTGCAATTAGAGGAAACTACAGAAATGAATCCCGAGCGTTCCATGTATGATATTTGTTTTCAGGGATATTGACAATTGAAGTAATGAGGAAAGACATAACAAAATGCGAGAAAATCAGCCATTTAAGAAAACATAGTTCTCCAGATATGATGATAGCATCCCCTTCAATGTCTGTGTTTGAAACATAGATTGGTCTTTGTATCAATGTAGTGAAGGAGTCATTTAACAAAAAGGCGCCCCCCTACCTAGCACTAATTAAAGAATAGTTGTAAGTACCATCCATTGACCTAAGACTATCTTAGTATTAAGAGAGCTTCGAAAGTCTAGGCCCTCTACTGTCAATTGTAAGGTTCATTCATGTTTCGAATAGCACAGTTCACCCAACTACCACCCCCGGAAATAACAGGCAAAGAACCTCATCGACATAAAGTGGCGAAACCTTGTCTGTGCTAACCTTGTCGTGTTATCAATGACGTCATGGTCAAAGTAACCTATCACAAGCTTTGTTTATATTCACATAATTGTGTTTATTTCAGGTTATACAATACATGTCAGTATCCATTTACGAATCAATTCAATTCAACTGTCAACAGCCTAAAGGTTACTTTGGCAGAATCCTTACTCACAAGGAACCAATTCAAATATTTATGTCCAACCAATGACGTCATTGGAAAAATGACCAATCGCATGTATTGTTAACATTTTAGCTGAGAAAGATTGAGTAGCAAATATCCTCATGTATTTATAGCAAATAATCATCCGGACTAATTACTTTATCTATTCAAAAACTTGAATCGTGTTTTTGCACTTAAGCATGACATGGTAGGTGTTCCTCGGGAAATGTAAATCCGTTGATTCAATATTTGCTTTTGCATGTAAACAGACTCACTGATGTGTTCATCGTTGCCTCAAAAGTGCGAGTGGGATAGAAATGAATATAAGAATGAATTTCAATTAACCTTGAATTGAATGAGTACACTGGACGAGTCAATTCATTCTAACTTTCTTTCTCCGGAACACGGTCAATTTTAATCAAATACAATGAATTTCTGAACTAACTAAAAGTCAACGACCACAGAAAAAAAATACGAGAAATGTGATCTTGAACAGTTACAAGAATCTTTATCTCGAACAAGTTACAAGAATCTTTATCTTGAACAAGTTACAAATTTCATGTTCTGAATAGATGCAATTAACTTGAGAACGATTACTAGATACTTTAACTCGAACGGTTAAGAGAAACCTTATCTTTAACATAATACAATAGTATATCTTATGAACAGGTAAAAGAAACTTGATCTTATGAAGAGATGCAAGAGAGTATATCTTATGAAGAGATGCAAGAAAGTATATCTTATGAACAGATAAAAGAAAGTTTATCTTATAAACAGATAAAAGAAAGTTTTTCTTAGGAATAGATATCGAATACAAGGAACTATCTTAAATAGACAGGTCAGCTTTTTAGTATTTAAAGCATTTCAAGATACCAGAAATTTCATATTCTGGAAAGTTGCCAGACATAATTACAAGAGAGTATATCTTATGGACAAATGAAATATACCATATTGGGGGTTGTGGCGGATGTGGTTACTTATAATAAAGGGGATAACCTATTGGTCACCCTTTTGTAAGCCAGTTATACAAAATAAATCTCCAAGACCGGGTTTGGGGAAGGACCGGGGGCTGTTCTTGGGTTTTCTTAAAACAATTAACAACAGATTGTTTAAACCTTAAAGAGCCACTCCGTGATTTACATAACATATTATTTCCCTTTGATACGAACCTAAATGTCATATGTGGTGATATAGAATCAAAACATCGTAACTTTTCACTTCCAAAAGAAATATATAAGACAAATACTGTTTTTCTATGAAAATCTAAAAACAGCCTTATAAATGCACAAAGGTGTAGATATCACGTCCATTATACATGGATACTAGTTATATAACCTAACAAACGCTATCAACTGTCCGGTTTTCGTTCATGATTGCGAAGTTCTACCTTCACTGTAAAAAACAATAAGCTTTATAATGTGTCTTTTTGGTAACAGTCGATACTTAGCGATCAAATGACACTATTGATTTAGCTTTGCATATATGATTCCAACAACTCACGGAGTGGCTCTTTAAGCTGCAAGTTTAAATTGGAAACTGTTAGTTAAATAACTTGCTTGGTAAACAGAATCTTGCTCCCTGTTAATCTAAAATCGTGTTACATGTTTTTTGACATATTTTACACCTACATGTTTTCATCATGTTTAGTTATCTTCTTATGTTACAACTGCGTATTTTCATCTTCCAATGTGTAAACATTTTGCAAGTTTTTCAGTGATGAAAGTACTCCCTGGTGCCCGCCTCATTTCAAGATGAAATTAATGTGCAGATTAAAAGTGAATGTAGTCATAAGTGAATTGATGTTTTGCTAAAGGTAATCAGTATGCTATGGGCTCTATCATGATTAACTTGTAATGAATTCCCACGTGTCATTATAAAAGTACATTGAAATAAATAGTTACACTCGAATAAATAAATTCTATAATAATTCGGGATTAACCTGTGAATGTGAACGGATGTTTAAAATTCATAGCCACTATGGGTTTGATGCTAAAACAATTAACTTGTGATGTTGACAATAGAACCAAATTTGAATGCATGTCTCACGAACGTCGACCATGTAAATCTTAATAATTCTTTTACGTGAGCCAGGACAATATCCAAAATAAAACTATATCATTTGATTTCAGACTATCAAACTATTTACGTGAGCCAAGACAATATACAAAATAAAAGTATTTCATTTGATTTCAGACTATCAAACTAGTGAAAATATCGTCCTGATCTATCAGTCATTGCCTAGTTGTCTTAAAATATAACAAATAAATCAAGTAGATGTCCTGCAGTTTAACTGGTATGTATGATCATGCATTCGATGATCTAAACACAATACCTTCTTACCTATCTTTGACTTTGAAGTTAAATGATATTCTTGATTACAATCCCCTAATTTTAGCATGTAACCATGAATCAAAGTATTTTAAGGAGCGACTGAAGCCAGCATCTCAAATTATATCAATCTTTTAAACAGAAATCGCATGCAGAAAGCCTTTTCAGAAGATTTAGATTTATTGAAGAGACAGATTTCAAAATAAGTTCGTTCTTTGGCTTTTAAATGGTGTCAGACTAGGAAGTTGAACTACTATCAATGTCAGTGGCCAACAATTTAATTTCCAAACCATGCATAAGTCAATGAAATCTTAGATTTAAATGTGATTTCTTAAAGTGACAAGGAATGTCTGTCGTTTGCTTCGCAATTACTTAGGGTCAAAATCTAATTGAAAAATGAAATTAGATGGATACATCAATAAAAATGCGTCTTCAAACAATTCAATAGGTTAAATAATATTTACATGAAATTAAACTAGAAAACAGAAAATATTTTATTGAAAATATTATGATAATAATTCTTCTTGTTTCGTGTGTCAAAAGAAAACACGTGAATACATCGAGCTAAATATATGGCTTGAAAATTTCATTATTCATGGACATTTTTGTTATTGACACAGTGGCAAAACAATAAGATAAGATGATGACTTTTATAAAGCTTCGTTAAAGTGACTACAGAGTTAATCTATGTTTTATGATTTTTAAGTGGCTTTTATAAGAGGCAAAATTCCATATTACCCTAGTTAAGTTTAAATCCTATCCTTAAACATGCATCTTTATCTAAAGAAATGCAAAAACGATGACTTATTCAAGGTTAAACTAAAAACGGCCATATAAATGTCAAAAAGTCGAAATTCTGCATCCGATCGACATATTTATCAGTTCAATGACTCAATGGTTATAATTACTCATGTTTGTGTTTGTGTCTGCTAGTTTCTACAAATTATGTTTGAGTCATTGACGCTCGCCATTTTCCGTCCATATAAGCAGAAGCATCAACTAACCACAGCTCCTCGATAAAATACCACTTTTTTAAAGTTTGAATGTTTTTGCTTTGGCAACATACTTTGTGTCCCTTTAATAAACAGCAGTTTTTTTATAGAACAATTTAGAAAGAAAACACTTAGAAAGTGGCGTCAGATTGTTATAGCAAAACGTTCCTTAGTTTTCTTGGGAGAAGAGATTGGTGTCATTAGCTTAGGGCCCAAGAACGCTATTTTACATGGTCCAAAATGGGAACTTTTGTCATGAAAATCGATTTCAACCCTCTTCCGGGTGCATTATTTCTACCTGACTGTAGCAGGATATAAGTTGCCTGGCGTTATTTGACGTTTCCAAAGTAACCTTTAACATTTATCTAAACTATCTTCCGGGTACATCACTTTGCTCAATGACAAAACAGTTTAATGTACTTAAAGATAATCACCCCAATATTCAAACCAATCAACTGATGTGACTTCAGGTACTTGAGTGGATCATGTACAAATATCCGCTGGCTCGACAGAATCCATTAAACAGAGGCCTTTAGATCGTCATTAGAGGTTCCATATGGAAACTTCCGGTTTCAAATAGGTCATCAAGTACAGAGAGCATGAATAGGTAATCTTGTAATCTAGTACACAGGCTTTGCTGTTAGCGCGCATTAATTCATCAAACGTTTTTCAAAAAACGTATTCAGAGTAGACTGGACAGAAAAAAGTTTGTATTGTGTGATACGTCATGTAGCAAGTTAATGCTTCCCAGTTTTCTACGGCTGATGTTAAATTTTCATTTAAAAATATCAATTATCTTTTTTGACTTTTGAAGAACATGAATTAGATGTGTTAAATTCATATCAATATAATACGACTTTTAGCATGTATGAATGTAATAAGATATCAACAAAATAACGGAGTATCCATTGTTATACTTTCAAACAACATTTTGTATTGTAACAATAAATCGAGAAAGATTTATTCCAGGAAAATGGCGTATATCATTGCTAGGGTATTTACAATCCCCTCTCTTATACATGAACATTGTGTTGACTCATAAACTTAGAATGAACGCTTCTGCCGAATGAATCATTCTGGTAAACATTTTTGGACAATTGAGCAAACGCAACATTGGCTTCTTTCTCCTTGGAATGTATTTCAATCTCCACTTTGCTTTCGAACTGAGATCAAACCCACGTCTATCATCAATTTCTCATTGAACGGGCAAGTCATGTATATTGTGTCACGATATTAAATCTAAATTGATATATCTTTCAGTGTTGCTATATCTGGACCATGTATGTCCAAATATAAGCAGTCTGGACCCGAAATAGTCATTCATGTAAGAATATTCATATCTGTGTAAACAAAATAATGATACATCACGGAAGAGCCATAAAGACAGGTGATTGCTATTGATCGAATTGCATCACGATAGTATGACATTGCCTTTGGAACATATGTGAATGCTGAATGAGAACCTTACAGAGACGAACGGTGGTTCCATGACATATTGTTTGGCTTTGATACGGACCTTACTACTAATATAATCCATGAAACTCTACTTTTCTCTGCTCACTTTTGACTAATAGTCGTGCTATTGTCCGCGCCAAAGACCCCGCTACAAACCTTGTCATATTGTCACTGTACTGAAGCCATTAACTATGAAATGATATCTTTCCAGGGAAAGTTGGTACTATTCAATATCTTACACCATTGGTGAATTTTGGTATATGTGACTCTCATACTTCATGGATTTGATTTTGAATACATTACAGAGCCGAAGTTAATGAATTAGCGAAGTGTATCTAAAGGAAATTCTATACATGTAAATTAAAGGAATCTACCACGTTGGGGTATAAGATGTGAAATTAGAAGAGTTCTATTATGTTTTGCTCCGTAAAAGTTTTACTTGTCAGTCTTGTAATTGACAGTTTATGATAAATTTTGGTTTCAAGCAAAATGGTTTGTTTCATCAAAGTCAACGAGACCAATACAACATTTATTGATGATGCAACTCTTTCGAAATGTTGTTTTTCGCTCTTTTAGAAAAAAACAATAAACAATTCATCATCAGATATTCAAAGTAGGAGCCATTACAAAATTTCTTTCATATTTGCATGGTATATATTTGTGACACGGGTGACATCTAAAAAATCTTGAGTTTAAACGTTTTTCCGGCGCTTAATTCAATTTCATGCAATCAAGAATACTGGGTCATAAAACATGTCTTGTAAAGTAAAGATACGGATATGTTTTGTATCTTAAATCAAAAGATCTGGTTTCAAGCAAACGTATGATGCTATGACAAACAACAAAATGATTATTAAGTTTTTCTATTTGACACGTAGGAGCGATGAATCTAGTATACACTGTATACATTGAATGCAGTTTCATATATCATTCATATCGAAAGAGAGTACACCCTTTCAAAAAGACACTGTTTGAATAGCCTTTCTCAACGTAGCCCCTATGAGTGCCTACAGTCACTTCATCTGATTCAACCTTACCATCGCCTGCCACAGTTTAGATTTTTTTATCTTTTATTGATTCACAGTTTGTGCAAAACGATGACTTTTGATCGCTTGAAAAGTCCTAACCAAATAGGGTTTAGTTTTCAATGTAAACAAGACGCTGGTAGCTTGGGAATGGCAGGGTAATGAGGGTCTATCTAACTGTCTGTCCGGCTGGTATTGCGTGCATTGAGGATATTCATGTACATTACATTCCCATTCAAGGTAGGTTATTTTTCAACAGAGCTGTTTACGTGGTAAGCTCAACGCAGACGATATGAGCAGCTCCAGTCGCTTCATCTGGTGCCATGCCATCCACGCCTGCAAGAATTTAGATTTTTGCGTCAGCTTATAACGATTCGCAAAGGACATAAATTTAAAAAAAGGAGAACTTGTAATCGTTTAAACAATCTTTATCGAGTAATGTATAGTTTTCAATGTCAACACGATGCTTGATGCTCGCAGCTTGCAGGCAAGATCAAAGGCTTGACAGAGTCGTGCGTGCTTAGAGGACATTCGTGTACAATCATACTTTTTGAATATCTTTCAAGGCAGATTATTTTTCAACGGAGCTGTTTACATGTAAGTGACGCCATATAGTTCTCCCATGAACCAAATATCAAATGGACATTTGTAGGAAACAGGTTAATCTTCAAACAAAACAACTACTAGTGAATGTAAATACGACTTATGTATGGAAATGTGTTCATGACGTCACAAAATGCGCCGTTCCTATGGAGTAGAATGTAAAGTGAATGGCGTTGTTAAGGATTCCCTGTTTGTTACTTCCGCCATGAGTGTTGCAGTGGACATGTCGCTGATTGGCTTAAACGAAGCATGAATGGGATTGGCGGTGATTGTTGTATTTGTTCTCTGGTAGTGCAAGCAAACAAATCAGAGGTAATTAATGGCAGTGCATGGTCTTTTGACACTTATTTCAGATCTGATTACTTATGGATATTGGTCGTTTCATGTGGCCATTGAAATCAGAGACATTGGATTTTTTTCAGTGGCCTTATAATTGTGTTCATTATTGAAGGTAAAAGGTCACAGACAAGACCACCTGACAAGGACCCGGATGAGAACTCAAGGTAGAAACACAGCGAGGCGCGAATAACAAGTTCGAACTGATTTTAATGAGGTGGTTTCACAGTTGTATGTCCATAGTTAGCCTGATATGAAATATTTGATATTTCAATATCTTTAGGAGGTAAATTTCTAACATATGATATCATTTTAAGGACTTTTGGTTGAGGGTGTTCTTTATGAATCTGAAAGATTATTCATATTATTCAGAGTCAATAACATGTGTATGGTGCTTAACAAATGTTTGTTAAATTATTCAGGATTACCTATGTAAAACCTCATATCTAAGATACCGCAATTGACTCTAATTTTAACAAAACAAAATATAGGCATTTTCTGTAAATATTTTCTTGGGATAAATCTGTAAACGGGCATCTATGCACAACATAGTGAAGGACCAGCACATTTCTAACAATTGAAAAATAGGCTGATGTAAATTGTCAAAAACAATTGGTTTCTTTATTGTTTGATCAATAGAAATTTTTGGCCATTATAACATTCTTCCTGGTGATGTCTACATTAACCATTTTTAACGGCAAAATTAAAAGAAATGTAAATGACAGAAACAAGAAATGTGATGTGTTACAAGAAACTTTGTCCTATGAATAGATACATTAAACTTAATCTTATACAAGATTTTTTTTCTTACTGACAGATACAAAATATTTGATCTAACTAACAGATACAATAGATTCTATCTCACTAACAGATACAAGATAATTAATCTCATGAACAGATACAAGATAATTAATCTTATGAACAGATACAAGATAATTAATCTTATGAACAGATACATGATAATTAATCTTATGAATTGATACAAGATAATTAATCTTATGAACAGATACATGAAACTTTATATTTGAAGTTATACAAGAAAATCATCAGTTAAAGGAAAGTTATCTTCAAGCAGTTAACACAAAATAGTTCAGTAGAAGAGCAGTTACAAGATTCCTATTACATACAAACAATGATATGATTTTATCCAAAGGACGAACACAAAATTGAAAACTAGCAAGCTATTCATTGACTGAAATATTTCAAGATATAAGAAATTTCATCTTATGAACCAATCTAATAAAGAAACGAGTAACAAGAAACTTTATCTATTAATATAGATATTGTATCTCTGCACAATTGCAAGAAAAGTTAATGGGGGATGGCGTGGGTTGGGGTTAACAATGAAAAAGGGGCGATGACCGAGGGCTTCACTCTCCCTACAAGGCATTTGTTAAACAAATTCTCGGGACCAGTAGGAGCCCACTCCATTGTTTTCGACAAACTATTTACAACAACTTGTTTACAACTTCAGCTGCAGGTTTAAATTGGAAACTGATGTTTGAAGTACTTACTTCTTACGTGGTAAAAAGAAACATATAAAATTTGACAAAATATAAGATTAAACTCCTACTCCTGTTTTCTGATTAGGTTTCAGTGAATGTCATCGTAATACTAATGTGTATTTTCATCTTCTAACGTGTAAACATTTTGCAAGCTATTCTTTAATGAAAGTATTCCCATATGCCTGTTTCAGTTCACCCTGGGATGAATGTGCAAGGTTAAAAGTAAATGTATTTATATTAATGGATGTTTTGCTGAAGTCATTATCATTCACAATGGTACGAGTGATTAAAAAAACATCAATCAATCAATCTTTATTCAATACTGAAAGGCCGCAGGCCTATAGTACAATTTGAACGATAAAACAAAATATAGCGAATCAATATTCATATAAATGGTGATGTGATCTTAAACGAAAATAATAAAATGTGCTTTAAATACTGTCAATGTCTGATTTTAAATGCGTGGCATATAAACATTGCAAGATTTTGAATTACAACGAGAAGTTTACATTTTAATAAGGATAAGGATATGAATATGATGGGAGATAATAAGATTATTAAAGGTATTTTTTACATAACTCATCATTAAATGGACAAACGAGCAGAAAATGATATTCATCTTCCAAAACGTAGTTATTGCATGATTTACAAAGTCTATCTTCTCTTTTCATTTTAAGAAATCTGTCCTTTTCAATCCATAAATCATGCGATGAACATCGGAAACGTGATAAACTTAGTCTGAACTTTCTTACAGTAACACATGATAAATAATACTAAGTATAAATGTATGGTTTAAAAGCTGAATAGTACTCACATTTAGTGGAAATGGAAAGTTTTTATAGCCAATTTTGTTAGCAGATATCCCTAAGTCGTTGTGAAATGGAGTTAAGAAATCATGTTGGAAAATCAACCTTTTGCTCATACCATATGTAATTAAATCCTGTTTTGCATAATAGCTTCTTTAAATCTGTTTTCCAGTTCTTTTGTCCGTTTCGGTCATACAAGATCATAATTTCATAACATTTTCTTGGTCATGATCAACTTGTAATATATTCCCACGTACCATAAATGTACACTGAAATAGATAAATTCTATAATAAGTTGAGATCGAAACTTGAATGTTTAACCAGACGGAGTCACTATGGTATGGGTTCTAAAACAATTAACTCGTTATGTTGAAGCAAATTTGTTTTATGTGGATGCATGTATCACATGTCAACCATGTAAAATATTCTTCTAAGTAGGCAGAAAATTATCCAAGATCAAAGAATATCAAATGATTAAAGACTACCAAACTCTTTCTTTTTCTTCCCTCCTTGATCTGCCACGCTCACTCATTGCCTCGTTATACTGACAGAAATTGTTGGTGAAATAAATGTCGTGCAGTTTTAATGAATTATCATTATAAAGTGTTCTAAACACATATACCTTCTCACTTTCCTGTGACTGAAGTTGATCATTATTCTTTGTTAAAACCAACTTATTTTAGCACATGATAAATAGCACAGAACCATGAATTAACATATGCCATCAAGCAACTGATGCCAACTTGTCAACTGACTTTCCCCATTAAAACAGAAAGCACATGCAGAAAAAGATTTTTGAAATTGCAAATCAAGTCTATTTCATAATGTGTTTTTTATTGGCGTACCAAGAGTAACCATCAACAATTACTTAACCTCTCTTCCGGGTGCATAACAGTTTCATCTATAATCAGATAATCACCCCAACATTCAAACCAATCAATTGATGTGACTTTAGGTACTTGAGTGCATCATGTACAAATATCCGCTGAGTCGACAGAATCCATTAAAAGCAGGCCACTTACCTGTAGGTCATCAGGTACAGAGAGCATCGATCGGTAAGTAAAATAATCTATATGGACTTCACGTCTGATATTACCATGTTACGTAAGTTGTTTGAATGTCAAATGTCAACGTTAATTGTGTAATTTTGTGAAAAAGTCCTGTCTTCTTCTGAAAAGTGACAATCTCCAACTCACTGCTTCAGAAAAATGGCTTCAAACAATTCTCTTGTATTTGCTTTTCTACCGAATCAATCATAAGGGTTTTGTTTTACTAATACAATAAGAATACAATTTCTGTCCACTGAATCATTCAGGAAAATGTCATTGAAAATCTCACATAGGCATGTTTTTAAAAGTCTTCAATGCTTCCGGAATGAGATAAAAAAACAACGACAGCTGCACACCGAAAGTGTGTTCACGTACCACTGGATCGTAGTGCAAATATCATATAATTTGGCTTTCGTTTCAACGTCAATAAAATAACTGATGTGTGAAACAACTATTCTTGAACTCATTTTGGGATCGCCTGGTCTCTCGCGCAAAAATTCGAATTTTGACATATTGATATAGACAGAAGGTGGCATATTTTCGAAATTTCGATTTCGTTAAATGTCAAATGAAATGTTTCATATCGACTCTCTGAGATTAAAACCAACCTAATCACATTGACTTTGTGCTAAGGAACAAACGTGACTTATTTTTAAAGAAGTTGATAACTAATAAAGTATTTTACGGAGAAAAATAAAAGTGAGTCTTTTCGAAATTTTTATCCGTGGCCTGCCAAAACTGTTACGGGTAATTAAGAGGGTACGATAAACATTTGCCGTAAAGAAAAATGGATCTGCATATCTGTATTGAAAATTCAATATTATACGTTTCTTTTTCTCAACGCTACGAAACCTAAAAGGCATCTCAAATTACATGATATGTGCACTGATTTATTCCGGTATGTGAACAAACTTTTGGCATGCAGCTGTATAATCAATTTCTCATGGAATCGGCGAATAATATATATAATATACATCGCGTTACCATGAGATTCACATTGATAGATACATTTCATTGTTACTAAGACCAGACCATAGATTTCCAAATATAACGAATCTGGGCCAAAATTAGTCTTTCACATAATTAATTTTATATCTATGTAAACAAAATAACGATTCATCACGGGAACGTCCATAAGGATCATTGGTATAGATGGAATTGCAGCACGATAGTATGATATTCCCATTAGAAGATATTTGGTCACCGACTGTATGTCGTTCTTGTTAAAAAGACAACGCATTTATGTTGGCTTTAATACATACCTAAATACGAGATGTGGTGATATAACATCGAAATGTCTTGCAGTTAAAGCACATAATCAGTTTTCGATGGAAATTTTTAAAAAACAAACCTTAAAAAGATGCAAAAGTTGAAATCAGAATTTAAATTACATAGATACTAGAATACAAACTTTCAAATATCATCGATTTTTGTAATTGTTTCTTCTACCTGCTTTAGATTTTTTTTTAGATATTCCTTAGTTTCTTAATAACGGTTCTCCTTGATTTTCTTAATAATGTTTTACTAACTGACAAACGTCGTCGTGTCTGGTTTTGGATGAACATCGCACTTTATACCGTTATGTACACTACTGAGTCTACTATTATCAAAGTGATACCTTGTTAGCAACAGCCAACACATAAATTTTGACATACATGTCGGTGACATAAATAAGTCACGAAAGGGACATTTAAAAAGGTTATCCTTATATTTCACAAAATTTTATTTGGCTTTGAGCCGGTCTAACGTCTTTTCGATATATGTGGTATTGCTTAAATATCTGCATATTTCACTCTTCCAAAGCGAGTGAAAGAGATGAAATCACATGAAAATATATTTATAAAAGACATTCAATGAAAGTATAAGCCGAATATTCATATGTTTATAAAGGGTAATAATAAACATTGTTATGCAGATTACGTAAGTAAAAATACAAGCGCATATACACAAGCTATAATGTCAGTTTGTGATCTTTAATTAGTTGTATTGACTACATTGCCTTTGGCAATTTTGCCATACACTTGATTTACTAATTCCATTTTACTCATACAATCCTATAACAAAGTTGCAGACCTTATTCTTGTTTCACAATTTCCAAATTCAACAGCATTTACCCTATAAGAAAATCCTGCAGAATCGAAAACCAAGCCATTACAAATATTTTTCTCTTGCCAATGACGTCATTAGCAAAGTGACAAATCACATGCTTTGTTTATATTCTATCTCTTGAGGCGACTCAATGCACCCCATTGCTTCCATTGAAATAGCAAATAACAAATTAGTTACAGTGAATGAATTTATCAAGTATCGATCACAAGAGATTAAGAAACACGAAACACTCAAGTGTGAAAAACAGACACTCATCCAAACTAAATTCGTCTATTGCTATGAACCAGAATATAGTTTTCGATGACGTCGATGTGTGGTGGCCATTCAAATGCTGTATTGACATCGTAGGAGTATTCATTGGAATGTTGGCCCCGTTGATTCAATATTTGGTTTGACATGTAAACAGGCTCATTGATGTGATTCACGGGAAAGAATGAGAATGTAAACTAATTAAAGGTTGCAACTTGCACAAACACCTCGTATCCTAAACAATGTTTAGTGATTGCTTTCATATTAAGCATTTAATGTAAATGGAAGCATTGTTTTCATGTAAATCATTAACGGAGGAGAGAAGCTATGCTTTTAAAGTACTACTGTTTTTGAAGTGTAGGATCCAATGACTTTTTGAAACGTTCCTTTAAGGGCATTTTCTCTCATCTTGCATTTTGATTATGTATAGGGTCTTTTACAATCTTTCTCAGCATACACTGTCTAACCATTGCTTTTAAAGTAAGCAGTAAGTAGTTATGCTGTATGTAAATACTGCTTTTATATCAGTGCTTCATAAATGGTATCTATATGCTTCCCTCCGGTTAAGTAACAATAGACATGTAGGAGTTATACTCATGGTACACAAAATCACAGACATTCAATTCGAAACTGTATTAGTAAATTACTTAGGCTATGCTCAGCTTTTGAATCAGATTTTAATTCTCTTCAACAATAGAAAACTTTTCTTTGTGAAACTGTAAGAACACTGTGTCAGGAACAGGTATTTAAACTTGAGCATTTTATACTTCAAATCTGAACAATACTGAATGATTGTAGGTTCAACATATTAATGTTTGTATCTGCTTCATTGAAGAAAATGTTCCTATGTCATGGACTTATATTACTTAATGCTTTATACAACTTAATACAATACGATTTTTATCAATCAATTACTTAATTTCTAATAATTTCAGAGCATTTACCATTTGTGTGCTTGTTTGAGCATATAGTTTCCAATTTCAGTTTCTGTTGAAGTATTTTCTATTTCATATCGTACCTTAAATTACATAAATTAGTTCTCAAAATTATGAATTTTTTATTACAATTCAGTTAAAATTAATTGCAAATGAAATTATAAATTGTTTTCCAGTGAGGCCTTCTAGCTTGTATGTAAGGATTATATTTGACGAATATTTGAATCGCAGTTTTCTTAAATAATGCATTCTGCAATTATAAATTTCATCAATGATTGATTCAAGTTTGATATTATGCTGTGACGATTAAAAACCCAGATATCTTATATGTCGATTATATAACTGTTGTTTGAGCTTTTGTTCTTTTTATCCAAATAAACTAATGTTGCCTTTCTGGCTATAACAATCACTCAATATGAATATATTTAAGGAATTTAAAATCGCAGTTTTGTTACATTCTTAACTATGAATTTCATCAATAATTCATACAAATTCTATATCATGTTATTACCATGTAGAAAATCTGATGTTTATAAACTATAAATCTATGAAAGATTGTTGAGTTTAAGTGTTTTACCAAATCAGCTTAATGTTGTCTGTGTCCCAGTAAAAATGGGCTCCTATCTCTCAATAACATCCCCTGTTCACGACAGCATGACATCACGACATCATGACGTAATGACATCAGGAGACGGGGAAGTGTGTTAGTTGAATCGTCAATTTAGGCGACGTTGATAGACTGACTGTCCATTAAATGTTCCTTGATCAGTATTGCCTCATTTTGATCTACTACTTGAGAAAAATAGCTTAGTTTAAGACCGTGTAAGCCTGAAACATAAAAAGCCTATAGGGTGGCGTAACGGATGATCCCGAAGTCACGAAATAAACAAGATTATGGTCACTTTGACACGGGGATGAAATATAAGATGTAAAACAATCTATGTTGGGTTTTTTTCATAATTGAGATTAAACTCTCTCTCTCTCTCTCTCTCTCTCTCTCTCTCTCTCTCTCTCTCTCTCTCTCTCTCTCTCTCTCTCTCTCTCTCTCTCTCTCTCTCTCTCGTTACTTCTCTGTACATCAATTTTCAATTTACGAAAACATGATGTTAATGTCAAAGGGTGAAGGTTTGGGTTTGTTAGGGCTTTATCTAATCAAGCTGTTGATAACATAGCCATTCTGTAAAGAGTTTATTACTTCTGAACGGGCAGAGGAGGATTAAATGCATCGATCCAGAAATATGGAATCTCTCAATCAGAGTGTAGGAAGCAATGTGCGTTGGGTTGATTCTGTAGTGGTCAATTGCTTTAAAGGTCACAGTCACCATTAATCAAAACTAGGGGTTTGAAATCAATGTTGTGCTTTGTGTTTAGGAGGATCTGTTACTTGGGAAAGTCAAGAACTTTTCATTTGAAGATTTTATATTTGAAAGGTTACTTTGTACTGAAATAATTCTTTGCAAGTAAATAGCACCCTTCCTTACATTGGAGATGATTGAACAGGCTGAAGTCAAACATGCTATTGGAGGAAGGAGAGCGATGTGCCACTATTATGCTTATTGGAATAAGTTTAAACCCTTCACTCGTATCTTGTAGCGTTTCTGATCTCATCACTGCTCAAAGGGGTCGGTTCAATTGGTCATTGCATTCAGCATGATTTAATGTTTAGAGGCCTTCTAAATTTGTTTTACTATAGGAGGTGGAAGGTCACAGACAAGACCACCTGCCACGCCCCATGACCAGAAGTCTATTCAGAAAGACAGTTATGCGAGGGATGGGTGCGATCTGATCTTAGTGAGCTTGTTTTCTTCACAAGACCAGACCCAGTTGTTAGTCCATCGTGTAGATTTATCAGGCTGATATTATGTATTTGATAATTTCAATAATTGGTTTGAGTAAATGTTACTGATTATATTGTATTTTAAGGAATTTTGAAGGAATCCCCTACGTAAAGCGTCCTACATGTTTGTGGACATATGTCATTTGTCACTTTAAAAAAATCTGTAATGGAGTCCTATTTGCAACTGAAAATACAGGCAGACAGGTCTATATTAAAATAAAAATTTCTGCATTTACATGTAAACATTTATTTTACACAATAACATTCCTTTCCCCCTAACTGTTTTTATGTCTCTTTGGAGAGGTTTTAAACGATAAAGCTGCATGTAATTTAAGCTTCATATGGCATATGATATGATATGGTATTAAGCAATATGAAAAATCACAAAACATACTCTATGTCACTTAAACTGGCAACACGAATACTGAATGGCAGTGAGAAATTGATCCAATACCGTATACAAGATAACAATACCAACGGCAACACATAGCATTTGATGACGAGAGAGTTACCAAATAAAATGTCATGTATATGTACACGACATACATGGATCATCCTACCAGTTTATCTCCATCAACGTAAAAAAACCTGTACAAAACATGAATGGGATTGTCAAGGTAAATAGATACTTTTATTTTGGGCGCAGTAGTGTTATATTGAGAATAAGATAATCAAACATACTAAACATACAAAAAAAATTAAAATGCGTGTTTCCGATGAATAAAAACAGATGGTAAACTATATAGTATAGTCATTGAAAGAGGTATGGTAATAAAACGAATTCGGGTTTTTGAGATATTATTTCTGCAAATATGCATCTGCAAATGAATCTTAGATATTGTTTATGTATATAGTAAAGCCTGACACTAAACTAATGATTTGATGAATGAATAAATATGTGATTATGTAAATTTATTTTTGTATTGTTTTTCCAAGGAGACTGGAAAACCATGACTACGTTGGCTGTCGTGATCAAAGCTATACTGTCGACCAAAATTAAACATCTCCAACAATACCTCCAAAAATAAATCCTCAAATCATCCATCAGTGAAACACTGTGACGTCAAGGTCGGCAGGCCATCCGGCCTTTACATAACTTTCACTTAAATAACCTATTGTGTCGGAGATCTGTGGTTTTAATGAATTGATTGCGAGAAAATAGCGAAAAATAGTGTGTAAACACTTACATTAAGATAATTGATTACTAGGCTGGGAGATATTTTGTTACAGCGACCAATAGGCTTTAGGGACTTTTGGAATACATGTTTTTCAGATAAAAATGTTATCATATAAACTGTTTAAAGAAGACTTCGAGGTTTATTGATGAAATGCGTCAGTGAGAAATTGTCATGATCGATACTATCAAACTGTTTACATATTTAAGTTTATGATGCAATTTATTATCTATGATTCTATGTAAAATAACTAATAGATTTATTCTATTGTCTTGCGTGATATTCATAATGAAAAGATGAATGATAATTTTTTTAAATCAGGCCCTGGTCTTAACGTATGGTAAAATAATATTCTAATGAGTAACTTATTGAATTTCATTGTCAAGTGAACAGCGAATGCAAAGTCATCTTCTTGTCTGCACAGTGTGACATTTGTTTTTAATATAATTCTATTCAATTTGAACATGAACACCCTTTACGTGTATTTATCATCCATCATTGTGGAAGATCAAGCGATATCTCCTAGAAGATATCTTTTGGCAGTAGATTTTGAACAATGCCCCTCTGACGTCAAGTATATGACATCACAGTTGTTTTACATCATCAAGTAATGACATCACAAAGCTATGACGTCACCCTCGTGTCTTCTGATATCAAATATATCAACACTCGTTGATAAAAGTAAATATATTTGTGTTTGTAACTTTCATCAACTCGTGTTGATATGATTGATATCAGAAGACACTTGGGTGAGATAACAATACTATGACGTCATAAACATGATGACGCCACAGTGCTATTACATCACCGTACTGAGGGTCTAAGAGTGGTGCAGTGTTCAGAAATATACAATGAAAAAGGATTTTGGATGATAAATAGAATCTCACCCTCGTGTCTTCAGGTATAAAAAATATCAACACTCGTTGATAAAAGTAAAATATCCTCGGCAAGCCTCGTGTTGATATATTTGATATCAGAAGACACTTGGGTGAGATTCTCTATTTACCAATGTTTCATGAATTTGGTTTAGTAGGAGGTGAATCTTTCTAAAAGATTGTATATTGACCATAACTCTTTTTCATGAATTTAATTTATTATTAGGAAAATCACACTCTACACCACCATTGGCCATACGTTATAAGACTTTGATTTTCAAAAGGATATTGAATGTGTCAATTCGCGTATAAATCAACACACAGAACATCCTGATAGTCATCTAAATAGAGGATACTAAACTTCCTTCCATTTAATACTACCTTTATTAAACGGGTTAATGATTAAGTATAAAACGAGCGAAAGCGAGTTTGATACCAAATCATTAACGAGTTTTATGAAAATAGTCATCTAAATAGAGGATACTAAACTTCCTTCCATTTAATACTATCTTTATTAAACGAGTTAATGATTAAGTATAAATCGAGCGAAAGCGAGTTTGATACCAAATCATTAACGAGTTTTATGAAAATAGTCATCTAAATAGAGGATACTAAACTATCTTCCATTTAATACTATCTTTATTAAACGAGTTAATGAATAAGTATAAAAAGAGGGAAAGCGAGTTTGATACCAAATCATTAACGAGTTTAATAGAAAATAGTCATCTAAATAGAGGATACTAAACTTCCTTCCATTTAATACTATCTTTATTAAACGAGTTAATGAATAAGTATAAAACAAGCGAAAGCGAGTTTGATACCAAATCATTAACGAGTTTAATGAAAATAGTCATCTAAATAGAGGATACTAAACTTCATACCATTTAATACTATCTTTATTTAACGAGTTAATGATTAAGTATAAAACGAGCGAAAGCGAGTTTGATACCAAATCATTAACGAGTTTAATAAAAAAATAGTCATCTAAATAGAGGATACTAAATTACCTTCCATTTAATACTACCTTTATTGAACGAGTTAATGATTAAATATAAAACAAGCGAAAGCGAGTTTGATACCAAATCAACAACGAGTTTAATATAAAATAATATTAATTTGAAGGAAGTTTAGTATTCTGTTTATTACTTGACCTATGTATTCAAGCATTATTTTCGAAAGTTTACTGAAGAAACTTTTCCACGACGTTGCCGCCATTGTGACGGCTAGTTTACTATCGCCGTTAAAATATTACACTGCAGTATCTTACACGGGTGAGTAATAAATAGAGGATATTTGACATTTCTCGTCTAATACCATGGATATCTCATCGAGTGAAGTAGAAATTTATATTTTCACGAGTGGCGTAGCCACGAGTGTAAATATATGATTTTCTACTTCACGAGATGAGATATTCATGGTATTCGACGAGAAATGTCAAATGTTCTATTTATCATGTTTCCAAAACCACGTTAATGACCCTAACTATATGAATGGAGAAGCTAAAACGCTTCGCTAGCGCGGGCCGTTGCATGACGTAATTCAATTGTTTCATGACGTCACAGACGACGTCTTATGATTGTTGCGTCATTTCACTGAGTAGAATACCATTTTTATTTCACTCAGTGAAAATACGGGTTTTATTTTCACCGATAAATGGCATATTTCACCATTCGAAACATAATAAGCGCAAATATCAAATATTCGCGAGCCAGTACATCGCATTGGTGATTAATCTATGAATGCGTAATAAGGGACTATAAACGTTTTATTAAACGTGGTCTTATCAACACCACTGGTAGGATAACTATCCGACATTTCTTTGACATTTAGAATTGTTTTTCTTAAAGGGATGACTGATTTATTAGAGACAATAACATTACATCATTATGGAACGAATCGTCGCTTTGTTAACTTGGGCTTTACACTGTGACATTATAATGGAACTAATCGTAACTTTGTAAATTTTGGCTTTACACTGTATAATAATAATGAAACAGTGAATGGTGACATCTCACTAAAGAATATTTCACACAAACTTTGTTCCTATTTATTCATAAACAAACGTCAAATTATAATCCAAAGATATTTTGAGGAAAAGCGCATATATAAAAAAAACTGCGACGGGAAAACCAGCACTTTGCAGAGTCGATTGATTTGATTTTCTCGCGGTAGATGAACGTTCAATTAAGGGATCATTTACGATTTATTACGAGAGACCCCTTTAGACCTGCCGATTTGATAATGAATTGACAAGGCTTAAACATGCACCTCTGACATTCAGGACTTGCATGAGTAAATTGATTGCTAATTCAGGAAAGTCAGGTGAGTGACAGCTTTCATGTTACATCTTTGTGTCAATCAAGATTTGAATACACATGAAAGTAAACTAAAATCAAAGTACTAACATGTATATCTTCAAAAAACAAAATTTGGAATATCTCATGTCATTGCAATGTTATCAAGGCAAGAAATCTGCGCGTGTGACGTCAGAAGGAGAGTTCATGCAAAAGTGACGTCAACACTTCAGCCGTATCGATTATACACAGGAGAGTTTGGATAACAGCTGATCAATGAGACTGATTTATTTCTTCTAAATATAGCACACCTGTAGTCAGAGAGCTGCCCAACTGAATCTTTGAACCTGAAAATAACATCTGTGGAGAGTAGGGATGTTTTCGCCTTTTTAAATATCAATATCATTTTTTGAAAATTAATCATCCTTCTTCTAAAAGTATTTGAAAATAGCATTTTTATTCCTCAATTTACAAATTTTGTAACTGTATGTCAACCATTAATTAATATGATAGCTTTTTTTTCATATATACATGCATTGATAAAATGAGATCATTACTTTTCAAGCCTTAGAAAACCCTTTATGTAATTAATATTATTGAAACATCATTTGCAAGATGAGTCATCATACCTAAGGTCATACAAACATTATTTGAAAGATTTTGCATTGTTCAATCTTATAAAATCAAGATTCCTTCTCTAAAATCCATAGTAATCTGTTTCAGGGGGTCTTCCTCTATAGTGCTAAAGTCATGTGTGAGCATGGATAATTTCAGTCATTAATGACTTATCATCGAATATTTTGGAATAATCCACAAATATATAATGTCTGAAATAGTAAGGGATAGCTGAATATTATGAATAATGAATGAGGACTACATCACCAATATCAAAGTTACAAACTGCTTCCTAGATTTTAATTTCTTTTAATTTCTTTAACCGTGTCCTATTAGGCCCATGGTCAGTTCGTAAAAGTTTACTTGTCATGTAATATACTTTTTAATCAGCAACAACATATCACTTTCTAAAACGATTAAGCATTATACCGTTATCAGTCTTTTAACTTAACTCACAACCGCTATAATTGTATTGACATTTTGTTTATAGATTGTTGTGAATCATAAATTTAATCATCGCTGTACATCACGTCAGAAGACCTGCCCTATCACTATGTACATCGTAACTTTTATTCAATCTGCATCCACTTTGTAAGTGTTGTGATGAGTCATTGAAACCTTCTCACACCGTCAAGGCTTTTATCTAACATTGCTTGAGGAATATTCTCAAAAACATCGTGAATGAAACCAAATCCTGTTGCATATACCAACCTTTTATGCGGTAGGACAAGAAAAAACTAGTTTGACAAACTGGTATTGGTTGACAGATAATAGGTTAATGCTTGCTACTAGAATCGATGTGGTAATATGAAGCATCATGTTTGAAATTGACGGAGAAAGAATTGCTGAGGTTGATAATGTCATCAGTGTTGTTGACTTTGACATTGATACCTTGGATGTAAACAAGTTCCCCCTTCATATAGCAGTGATAGTTTTTAACTTTATTTTTAACAGTGTCATGATTTATTTAACAAATAAATTTCAGTTTGTAAAGATTTATGTTGGCAAAATAGATACAGTAGAACTCGGATATAACGAACTCCAAGGGACCAGCGAATCTAGTTCGCTATATCCGGTGTTCGCTACTCACGTTTGGCAGCCATCTTGGATTATCAAAATGAAAACGTACATGTCTAAACACAAAAATAACAAAGATAAATTATACTGCACTTCATATCTTTATTCTGGAGGATCAAGGAGCACGATAAAGTTTTTACAATTACATATCCATAGCACTAGTACGTTTGACAAAGTCTGCAATCTTCGTTTGCATACCTCGTTTGGCCTTCTTCATTTTGTCGACAGCTTGACATACATCTGCGAGGGAATCAAACACAGCAGTGTCCGACCCCATCGTCTCGCACACGAGCAGATCACGAAGTGTTTGTATTGCCGCATTGGCTTCAGCAAACGTTGGTTTCGGTCTTGGTTCGTCTTCGTCACTGTCCGAGTCGGGAGTTGATGAGACAGTGGGCGTGGCATGCTTCTTGGTAACTGACTCCAAGATTTCATCTTCAGTCGGGCGTTCCGCTACCAGGACATCATTGTCGGCATTGATGAAAATGCTAATTCGTTTGCCTTTGTCTGCAACATTGGGCCATTTAACGGAATGTTCTCACTTCTTGCCCCTTGAAACCATTTGTAGAGAGCATCTTCTACATCTTGGTGATTGGCAGCTCTTAACTTTTTGCGGGCGGGGCCAAAATCAGACGACACAGATTGAGCCAGAATAGCTTCGCGATTCTTAATGATGCCACTCAAAGTAGATTTTGGAATATCAAAGTCCAAAGCGATGTTTTTCTTAGATTTTACACCCAAATCAACGGCCTCTATGATACGAAGTTTAGTATCAAAAGTGATAGCTTTACGTTTACCCGCCATCTTGTGACAAGAAACGCAAGTGAACTGACATTCTGTGACCATGTCGGGTATTTAAACACAACATCTGTTTACTTAACAGTTAATTTTCTAACAACGTTGAAGATACCGCTGATTGACTAAGCTGACACGGAGTGAGTTTGCTCTAACAATAATGAGGAGCTTTGATTCACCACGGACAATGTTGATCTTACCGCTAATTGAGTAAAGCTGACACTGATTGAGTTCGCTATAAGTGATGTTAATTGACCCTCGGGGCATGAAAATTAGTTCCCTATATCAGATAATTCGCTATATCCGGGTTCGCTATACACGTATAATTTTAATGATATTATATAAAGCTTATGACGGGACTTAAAAAATGGTTCACTATATCCGAGTGTTCGCTATATCCGAGTTCCTTATATCCGTGTTCTACTGTATTGAACACATCAGGAGAAGTTGAGGTGAGTTGTTACTGAAGGTGGATTAATGAAGGAGCTTTAAATGCTATAATATAAAAGTTCCAAACTCATTTCCTTCAAAATTTAAAACTGTAACCCCAGGTTGGATATTTTCAAATTATCTTACCGAGACATTCCATTTTAGTCGCTTCTAGGAATCAAAACCAAATTATCTTTTAAATACGTATGTGAATATGTCAATATTCTCTCAATAACATTTCCAATAATTGAAATACTGTAATTTCATTAAAATATACAGCGTATTTTAAAATAACATGTCATGAAAATAATTACTGATCTAGCCAATAGAATAATCCTACCGGCGCAATATTGCAACTTTAACTACCCGGCAATATTCCAGCCATTGGAAACAACGAATGAATGAATAACATATTTGTTGTCTTAAAAGCCTGTGCAATGAAACAGTCGCAAAATTAGGCGTTTGTGTTCTGTAAAGACGACTCAAAGTGCAAGGTGCATATTCGAATAAAGTTAAGCTTTTGGAAGGCTTACAGAAATAACTTAGGCGATTTGAATGCTAACTTTTGAAATGGCGTCGCTGATTGCACACCTAACTTTGAATGAATCCAATCAGCGTTCTACATTTCTAGACCAAGAATCCTTCGAGTTAAAACAGAGGTTGTATAGGAATTTATGACGGAGCTACCTCTGTTGAGGGAGAATGAGTCCCAATAGGAATTATCTGTTTTTCCTTACCAACATGCAATGGAGATTAAACAAGATCGAAATGTTAAGAGGTATCCTTGTTGTCCTGAAGGGTTAATCGACCTCCTCTTTAGTCTGGTTCTGAGACGTGAACCTCTGACACCATTGACGATCCTGCTCCTGTCCAGTGCCCTGCTTAGTCTGTTGACTCGTTTTCATACCTCCGGCCATCCAGAGAATGTAACTCTGGGTATGTAAACAAACAGAATATATCTCTTGTTATGAGGTATTTTTTATTCTTATAAAATGCTAATCAAGTCACATTCGCTTTTATTGAGGTAAAACTTTAAGTGTTTAGATCGACACTCCTTAGCCTGAGTGTTTAGCATACTAGTAATTATTCCTTCTTCCTGGAGATAAGTAGAAGGTAACTCTTCAGACAGGAGAAGGTTAAGTCCGGTTACGCAAACAGACAGCAGTCTTGGAGTGTAAATAGACAGAAGAAAATTACTCTGAGTTCCTTTACGGACAGCAGAAAGTAACTCTGGGTGCAGAAATAGAAAAGAGAAGTTATCTCTTGAGGTTGCTTGAGGTGTGTATACCTACAGAAGAGGGTAACACTCACGTGGCGTGCGTGAAATAAATGTGAAAGTTGCGTTAACAGAAAAGAGAAGGTAACTCTAGGTGTGTAAACAGAAAGAAGAATGTTTCCCCGGTTTGCCTTACTAGACAGAAGGGGTTATTCAGGGATCATCATATATAGTTTGATGCATACAGTTATACCCTGAGAACATCATATTATATATTTTGATGCATACAGGTATACCCTGAGAACTTCATATTATATATTTTGATGTATACAGGTATACCCGAAAAGCAATTAGCACTCCCAAAATATCTCTTTTGTACATCACAGGCCATCATGATCATGTCATTTCTAGTTTTTTAAAATCACTATAAATAAACTTGGCAAATGTGTTTGTGTCAGCGCGTATGATGAATCTGAAACGCCACAAATAACCGTGTAACCAAGAACCGGCAACGCTACTGTCCAGTTGACTGAAGGCCATACTAACTTAACGAACTAGAAGCCTCAGGCTGGTCTGAAGACAGAGAAGCCCCGACCTGAACCGGACGTAAGCCTGGTGCGCGACAGAATCATGTCTGCACTCTGCCTCCTCACCAATGTCTTTGTGTACGGAAGCATTGCTTTCATTTGAAGCGTTTCCTGAGGAGAGGCTTATTGCTTTTTATAAAACATTTAATAAAACATTTAATGAGGAACGAAGCAATAGCTTTTTTACTAAACGTTTCCTTTGGACAGAAGTATTGCTTTTATGAAGCGTTTACTGAGTACAGAAATATTTCTCTTTTATGATTCGTTCCCTAACATGTAGCATTAAAGCATTGCTTAATAGCATTGATAGCACTTTGCAATAGCATATAAGTACTTTTACACACGTATCCTCAACAATGCTTAGTGATGCTTTGATGTGAAGCATTTAATATAACTGGAGCATTGATATCATGTTAATCATTTGCTGAGGAGAAAAGCTTTGAAGAAACCTTTTCTGGAAATAAATGAATAAAATGGAGCCCTGCGTTTATGTGAAATATTTTCTGTAAATTTAAGCAATGCCTTTATATGAGGCATTAAATGTAAATGAACACATCTGGAGCACTACCTTTAGACGGAAGCATTAACATTTACTGATAACCTAAAGCATTACTTTACCATCTAGCTTTGACTTGGGGCGGAAGCATGGCTGTCATATGTACAGTTTTATGTGGCAGGAACAATTGCTTTCCTTTTCAGTGTTTTGCTTTCAAAAGAATCACTTGCTGTGTACGAAAGCATTGCTTTCATATGAAGAATTTACCGATTGAAACTGCATTGCTTTATATAAGAGAAAACTTTTCTCTTGACAAAGGCATTGTTTTGTTATCAAGTAATACTGTTTTTAAAGTAAGTGTTTTAAAAGTTCCTTTTAAGGAAATTTTCTTTTATCAGGCTATATATTTATGTACAGGGCATTTTACAGGCATACACTGTTTTAAAATTGCTTTTAAAATAAGCAGTTATGCTACATCTAGCATTTTATACAGCATTTATTTTAGACATGAAGTGCATCATAAATAGCATCGATGTGATTATCTCCCGTGTAGTAACAATGGACCTATACGACAATGATTTGTACTCACTAGATGAAATATTATTCCACTGCAAACTTGGCAAACTCATTCAGCCACCAGATCATGGTTTAATTAAAAGTATATCACCATCGATATGTGTCGATCTATTACCATTTCCAACCATTTGTTGTGTACAGTGCACTAGACATCTGTTGAAAGTTAGGGAACATTGTGTTGTATAGAGTACACAACAATTAAGGTGTTTAAATGTTGTATTCAGAACGGTGTTGAAACATACCTCCAAATAGGCAGATTTAGGCGTTAAAATGTCATTCTATTAGCATTATATCGACAAAATCATGGACATTCAATTTAAATCTACATAGTTATTTTCGCAATTTTTGTTGCTATCCTTCGACAGCTTTGAATATTGCTTCAAAATGTATTTGATACTCTTTCCAAGTAATCCATCTTATCGTTTCTCTAGATCTTCCCACGACAAGTTCTGAAGGCAAATTACCACGAACTGACTTTGTTCTCAGATTTTGAGAAGAAACTTTCTTCCCTTTGAACTTTAATTATGTCTCTTTTTTTATAACAATTTATCTCAATTAATTGAAGATGAAGTTATGTGATATTTTGCAGTTGGGTTTCCTTTTATCTAAAGATTTTGTGAATGATGAATGCTGAATATTTAAATCGCAGTTGTCTTACATAACTTTTTGTTATCAGGTTATGACGATTTTGAAAATCTTATGGTTTTATTCTAGTAATTTATGAATGTTGGTTGAACTTTTTCGTTTTATCAAAAAATCGAAATGTTGACTGTCTGACTTTAAAATGGCTTAATATCTCACATTACCATCACCTCATCACAACTGCATTAGATCATGGTGAACGATCATGTTAGAAAAAACATCAATTTCATCAGTGTTGTCGATGGACTGAGAAAGGTAACTGACTTACTATCCATTACATGCACGTCGACTGGTAATGCCACATTAACTCGGACCATGTTGTGATCTGTTTTATATGCATATGCTTACATAAGAGATTTGATTAAAGACCTTGTCTGTAGGTAACATTAAAAACTATAGGGTGACGTCACAGATGTAATATGTTCCTACGTCACAAAATTAACAATTTATGACGTCACTTGTGACAAAATGATGAAATACCTTATTCCTACGTCACAAAATTAAAGGAATTATGTCTGTACTTGGACAAAATGGTGAAATGTCTGATTCTGACGTCACAGAATGAACAAGGTGATGACGTCATTTTGACAAGATGATGACGTCACTTCGCAAGTTGATGAAATGTAATATGTAGAACATTTTGCGTTGTTCCTTTTTAATTGTTATGAAACACAACCTTATTTAACCTCACTATAAAAACGTGACGTTTTTTGTTACAATGATATCGTCAATAAAAATATTTACAAATAGATTCATACTCTGAAATGTTTGCATGGGAAGTGACAGTTCTTCGTAATTATTTGCATTTCTAACGAGAAACCAAGCGCAAAGTTGTAAGCACACAAAAAAAGATAACAAAATATACTGTCCATTAATATAGTACCTTTATGTAGTGGCAAATCTCCTCCCCCGACTCTTTTGGAAATTAAAAACAAATAGACCCTCCCCAATCCCCTATTCAAGAGATGAAACCATTCCAGTTTCTTGTATCTGCCACATTGAGATGTTCTCTTCAAACTTCAATAGGACAAAGTTCATGCATTCGATACAAGACTGCTATCACAAGCGATGTGTCATAAATGTTACAGTATCGGAGATCCCAGAAATACTTTATGGGAAAATCAAATGATTAAATACACTTTATAAAAATTTACCCTGTCAATAGATAAGTAGATCTCAATCAGACGAAGGTCAACAAAACTGAATGGATGGGCAACTCTAGCTTTGTAGGTTTGAAAACATACTCAAAGCTTATCATTTACTTGTTTCAAAGTTTTTAAACAATGACTGATTTATTAATTAAAAAAACTTTGAAATGCCACTGAGTGTGGACTTGTTTGCCCTTAGTTAAATCAGAAGAATGTATTCTTCAAGAAGAGTACTCTAAAAAAAGTTGGACAGGTAATTTGTGCACAACATTTCCCGATTGAAATTTCCATTGGTGATTGCGAAAAGTATCGGAACTTTAATCCCTGGCTAATCCTGATGTTTGTTAACAATGGTTAGACCTCGTGCAGAAGTTGATTTAAAATTAGTAACGACCATTACATAACGTTTGACGTTAATATCAACGTATATACCTTATTATAACGTTTTATTTTCATCTTTTCGTTTACATGTATATAATAGTAAAAGGAGTCTATTCCCAAATAGGCTAATAACACATGATACTTTTTTAAAAATGGAAATGTGTTTTATTTTCGGCTACAAATTCATTAAAAACCGAAAAATATCAGTTTAGTTTTAATACATGTGCACTTTTATTTTGTTCTATGAATGACGATATTTATAGCTTGTTTAAACAAATTACCACTTGTAACAAGGAAGTACTTGTATTTTCTCCCGTATGATTGAAAAGAAATCAGGTTGATAAATTTGACATTGTTGACCTTTCTTCATTATGAGTTCGTGACATGGCAGATTTGTCATGACATGCATGGATTTCCTTCTATGCCCTTGCATCAGGTCACCAGAAATACGAATATTTCGAATTCTGATTTTATGTTAAGGAGAACCCATGATACTCTTGGTGGGGTTTTTTGGGCTTTGATGTGTGTCTAAACATCAATTACGATGATAATCGTCTAAAAAATAAATAACATGACAATATTTAGTTTTCAGTCAAAACTGTATACCGAAACCACAATCACATGTACCATTTACATGATCAACACTATCAACTCAAACTGTAACTTCTACATCTTTTCAAAACGTTCCCAAAATTGCGTTTGACCGATTAACGATTTTCGATAAGAATCTCGACTTTATATATTTATTATTATCACTCTGAACCGATTAGCATTAAAAATGATACTTTTTAACTACAGTCAGTACTTCTCAATCAATTGACAAAATTCATAACTTTTTGCACATGAAACTCAAACAACTAAATAAGTCACTATTTTACGGTGTATTCAAATTGACAAAAGTGTATCATGAAGTTCTAGAACTGATATAGCACATTCGAAAATGTACAAAATTGGCAAATTGACAATCTTGAAAACACTTTACTGCCAATCCTTCTTTTCTCGTTGCTTGAATAAATGAAAAATATATGAATTATTGATTGAATTATTGTGTACCTTAATTCATGTTATTCCATCAAGTGATTGAATTATTTCATAAAAACAGAAGTCATGAATGAGTAAGTTAAGTGATGTTATTTATGTTGCCTTTAATATGTACAAGTAAGGATTGAATTTGTATATTCTGTAAGGTTTTAGTCGTCGGGTAAGCATTAAGAAGTAATAAATGAATGTGATCGTTCATTGAGATTTTTCCACAAAGACTGCTGCTTAATTAAATTGCAGATTTGCGATTCAGAAAGGCATGTTATTGATTGCAATTGATGTAAGTCATCAACATGTTTACAACTTGGAATAAAAGCCAAGAAATTGTTGTTGGCTTCAGATTAATTTCATTAATTGTCATAATAGGTTTTTTCTCTCACATAGTAATGTTAATATCATCTAGGCAAATCACATTGGATAAATGTATTGAATGAAATGCAAATAGACTGTTGTTATGACTCTTTGGAGAGGCATCAAAGATAATTAATTTCAGTTCAATTGATATTACAGTAACAACAGCAAATGAATGGAAATACTGAGCTTATCATCATGATATGTTTAGCAGTTTCATGATTTGTTCTCAGTTCAGAGTTCAGGTAAATTCAATAGTTGCACACAATACTAGTTCAGCCGTTACCAAGTGTCAATAATTTATTCGTTTTGTGCACAGCTAACCATAGATTTTTATATGTCCAAACCGACAGCGACTGTCTTAACGTTTTCATTGTTGATTGCAGGTAAATTGTAAAGAATTTTAAGTATTTCTTTGCATCGGTAGAAAGTTTAAGTGAATCTAGTTCTACCTTTTGATTTCGCTTTTTGCAAGCACTAATTTACTCACAGATGTTCTGGAATAGTCTTCTTCCCGGTGCTTGTTATATATTTCATCAATTGAGCAAAGCTTTGATGGGCTGTCATTGTTTACACTTGCATGATGTCATCAAAATCAGACACGATCAATTGGTCAAGCTCCGGGTCTTTCTATTCCATCCTTTGAAGCATTGATCGGATGTGCAAGGATATTCAGATTTGGTTACTTCCGGGTTTTTTCATTTATTGAGCGGGTGCGTGCTAACAAAGTTTATTAAATTAATTAAGTTTATAAAGTTTCAGATAAAACTGATATGTGAAAAGAAGGCGCTTTTAAGATTAAGGTATAATCTGAGATAAGACAATTTGGTGTACTTACTCCAGCAAGAAAATACAAAATAAGTGACCATGTACACTTTGTATCAGTCTTATTCTACCATCAGTATGAGTCCTACTGTACACTCAGATGTTGGCATATGTGTTAATTATGGTTGAAGTCCTAGTTTTCTCGCCATGACCCCTGGTCGATATATGTTGATAAGAAATGAAATATCTGACCCCGGTATCACGCATCAACTCAAACTACACATATTAATGAGTTTTTAACCTTTTGGACATTTTTGGATATTAATGATAATAATGATAATAATAATGATGTTTTAACATGGTAGGTTTATATGACAATGGAACAAACTATTATTTGGTATTATATCATGATCCTGGGTAATCAAAAAATGAAAGCATAGGATATTAAGATTAAAGTATAGCTAATGAAAAAAGTTCATTGATTGTTAGAAATGTAAATGTAAATTTGAGCTTTAAACAATGATCTTAGTAAATTCCTTTTTTAAAGTATGCATTCATCATTTACATGATGACTTCTCAACGTGGTTGTATTTGTAGTGTTATTACGCACAATACGTATATACACACCACGATCCCCGAACTAATGACATTGGTCATTGCTATAAACGGTTGTAGATATCAGATGTAACAACCCTCAACGGAAATAGACGTATTTGTATTTATGCGTGTAAACAAAATAATTACCTATGCGGGAATAAGTTCGGGAGACAATCATTGTTATAGATTGACATATTGCATAATTGTTGGATATTTTCATCACGATAAATCTCAAGAGCTGTACCTCTCTAAACGTCATTACCGTCTTGATTGTTGTGTAGGCCTCGGGTTAGGAGTACTATCTCATAAAAGGGACATAATTCATTGCTTGGGTCACTTTTTATTTTGTGTCATTTTATTGAGAAATATTGAAATCTCTTGATTATAATCATTTTAGTGATAAATACTGACTGCTCTTAAAAATAATCATGTTATTGAGAAATACCGACAGCTCCTGAGAAATATCATGTTTTTAGAAAAACTGACTGCTCTTGACAACAATCATTTTATTATGAAATACCGATTGCTCTCGAAAACTTATAACATAATTGGCACAAATGCGTAATACAGTGTACGCAAGTTGAGGTTCAAAATTATCCCGCAAATATACTCATCCAAACCAACATTGCTCACACAGTTTATCGTAAAGTTTGATTTAGATAATTATATTCTTATTGTTTGAATACAATGAAAATACCTATGCACATATTAATTCAAAATAAATAATGTCGACTAAAATATAAATTAAATGGCTAAAACCTCTTTCATATGCCTCTATTAGAACAAATGAATTATATTGCTACACACACACATATGTTACAAGATTATGACGACAGAGTTATTTTATGATACGATACGTATCGGAATCTTCAAAACGATACAATTTGAAGCGATACGTGTCACGATACCGTTTTGTCGTGGTTTATTTCATCCTGCTTCATCAGTGTAATTGAATCCGCTGTTCCAGCTCCTTCCATATACCCTGATCTCTTTCGAGCTTAATCCCTCGTACGGCTGGCGCGGCTTGATGTTCGTGGCTGTTCTCACCTGTTATTATTTAAGCCAATGAAATGTCGTTATCCAAGGAGCTTGAAGCTACTCTTTTGAACTTAACGGAATTTTCCATCCGGGTTGTGCGGCTGTTGCTGGATGCGAGTCGTCTCATTGGCTGGTTAGATAGCTAGCGATTCGAGGCTTTTGGCCTAAAGGATATCAGGGTATATGGAAGGAGCTCGATCAACGGATTCAATTACGCTGATAAAGCAGGATGGGCTTATTTATAGAGAAACATTAACTTCCGACAGACAGCATGATTTTAGGCAAAACAGAAAAAGTCAAAGATAGGTTCCTCACGTAACAGACACTGTATCTCGATACTAGGATATATTGTTATCCCTCTAGTCATTTTGGAAAGTAATAAAACCAAAATAAACGTCAAGAAAAAATGTACCTTTTAAAAATGAAACAGTTCAGATGCAATTGACACAAAACAAACTCCCAATGATAAATGTTAATATTGAATGCATTCAATGGATCTCAGTGTCATGGAGATACGGGTACTGAATGGTGTTGATGTACAGTATACGACGTCATTGGAAACGCTGTGAGAGATTGGTCAATTGTTCGTGATACAAATGAAAACACTTTCTTCTTAATACATGAATTGTCAACTATATGGACACGATAAGGATCATGTTATTGGTTTATCTCCCTCAGCGTAGAATTACCTGTACAAAACATGAATGGGATTGGCCAGGTAAATAGATGCTTCTATTTTTGGGTTCTGTAGTGTTATATTGAGAAAACGATTATAAAACACGATAAATATAACAAAATGCGTGTTGACAATGAGGGAAAATCACATGATACATCCAATAGGTTGATCAAGAACATAATATAAACAAAATGTTCTCAGATATTATTTCTACCAACATATCTGAAAATATGAATCATGTATCATTTTACTGTATTTCATGAAGTACTACATTGGAGAGCATATAAATTGATGCTTTTGAACGGTGACTGAATAACCCTAAATATGTTATTTGTCATGATCAGGGCTTTTTGACTTATTGAACTGAGCATATTATCGTCTTGATAGATATGATGAAGCAGTATTTCAATTTTCAGATTATTTTATGTAAGTTTATTATTCATCTTATGTCTTATGCAAATATGGAAATTACATTTTGTTCAACGCCATTTGTGCAAACGCTTTGATTAGATTCATCGACAGTGTCCAGTTTTGAACAACACAGTGATACAACATTTATTATATTTCGAATTGTGAAATATGCCTTTTATCGGTGAAAAATAAAACCCGTATTTTCACTGTGTTTATAGTACATATAGTTAGGGTCATTTACGGGGATTTGCGGAACATAATGAATAGAACATTTGACATTTCTCGTCGAATACCATGAATATCTCATCTCGTGAAGTACAGATTCATATATTTACGCCACTCGTGAAAATATCAATTTCTACTTCACTCTATGAGATATATTCGACGAGAAATGTCAAATATCCTCTATTTATTCATCCTTCCTCAATAACAGGACATACATATTCGCGCAATACTCTAATGTCATTTCTGACAGTAGTTCAGTTAATAAGAAAGTTTGTGACTGAAACTCACCCCAGTGTAGCTGATATATCTGACCACTATGTGCATTTTGTTACTCAAACTTTCTTATTGAATGTATTCTTGGGTTTTCAAGTATTATTATAGTAGTGAAGGTAAGGTTTGAATGTTACATACTTTGACAGGGTGCTGAATAACGTTTATGTTCATAGTTTAGCTAATGAACGGAGGAAATAATTAATTGTGTAAGTATTACCATAGGAGGGTAATATTTGAATGGTTCACCCGATCTCTCTCTCTCTCTCTCTCTCTCTCTCTCTCTCTCTCTCTCTCTCTCTCTCTCTCTCTCTCTCTCTCTCTCTCTCTCTGTCTCTCTCTCTGTCTCCCTCTCTGTCTGTCTGTCTCTCTTTCTCTCTCTCTCTCTCTCAAAAAAAACAAAAACTTCATCAATGATCTTGCATTTGTTGTCTGAATAGAATACCGGAAGGCTGTGTACCTGAAACAGTAAGCGAATGTCATCAACATATACCATGGTCCGGTAATACGTTTAATTAAGGTTTTGGTTCAATATATATTTTTGTAAACGATCTCTTGTCCATGAACTCTTCACATAAGAGATAGATATAAACGGAACGCCATGTAATTAATGTTTAACCGTATTAGAATCAACTGTGGTTACTGATCGATCTATCCTTTAAATAATTAAATTTGTCCACCTGAAACCCGGTCTGTTAGGTATATAGCCATTGTAGATTAACAATAATTAGTATAGTAGGCCTATTGGGTCTGACTATTTTTTATTGTAATCGCGAAGGATAAACTCACAAAGGATGAAGTAAAAACTTAATTTATTTTAAAAAATTGCTTATGCGTGAGACGTTTTGTTGACATTCTCACAACATATTTCGCTTTCCAAATGGAAGTGTAGATGAAATCTTCCTTCTTACTAAATGGACTCGTACGAATTTTCCATAATGCACATGTAACTTACGAGGGAAGTTCACATTTGTATATCCATCGTTTCACGGATGAACAGCAGTTGTACTGGCAATTGTAACATTTAAAGGTGCAGTATCACGTTTTATGGTAAACAAAGTGCAACACAAGGCAATTTGTTTTAACCAAATGAGACAGTATTCAAACGAATATAGCATATTCGGCCGAGCTAAGTGAATCCATTTCCATGCTTTAAAGGTGTTCACATTAAAATGGCAACCATTAGTTTTAAGTTGATACTTGATAGTTTCTTCTAGGACTACTGTTAATTGTGTAAGGAGGTGCACATAATTTGGCATAAACACATATTTGTTTTGAAAAATGATATGGCATTTCTTAAAAAAAACTTGCGACTGTCCCTTTAAGATTGTTGTTTCTCACGTTATCCGATTTTGTTGTTCAAATCATCATTGTTCATTAAAGACTTCCTTTCTTCAAATTAGACTTTTAAAAAATGTAACGGTTTATACAATGTTCCCAGTGAAAGCATCAGATAAGAAGTTGTAGGAGCTATAGAATAGTTTCTTAACTTATTTTGTGGAGTATATTGCTGAGAATATCAAACAATGGACACAATTTGCTCCCCTATCTAATTCCAGTACGCTTTAGTTGTGCTAATTCTGTTATTCCATATTTTGTTTACCAGTTCACATGATAAATATGACCCTGAAAAGACACAGAAGTCTATGAGTGACCATATCCTGTGTTTACTACAGCCCTTAATGAGCTAATTGTAACAGATATTCCCTAGTCATTAATGAATAATCGAAGATGTATTTGTTTTCTGTCGGAGATAAAGATAATGATCATCACGATTTCCTATGGTTTTGAGCATCGTAATTGGCGGATATAATTGTGTACAAAATATCATTGACGAGATGGCGAAAACAATCAACATTTCCATTGAACTTGGCCTTCGAAAAACTCTGAATGGAAATCTTATGAAACAAACACATAAACTAAAATGAGAACCGGAATTACGACTTTGAATTCAAGTAAATTGCATTTTTGAAATAATGACTTAATGTCAAAATACAATTATAAGACATGTCATTGAATTTTAAACGGAAAAGATGAAGGTTGCAAGTGCATAGGAACTATTATTTATATGATGATTTTGTAAGTTTTGCGTGGTGTCATTTAAAAAAAGATTTAATTAGATTTATTGAGAACGTACATGTATATTGTATGCGAACCTATTTTATACAAGTTCCACTTATCTTGTTTAGTTATCCATAACTATAATTTAAAAAAACGTTCTTTATAAAACGAAACATGAAATAAAAAAATGATTTGATATTACTTGGAGTGATATATAGCTAAAACATAGAAAATAAATTCTGTTGTTAGATTAATGCATACCATATAGATAGAAATGACCTCTTTAAGTATCACTTTAAAGGATAATCTTATCTGGGTAGTTTTTGTTGGAACAAAAGTCAAGGGGACATTCAAGTTTATACATGTATGTTATTAGAACATGATTATAACATAACCCAGTTATAACATTTTACTGAGGGTAACATTTTGGTTGGGTTTGATTCGACAACTAAATAAATGAGAGCGCACACTTGGTAAAATAAAACAAGAATGTAAGTCATTTATCTGTGCATTCTAAGGCATAACATGGCATTGTTGATTAGTCCTGTCATAAATTATTTGTAAAAGTGTAGTTATTCTTTCCATAGATATATTCTCTCGTTATGATGTTATAAAATTAGTCAAATACAGCGTCTTTTTCATATCAATTCTCTGAAACCAAGATGGCAGACCGGAGGCCAATAGCTCAGACACTTTAAACACCTCCATTAGCGTATTTACGCTGACCATTATGACACTTTTAAAAACATCAAGCCTTCATTTTTGATCTTACATTAATGATAATGCCTCAACCAATACCGGTGTTTCAATAAGGAATATTGATTTACCTTTGCGTGACTTATTGAACAATTACAGGCTCTAGCCACATGAACAGAACCACTGCCTTTGGCGCATCTACGATCGCCGTTATATCATAGCACCTCCAGAAATAATTATTTATCAATGAACAATTTAAATAGTAACTAATTGACTGAATCCACGCTCTGCTTTGCGTTCAGTAACGGCGGGTATCCTTCTTTTAGCATTGAGCGTTCGCGAACATCCCGGGAAAATCTTTATTTCTGAACGCAAGGCTGGTTTAGCTGAACGCAAAGAGGTCGAGACTATGTTCTTGTTATTCATTTGGCATAATCGATATGTCGATGACGTCATTACCAAGTTGACCAATCGGAAACAATGTCAATGGTATTGCTGTTGTAAGCAATTATGTGCAACATACTGTTTTCATTGACAAGTCAACAATAGTTAGTGAATGACATTTCCCCCGCTTGACTTATTGTATCAACTTTTATGTAATGGGACGTTGTTTTTAGTGAAAGCTTTGACAAATTGACTCATGACAGGGGGTGTTTATCTTCCAGGTGTTTTCGTGAATCACCTAGATTGCAAATTGGTTTGCTAATGGTAAACAGGCTCATTCAAGTTTATCCACGCCTTATATGGAAGAGTGGTAGGTAATGAATGGAGACGGTTTTCAAGCTCTGTGATACATAATAGATCTGAAAGTTCATATGCATATGAAAATGGCGGAATTGCAAGATTGTAGACAAAAGTTGATAAGGAAATTATTTACACAAATGCAGACCTTTTGAAATTATTTCTTGAGTGAATAAATTATTCTCCAGAGAAAATATCTATGAACTCAAAGAAACGGATAGTTACATTACCTTCGAAACATATCTAAAGATGTAATACTGTTTCTGATTATGACTGAAACCACAAGGAATGAAGTATACAGTAATGTAAACGGAAAACTTAGTTCGATATTTGACTGCCATGACCAAGTTATTATCCTTACCGTATATGAACATACATATTAATAACAATGGGTGCCGGTCAAACACCACTTCTCGGCGTCAAATAGAATGTTTAACACATCATACAAAACCGGTTATGATTGAAGAATTGCTCACCATAAAATGCTTTTCAATCATTCAAATCGCAGCTGATTTAGTGATCCCCTTATCTTACAAACACCCGCATTAAGGGGTATTCCCATCAGACACGCAAGAAAGTCTTAGTTTACGTATGACTTCAGCATTGATTAAACTTTTGTACCAAAAAGACTCACAATTGCCGTTAACTATATATATATTTCTTCCTGATTTTGCAATTGATGAATTTTGAAAACAGTTTGCAAATGCTGAAGTTACAAGGGGTGATATATCAAATGCAAAAATTACGTATCACACTGCATTACGTCACACGTAGCGTCATAGGGAACATGTCAAATTGAAACTGTTGATTTTATCATTTTAACGTCTAATTAGGTAAATTTGAATCTTCTGCAACCAAATTGATCTGATTAGGTTTTCAAAACATAAATTCATTACCTGAAACCAAATTTGTATTAGCCAAGACATGAAAAATTATGAATATTTGACAAAAATGATATGGTTGCAGTTGCCTTTAAGGGAGTGCAACCAAACTCGAAAATTACTCAATTTCATGATGATTTTCTATTTTACAAACAAACCCCAGGATTCCTAATAAAAAACCACATTACAGTCAATTATTTCAGATATCTGAACCATCTTAAAGGACAAGGTTGCATTTTATGAACTTTTTAGATACCCCGTCATTCGGACCCCTCAATTATGTTAAAGTGCGTATTTTTACATATTTTTGTAATGTTACAGCCAATGAAATTTCTAATCGGAAGGCTTTGACGCTTTTTGAAGTCTAATTTTGAAATCATTACAGATACATCAGTGTTGTATCGGATAAACTTTATCTACCATTGCATGAGGTGGTGAATGAGAATAGCCTGGGCAGGCTTTATATACGAGGATAAGAGGAATGTTGAGAATTACGTTGTGCTCTTTTTGAAAATAACTTGTTTTGTATAAGTCCATGTATTCTTGTGCGGCACATACACACCGAGATTGAAGTTCTTAATGTTTGTTATTTTGTCGTTGCTGGATCACTAACTAAAACAGTGACGAAATAAAATGAAGGCTTCAAAAACATGTAAAGTTTATACAAAGTACCATGGCACTTTGAGATAACGCTTTTAAGAAAATGTAAGTTCGCTTATTTTTCAGGAAGAATCAACTGTTTGATTAAAACACATTCGCCAGCAGCTAAAGATGTACCACTCAGGGCATCACCTGATCATGATTTGTCGAAAGAAGCAAACTGCAAAAGCTCTAACGTTTCAGTATTTTAAATCCTACAAGTTTATTTCTTGACATTGAAACTTCAAACTTGTAATTACGCGAACAAACCAATGGAAATTGGCGTGTAATTGAATTGTGAATTGTAAAGTGGAAGTAGCACGGTTTTCCAGATGAATAAAATGATCTCACGAAAACGAAAATAAATGTTAACAATTCCAAGACAAAGTTTTCAAATCAAAGAATCAGTTCTGAAACGATCGTGCCATTTTCATTCTATGCGAATCCATTACGCTACCTATAATGACTATAATTCGTCGTATTTGCTTTCTGCTTGATAATTACTTTTATGACTACTCATGACCGGGTTGAGCAATGAGATGATTTGACCCTCCGCAGATTGTACATTTGGCATAAACTAATGTTTATTGATGATAATTTGAAGAAACGATATGTTGAATTAAGTGCTACTGCTCTGGCAATGCTTTCACTACAATCTATAAAGTAATTTAATTTATTTACGGTGAAAGGGAACCAAAAACAGAAGTACTACAGACAAAGTACATGCAATTATTGATACTGGACACATTACCAAAAGTAATAAGCACTGATGATGTGTGGAAAGTATGCTTGTTTATAACTGAATCCATTAAAATACACTATTTGAGACAGGTGTGCTAAAGCTTGATCACGATGTGATGAATGAAGATAAAATGTGATCGTCAGAATGACATTATGGGCCATTTAGCTGCCTCTTATCGTAATCAGGTCTAGTTTAAACCTAATTAACACAGCCAGAGTCATGATAAGTCGACCAAAGTCCTGTAATCCGAATTTCAATAGAACGTTAATAGATTTTTTATACAACTGTCCAGGTAAACATATCGATAATAAACCGTGAATGACAGCCAGGTGCGTACCTTTGATGTATGGTGATGTTGATATCACTTCAACAGGTGTCATTGTTATTGGATAAAGTCAAGTCGGGTTGTTCCTTTCATAATGATGCCTTCTTTCTGAGACAGGTAGATATGTTCCGATCATAATCATGCCTACATTTTAGACAGGTCGGAATCTTAATTCATATGATCCCTTCTTTCTGAGACAAGTCGGAATGTTCATTTATATTATCCCTTCTTTCTGAGACAGGTCGGAATCTTCATTCATATGATCCCTTCTTTCTGAGACAAGTCGGAATGTTCATTCATATAATCCCTCCGTTCTTAGACAGGTCGGAATGTTCATTCACATGATCCCTTCTTTCTGAGACAGGTCGGAATGTTCATTCACATGATCCCTTCTTTCTGAGACAGGTCGGAATGTTCATTCATATGATCCCTTCGTTCTGAGACAGGTCGGAATGTTCATTCATATGATCCCTTCTTTCTGAGACAAGTCGGAATGTTCATTTAATATTATCCCTTCTTTCTGAGACAGGTCGGAATCTTCATTCATATGATCCCTTCTTTTTGAGACAAGTCGGAATGTTCATTCATATTATCCCTCCGTTCTTAGACAGGTCGGAATGTTCATTCACATGATCCCTTCTTTCTGAGACAAGTCGGAATGTTCATTCATAATGATCCCTTCTTTCTGAGACAGGTCGGAATGTTCATTCATATGATCCCTTCTTTCTGAGAAAGGTCGGAATGTTCATTCATATGATCCCTTCTTTCTGAGACAGGTCGGAATGTTCATTCATATGATCCCTTCTTTCTGAGACAGGTCGGAATGTTCATTCATATGATCCCTTCTTTCTGAGACAGGTCAGGGTGTTCCATAAGTATGCCGAATTTTTTAGATAGTTAAAACAAATTCCAGGTGATCATTTAGACATTAATTTTAGGATCTAAACTTATTTAAGTTTTGAATTTATGTTATGTTGTTCGATATCAATGACAAACCAGTCATACCCGCCCATCCTTTTCATTCAGCGTATTCGAATCCTCAGATCTCCTTTCAAAACCTTGATCTCCTTCAGGCTAAATGACTCAAACCGATGACAACTACTTCTTCAAGGATTTGGGTAGCGTGTATTTTAAACCCATTCAAAAGTCGTTATTCAAGGCGTTTGAGGCTCGTAAAGTGACACAGAGTATGTTTCATGAAATTTGTATGTTGAGATAGAGCCAAAATATCATTTGATCTCAATTAAGTTCAAATCGCCTATTTAAGGTTAAATACATTTTTTAAAAATTTTTTTATTTATCCCTTAAATGCCAAAATAATGACCAAATTCGGTTTCTGATTGTAAATTAAAAACGACCATATACATGTAAACGTCAAGAAGTCGAAATTCTGCGTCTCATTTTCATACTAGATAAGGTATTAAGCAATACGAGCCTATATTTCTCGTTGTATCTGCAATGAATAAGTTTCAGAAAAGTCATTGACGCGCGCCATTGTCAGGATTTTTTTCTGTTTAGTGTCACTATGCTAACTTATAAGCATTGAGATGTTTATTTCCAGAAACAACCACTACCTATCGATGAAATAACACCATTTATGAATTGTTTCAGTGGCATTCTAGAAGTTGGTAGTATAAGAACGACAATGATACATGGATATACAACTTCTTTATTACACAGTGGCGACGTATCGGTATAGATCCTTATACCGTTATCAAGCAAGACCATATACATGTAAATGCTTGATAACGGTATAAGGATCTATACCGAAACGTCGCCACTGTGTAATAAAGAAGTTGTATATCCATATATCATTGTCGTCCTCACCATTTATGAAGTTTGACATATTTGACTCCAACAACATACTCTGTGGCCCGTTAAGGAAATATGTGGACTGAAATACGTTAATGGAGCAGGATATTATTTATTTATTGCTGGGTTTCCGTCCTGATTACTACTCTACAGAGGTCTTTTGTGTTGGCCATGACTATGACTTTTCACCTTCCATAATTCTAACAATCAGCTATAATCTCGAATCACACCGAAGACTCCCTATTTTCGTCGCTGATGACTCGACTTATAACATTTATGTATATATAAATTGGCAATGGTGGTGATGGACAAAACATTCTGTTGAATGAACTTTCCATTAGGACATATTAACTTGAATGCAAAGAGGACATTTGACATATTTCATATTTGAAGAAATAAGAGATTTATATAAATACGGAATTGTTTCCGGTCCTTATCTAGCGCAAATAGGACTCCATTACAGATTTTAGAAAGGAGCAAATGAAATATTTCCAAATAGGACGTTTTTACATTGGGATTCTTTCACGACTTTTGTTCATTAACTATATACCGTTCAATAACTGGTAGGCCTTTTGTTGTCATCATCCGAAATCATGTTAGTTGAAATACAACATAATCAGTAAAATTTACCCCAAATGATTATTGAAATTATCAAATGCATGATATCAGCCTAATAGATGTACACGATGGACTAACAACCGGGCTTGGTCATTGCTTGTGCAGCAAACAAACTCAAAATAAGATCGAACTCAGTTTCTGATATGAGTTATGATCCGGGGTCGCGTCAGGTGGTCTTGTCTCTGACCTTTTACTTTCTATATTAAAAACACTTAGAGGGCCACTAAAATATCAAATCGTGTTGGTTCCAATGCCCGATGGAGCAATAATGATACCGGAAACGCCATAAGATACGAGTGAGGGTTTCAATCTTGTTTCATTAAGAATAATGGTGGAACATCCCCCTCCTTCCTGAAATAACATGTTTGACTTCATCCTGTTCCAATCATTTCAAATATAAGGTTAGTATCATGAAGAATGTTTGTCTATACCTTTACTACATGTATGTTGACAGGAAACAAAAATCTAAATGAAAATAGATAATTATGCGCATGTTGTAATTAAAGTGTTTATGTATGTGTATTTTGGGCCGGTAGCCTGTTACTGAATAAAAATGTATGTATGTCTGTCTGTCATATAAGAAGGGTGCTATCTTAAAAAAACAATTTGTATGACACAAGATAGGTGTCTGGAGTCTACATCCACTTATCCTCTTATCGTTCTTTGGCTTCTAAGACACTTGCAAAGAATTATTTCAGTGCATAGTAACCTTTCAAATATAAAATTTTCAGATGAAAAGTTCTTGACTTTCCCAAATAACAGACCCTCCTAAACACAAAGCACAACATTGATTTGAAACTCCTAGGTTTGATTAATGGTGACTGTGACCTTTAAAGCAATTGACCACTACAGAATCAACCCAACGCACATTGCTTCCTACAATCTGATTGAGAGATTCCAATCGTTGGGTCGATGCATTTAATACTCCTCTTCTCCTTCAGAAGTAATAAACTCCTTACAGCATGGTTATGTTATCAACAGCTTGATTAGATAAAGCCTTAACAAACCCAAACCTTCACCCTTTGACATTAACTTCATATTTTAGTAAATTGAAAATTGATGTATAGAGAATTAAGGATTGTTTTACATTTTTTGTGCCTCTATCGATGTCTAACAGCAACAAATTGTATAACATCGCGTATATCACATGACATTCAAAATGGCTACCGTTGTGAAACGATTCGAGTTATCGAACTCCTGGACTCATTCTTATCAAAATCAAGAGTTTTCGGTGAAGGTAATTGATTCTTTTTTGGGGGGGAAAGTATCATCTGGTTTTCCACTCAGTTATAAAGATGATGACATGCGTACATTTCTTATTCTGCAAAAAAAACCCAAAGTAACGCGATGTTGTCATAACCGGACTAGCCGTCGCGTCAATTTGTTCTGTCAGATTGTGACGTCATAAAGTATGAATGCACGAGGTATAACAGCAAATTTTTCTGCATTCATCGAGAAATGGTTGCATGTTTTTGAGAGCTCTCGTCCAATCAGAATCACCGAAAAACGTGTAACAACATCATTTTGTAATTATTTAACGATGGTAAACGAATGAAAGAGGGAGAGAGCAAATAAAGACGATAATAATCACATTAGATTACTAACAAAGTAAATGCTGTTTTTTTTTAAAGATATATTGTTCAAATCCAGGTTTATATACGCTAACGAAAAAAACCATAAAGAAAATGAAAGTAAACTAACAAGGATCCTTCATAATAATAAAAAACAACAACAGTACATTGTATTAATTTGTTAAGTTATCAACCTTCCAAAGCTATTTAAAGGCTAGAGTTTTGAAAGTAAATGTGAAAGAACCTGTAGTGTAAAGATAATCTACCTTTATGCACCATATCAATCAATAACAATGATTATCTCCCGAACTTATCACCTGATCGGTACTTATTTTGTTTACACTCATACATACCACTACGTCCATTTCGGCCGTTGCTTTATCTTGATATATAACTACATCATCATTCAGTGGGAATAACCAACTGCACATCAAAAGAATGAAGATCCTTAATTCTAGGATCGAGTTTTGTATATTTGTGAAATTTAAAATTACATGGGAAATAAAACAATATAGATAAGCAAGTGATTGACGAATATAAACTTGAATGAAAACAGTTTTAAGTAAGAATGTGTAAAAATTTAGTTTGACCTTAACGTCTCTGATACTTCAAGAAATTCTTGTATTTGCTATAATGTGCCCCATGTTCCGTTTGTCCTTTCACGTATTTTGAAAGTTTATATGTCAGAACTTTATGAACCTGGGCCTAGATTTTCGAAGCTATCTTAGTGCTAAGTTAGTCGTAAGCCAATGTTAATGTATGGTACTTACGACTTTCTTAGTGCTAAGAGAGCTTCGAAAATATAGGCCGAGGTCTGTGACGTCAGAGTAAACAAATCGCTTTACGTGACGTCACAAGTTTCCCATTAAGGAAGAGCAGCTTTAACATGTAATCGATGAAATCTTCGATTCTAAAAATACCACGCAAGTTTTTAACACATTAGATGCAAACCAAGATAACGCCATTAGACCACTTTGATGTGTTTACAACCACCTTAATTTGGGATAAGACATTGATCTTTGTAAAACCTGGATACCAAATTTGTCTGATATTGACCATGAAACAATCCTGGTAAATAATCAAGATTTTTCTGAAACGATGGTATCTATTTAGTGACTTAATACGCAATTAGATAGACATAAAAATGATGATATAATCCATCACATCTGTATGTTTGTGTAAAAAGTGCAGCAATGGTAAATATAACAATATTAAATCTAAATTTATAAGTGGAAACAAACAAATTTGAATAAAGATATCATTCAAAAAGGTTTTATTTATTATGTAATGAAATAAGATATGTTTATTGTCTGTCGAGAAATTAAAGACTTTTTCATATTCACTTTTACAAAAGTATTGCATCACTAAAAAGTATCTTGAATTTTTTATAATTTTCTCCAAAGAATTTAAAAATGAAATATTTTTTAGATATGTCTTCTTCTTTCTCCATTCTTAGTCATTGGGCTAATGAGAAGCTCTCGAATCAACAATTACTATCCTGCACATCATATAGAGACTTCTGATCACTACATTATCAATTACAATTTGGTACCTGAATACGGGATGTATGGACCTATATGGTCCCGAGAAGCTCTTAGTAGCAGCATCGTAAGTACAATTCCCTCAGGATAATAAATGTTTGGCGCGCTTTGAGCATGTGCGTTGTACATGGAAAAAGCGACATACAAATGCAAATTTATCATTATTATTATTATTCATTATTATTATTATTAACAATGGCCAAAATGACAAGTATACATATACATCGATTTTGTTATATTCTGTATTTATATTATTTATACTTGTTTACTTGTCTTATATGCGAAGCTATAGTGAAAGAATCCTTGGTCACTAAAGGTTGCATGTACGAATACCTTTAATAAACTGCCCCCGGGTATTTTCATCAGACTTTGTTTTACTCAAATCAATTTCCATTGAATCTCGTCATGAAACTATAACCAATTGAAATACCTTGATACGAGGAAATGGAAATAGATTTTTGGCTGTAAACAGGAAACTATGAGTTAACAACCGGAGTTTTAAGCAAATTCCAAGAGTGGTGAAGCGAAAAGCATAAAAGCAATCAGCTCTGTGTAAAAAGGATGTAGTAAAACATCAAATCGAGATTTATATACAAATTTTCAGTATGCTTAAGAATTCAATATAAATATGGCTTATAATTAAACTATCATTGGCAAATATTAGGCCTTTATTTTGATGTAAGCTGTTTCCTTCATGTCATGATCAGCTGTTTTTGAAATGATTAACTGAAATTTGTTAACAGGTAGTCAACAAAGCAAATTATAAATGGGTACCTAAAATCAGGATACAAGGAGGAACATTGCATTTCTACATTCCAAAGTTTACGCTCAAACCTGTCAAACCTATCGTTGAATGTTTTTTTTTTGATTTTCACAATGATTGACTTTTGTCCTCAACAAATTCCAGTATATATACAAATTTCAGTTATAAGTTTACAACATCTCTATGCTTAAATGATAATTATGTTTATTTTGTAATTGGTCATTGACCTATACCGAAATGAAACATACAAGCCAAAGAACAAACTTATTATTAATTTGATACCTTATTAAATTGCATCTCCTTAAGTGGCCGTCCTGCATGGGCTTCTGTTTCAAAGATGAATATACATTTTTAGAGGTTTTAGAAAGCATATGTTAATTTAGGGTAATATGCTAAAACAATTATATAATTCCAAGCTACAGAAAAGTAAGTGAGCATCTACTCTGTGTTGATCTTTGCTTACGCACACTCTGATTAAACTGTTGGAGAAAGATATTTGTGTGCTTACAAATAATATTTTGAGGAAAACCTTGTAATGACCGAGAAGGCGGGGGAAGAAAACAAGCAAATAGCGCGAGATTATCCCGATTTTGATAGTCAGTAAAGAAATGAAATACTTTGATGTTTGAAATCGTCCCTTCCCACTAAAAGAAGGATAAAGATTTAATAGTCGACGTGCGTGTTATTTAGATTCAAATTGACTAGATTCGATTCTATTGTCACCATCTCAAGCTAATTGTTTAAGCGGCAATACGATAGTGACTGCGTCTGGTTAAACATTCGTTCATATTTCACAGATTAATCCCTAAGATGAATTAAATCTATCTATTTCAATTTGCTGTTAAAATGTTACTTGTGGGGATTCATTACAAGTTAAAGGGGCATAGTCTATGTCATTGAGTTACTCATAAATGGTGTATTCTATGTATAATATATAATATAATATATATATATAATATATGCATAAATATCTCAGCCGTTATATTAGAAATTTATTTACAGCAGACACAAACATAGGTTGATAGTGTTAAACAGATCGTTTAACTTGAAACATGTTAACCCAACACATGATCTCGCCTTTTTAACATTTATAGGGCGGTTTTTCAAATTATCATGGAAAGAAGATAATATCATAATTGTGGCATTTTTAGAGATTTGGGGGTTTTGGGGGCGGTTTGAACTCAACTTAGGTAACAAGATTTCTCAGTTATTAGATGGTTTCAGTACCTGTTTACACATGCGAGTTTTTGGTTGCTCAGTCTTTTTCAGTAAACAATGCATGCGATTGGACATTTTTCCAATGACGTCATTGGTTGGAAAAATTATTTGAATTGGTTTGTTATGAGTAATGATTCTGCAAAATTAACGTTTAGGGTGTTGACAGTTGAATTGAATTGATCCGTAAATAACAACAGACATACATTGAATAACCGGAAACAAACACAATTATGTGAACATAAACAAAGCTTGTGATAGGTTGTTTTGACCTTGACGTCATTCCCAACTTAACAATACCAGCATGGGCATGGATTCGGCACTTAATGTCAATCAGGTTCTTGGTCTTTTACTTCCGCCAGGGGTATAAATAAGGTGGACTTCATTGTTCAAAACATGTATGAAGCACACACTTGCCATTAAATCGCCTATTTTTTGTAAGCTGTCTTAGTGCTAAAAAAGTCGTTGGCCAATGGTAATGGATGGTACTTGCACCTTTCTTAGTATGAGAGTAGGAGAGCTTAAAACCTCTAGCCCAAGAATCATATGTGCTTAGTGACCCCTTCACTTCATTGATGCAAATAGCAATCTATGTGTCTGACACAAACGTTGAAGGTTGGCAACGCATATGAAGAACTATATAGTCTTAAATGTTTCGTTTAAAGTCATTTTTCCCCATATTAGTTGTGTTGATAACTATTATCCCTGAAATATTGATTATTATACCATATATGGAACGCTTTGTACTAATATATGTAATTATCTGAGTAGATTTGTCTAATGAGAAGGAAAAGTGTGTTATGCTCAGAACGTTTATTCACAACATTAAAGATAAATGTTTGAAATTTTGAAGTTATAATGAATCTGAGTGACAGGTTTAGTTATAACATTAAGAATATAACTTGCTTGTGAGAGGTATGAACCCCATCAATCTGTGTTACTTTACCTGTCATAGAAGATGGTCCGGTCTCTTCCATCTGTTCATAATTCATATTGTGAACATTACAGAAAGACAGGCTGTAATCTACAATACGCATGTGAAAGCAATGCTACATGTATCAGTTCTATATGTAAGTAAACACTACATAAAAAAGCTATTGTTTCTTTCCTCATTAAGCGATTCATAAAAAGAAGAACATCTGTCCTCATTAAGCGCTGCATATAAAAAGAAGTACATTAAACATTTCATAAAAAGAAGTACATTAAACATTTCAGTAAACGCTTAAAAAAAGCAATACTTCTGTCCAAAGGAAATGTTTAATAAAAAAAGCTATTGCTTCGTTCCACATTAAAGATTTCATAAAAAGAAGTTCATCAATCCTCAATAAACGCTTTATAAAAAGCAATATTTCTGTCCAAAGGAAACGTTCAATAAAAAAAGCTATTGCTTCGTTCCACATTAAACGTTTAATAAAAACTAATACATCAGTCCTCAGTAAACGCTTCATAAAAAGCAATACTTCTGTTCTAAGGAAACGCTTCAAATGATAGCAATGCTTCCGTACACAAAGACATTGGCGAGGAGGCAGAGTGCAAACATGATCCTGTCGAACACCTGTGCAACATCCCTCCAATCTCGCCCGCAGGTCTCCTTCTCTTCATCACTCAGCCTGCAGTCCAAGATCCTACTCAGTAGATTCCTCATCTGACCAATCTCTTGCAGGCTTACGGCAAGCTCAGGTCTGGGCTTCTCTGTCTTCAGATCAGCCTGTGGCTTCTCGCTACTTAAGTTAGACAGGTCGTCAGTTAACTGGACAGCAGTGTTGCCAGTTCTGGGTTCGACTGTTATTCGTGGCGCTTCAGCCTCTTCATACCCACTGACACAAACACACTTTCCTAGTATATTCATAGTGATCTGCAAATGATTAATTGTAATTCATACGATCATATTTGTCTGTGATGTACAAAAACGTTTGGTAGTGCTGTTTGCTTTTCAGGTATACAAAACCCCAACAATTCATGGTTACCCGTATATATCAAACTGGTATGGGTTTAATGTGTAACTGGGCCCAGGTCAACGTATTTTATCAACAAAATCTATACAATTTTTTTTAATATAAACCGTTCAGAAAGTAAGTTCAAGTAAGTACTGGTGCAATGCATCCATCAAATTTACTGATTTACTTTTTCCCTGTGCTTTCATATTTGTCATTTTTAAGAAAGTAGATGTTTTTTTAAATGTTTACCAATTTCAGCCATCGAGGAGGTCGCCTGCGGGACCAACCAAGGGAGACAATCCTAGCAACAATGCAGGATATCACAGTCGAGAGAGCAGCTAGTATCAGGTTGAAGTAGAGCAGCAAGACTAGATGGAAATGGGTTGTGTGACTGAGCAGTTTATTGTGATTCAAAATAATGACGTTATATTCAGTTTTCAGGGGTTATGTTTATTTCGATTTTTTATTATAATTTGCTGAGATTATTTCTAAGAAAATTCCATGAACCAACATTGATTATTTGCAAAGTAATGTTCGGGAAAAAGAAGTTATCAATGGATATGCCACTTACTTATCAGAGGAACAGCGTACGCAGTTGCACGTGACTTCGAATCAAATTGTAGAAAGAGGATGAGTATACTAGTAACGAACGCAGTGATTCCTGCAAACAGAACACAGGGTGAAGATATATCATTATCTACTGTATTATAAAGCTCTGCTCGTAACATGCTTAACAAGATACAAGACATATCACTGCACTCAGACTAACATTCCCCTATAGTTTAAGGAACCAAGACTTACTTTTGTCTCTAAGTCTACTTTCCCCCTGATCTTATCGCGCCCTACTTACTTCTGTCTGTTTATGCGTTAATACTATTATCAGACATTATAACCAGAGATATATTTTGTCAGTTTACATACCCAGAGTTACCTTCTCCGGAGTGCCTGGAGGTATGAAGAACGAGGCCAGAGTGAGCAGACTGAGCAGGCCACTGGGAAGGAGCAGCATCCATACTGGTGTAAGAGGTCTACGTCTCAGAACCAGACTATAGAAGAGGTCGACATACCCTTCAGGACAACAAGAATACCTCTTAACTTTACGCAATGCATTGTCCTTTTTTATCCTCCATTTCATGTTGAACATGAATTTAGATAGTTCCCATTGCGACCTATTAAACAGGAAGTGCAGGGACAATTGTTCGTCTGAATACATGAATGATGCATAGTTCACATTAAGTTCAATCTCATCATACGGGTGGTGACGCGTCTTCATCGCGAACGGCACTTTCAGTGTGACTTGTTTCACCCAGAAAACATTTCCGTCTTGAAACACATTGAGCATACTTCCGTCCAAATTGAAATCTTCTTCCAACCTGCATAGCACAACAACAACAACAGAAATGGTAGGACTGGTACATTTCATTTGATATGATCATTGGTGCCAAGATACCAGGAGGATACACAACGACCTTCCAATACTATATTTATGAAACAAGATAATGATTTGACACACACAAAAATGAGCTAAACAATGAAGTTTTAAATAATATTGAGTAATGTGGTTGCTATATTGATTTTTCTCATCGACATAAAGCAGATAAAATTTGACACAACAGAATCATTTCTGGTTGGTCACGATATAACCAATCTAAGAAGATATTAAAAAAAATAATCAACAAGATGCAAGAAATAACGGTTTATCTGTCCTGAGTGGAATGTTGTGATGAATTCCGAGCTTCAGCGAGTATTTTATAACAATAATTTATGAGGACAGATAAACCGTAATTCCGAGCTTCGAGTTCGTTATTCTTTTTCTTACCCAAGTCATATTAAAGAATATTATCGGTATTTTAGGAAAGTACCCTCGTGAAGTCGAGATGAAGCTAATTCCGCCATTATATTAATGCGCGACGAACAACAAGTACGTTATGGTCTTCATTCGTGTAACCAAATGTCGTCCCAGCAATTCCTAACGTGTTTATTGATCATATTTTAACTAGAAAATCTTATATAAACGAAATAGTAAAACAAACCACATATAAACACTTGACGTTTCATGTTATTCCATACGACTTGTAAAACAATGTTTTAAAATCGGGTTGACAAATGTTTGCTAGATGCACTGATGGAGTGAATAGAAAGTAGTTCAGTCAGCCAATCAGATTTCGAGTTATTTTTAGAAAAACTGTAATTCCCATGACCATTATGAAAACTGTAACATCCGGCATATTTGTACCCGCTTGGGTAAGTATTTATGAAACAAGATAATGATTTGACACACACAAAAAAAAAGCTAAAAAGGAAGTTTTACATAATATTGAGTAATGTGTTTGCTATATTCATTTTTCTCATCGACATAAAGCAGATGAAATTTGACATTTCTGGTTGGTCACGATATAACAAATCTAAGAAAATATGAATAGTTAGTTAAAGTTAGCTAGTTAAAAGGTGACTTTGAAATTTTATGCCACAGTAATATACTAATTGTAACTACAGAATATCATAATTGATATTTTTTGGAAATAATCATGGCGAGATATGTAATTCTTGATTCTGCATATACAATAATTTGCAATCATAGTTAAGAAATAAGATACTTGCAAGGTATGATTTATCATATTTCCAAAACAATCTTCAACTGAAAAAATTACTGCGAGTGTAGGTAAAAGTTCTTGTAAAAATTCTTAAAAGATACACACAGTAATAGCAAATCTATAAATATATCATAATTCAGCATAATACAACTTTTGAAGAATTACAGATTTTTTATTAAGTGAGCAAATAAATATTGACTGAGAGGTGCCCTGACCTAGTTTTAACAAAAGTTATAGAATAAAGTCATGGTTTAACAACAGTTTTAAAAGTTTTGTAATGAGACATTTGTGACCTTTAACTCGAGGTAAACAGAAACATTATTTGACTGAATACGCACGCCACTTGGGGTTGAATATCAGGAAGCCAAATTCTGTTTGCAGGAAGATGGACGTGAGTGATATCATCGAAATCTTTGGGGTCCCAGTTGATGAAGGCATCTGTCCAAATCTTAACACCATTCATGAGGTTTGATGAAAAGTAATGTCAAGAAATAGAGAATCTCACCCAAGTGTCTTCTGATATCAAATATATCAACACGAGTTGATAAAAGTTCCATATTCTAGGCTTGCCGAGGACATTTTACTTTTATCAACGAGTATTGATATATTTGACATCAGAATACACGAGGGTGAGATTCTATTTATCATCCAAAATCATTTTTCATTTCGATATCGTGAAAAATGTGTATTTCTGAACACTGCACTACTCTAAGATTCCCAGTGTGGTGATGTCGTAGCATTGTGACGTCATCATGTTTTTTACGTTAAACCACTGTGATGTCATTACTTGATGATGTAAAACAATTGTGATGTCATGAACTTGACTTTATTAGGGCATTTTTAAAAATCTACTGTCAAAATGATATCTCCTAGGAGATATCGCTTGATCCTTCACAAGCTCTCCTGTGGAACACAGTTTTGGATGATAAACATTATTATTCAACCATATATAATATTTGCAAATCATTCTTTCAATTTGGGTATTTTATTCTTTGAGATGTCATGAAAAACATTGTTCATTACTTCACTGTTAAAGCCTTGAAGTTAAATCAAGAGATGTGACGTATTACTTTTACAAAATACCACTTTTGAGAATAATTTCAATACTTATTTCGTATTAGTCATATGACAAACTTCCTCGGGTAAAAATATTGTTCTTTAATAATTACAATATTTTGCGACAAAATAGTAAATATATTATGATAACATGGTTTCATAACAAACATATTTTCTTAAGTAACAAGTAACACCACCATACCCATGTTCAAGTATTCAACAAAGGAACGGATCTGCAAGGAGAGAATTCCATTGGCTTTTTAGGATCTATTTTATTTAGGTTTTGTGTTAAGTAAAATGATGAATTTACTGTCACTTGTATAGTTAGAACATGAAAGAACTTCATAGTCATACCCGCTTTATTTATTTGTTAAACCCCCCATCAATAATAGGTAATAAATCTATCTACTCCATAGAATAAAATACATCATTATTTATTCCAATTAGCATAGAGTACGGTGTCACATATCTGGGAAACATTCCATGCGTCTATCATATTGTAAAGACCTTCAAGTCAATCTAGTTAAGGGAATAGATTCATGTAGCCTAACATAACTTGGTACGTTTATCTGTCATAGTTGATTGAAAGAGATTGGATTTCAATTGAAAAAAAATCTTTTTTGTGAGGTCACTTAATTTCCATGAGAAAATGTCACCTACATGAGCACCTATAATTTAAACACTACAATGTCTGAACAAGCCAGATATTATATATCTTATATAGATGTTTTCTGTTAGATGTATATAGATAGATGATGTTAGAGAACTTACATGTTCCAACAATACGCGCAGTGAAACCACCGCCTTCTCCTCATCCACCTCGAGAATCTTCAGCAGACTGACCTGGAACTGCACACTGACCGAGTCATTGAAGTATCGGACAGGTCTACCATCCTTGCCGTAGGTTCTGTACCGGTCGAGGAGCTTTGAGATCAACATTTTCTCTTTGGAGATGATTCCGATCTTCTCTAGTTCACTGTCGGTTTCTTGATGTTGATAATAGAAATGTTGTAAAACAATGTCATAATCGGAGTTTACGTAAGTCACTAGTTCTTATATATCAGAAAATCAGAAAGGGAGCAACTTTACTTTTCTAGACATTGCAATGAGACAAATTAGATATTTTAGACATGTATTGTTTTATTGAAGATATATTGAATAGTTATTATTTTAGTTATTTGGATGTGTATATTCGGCTTCACGGGCATAAGACTGTTGCGAGAGTTTCATTGAAAACAAATACTTTGTTTGATATTTTGGTACGAATGTTGAATAAAAGTATTTGAATTTCAAACGGTATATATATAATTTACAATATATCCTTGTACATTGTACGTATATTTTGTTATAAAAACGCCTGTAATGCGATGCTAACGATCATATCGTTTCATCCCTGATGAGTCAATACTATTGACGAAATACTAGTATCGGATCAAGATGATTCTTCAAACGACTATGTGAAGTATGTTATATTTAATCTATATGTGACCTTGCGTTTGAACAAATTGAACTTTATATATATATATATATATATATCTAATACAGATGAATGCAGAAAATAAATTCGAGAAACAATCTATATGTTACTTTCAGCCCTTAATTTGAATAAATCGATGACCTCGCACAGAAAACAATATGTTCTTTAAATCTAAGGTGACTATAATTTAAATTACACACTTACGACAATTCATTTCATCTGACCAATCAAAACAGTCGTTGTTTCCGTCACATTTCCACTGCAAGGGAACACACCAGCGTTTGTTAGTGCACTGAAACTCATATTCGGCGCACTTTGTGGCAGCTGCTGAAAATATGATAAAGATTTGGTTGGCAACATAGAGGAATATATTTTTTACGCATCTTTGAAAATTTGGATTTTACTTTTTCACAAGAATGTCGTACTAAACCAATTTGTGATACATCTTTACCTCTTTGCTAGATTTTGACTTCGTAATGTCCAACAGTTTTGGATTTCGTTTTCGATATATATATTTTCCCTCTTCGGTATCAAAGAAAAAAAGGTTGGAATATATAGGTCTTTTTACTTTATGTTTTTACGAATATAAAAACAATTTATTTTAAAGGCATTACCATAATATGACATAGGTCATTGGCAGTAGAGAAATAACACATACTCGTAGCATCAAACTTTGGCAGAAGAGTCTTGATTGGTATATTTATAAATATGAAATACATCAACGTTCACAAAATCTTGTTACAGATGACCCGTGGGTTTTACACACTCGGGAAAAGGGTGTAGATAGTACATGAGGCGAAATAATCCTAATGAAAGTTTTAAGGTGATAACAAAACTTCTTGATGAAAAGTTGTTTTATATGGGATCATAATCTGCAATTTTAAAAAAAATTTAAAGCTTTTTCTGGTTGACCCTTGCGGTATTTGAACCATCACCCTTGGAATTAGTCAGCAATCGCCACCACTGACCATATACAAACAGCTTATTCACTCGACAACCAGAATCTAGGACCCAGGGCCTAGATTTTCGAAGCTCTCTTAGCGCTAAGATAGTCGTAAGCACCATCAATTAGCACTGGCCTACGACTATCTTAGCACTAAGAGAGCTTCGCAAATCCAGGCCCTGATGTTAAAAAGGAAATCTTACGTTGTTGTGGTTCCGCTGAAGCGATAACGGTAACCCTCGCTGCTGCCACAAGGAAAGAAATCCAAAACACGTCCCTGTCCATTGTTGTTTGTTCAGAGCCTTTCACTGAATACAAACCAGTAGAATAGCAGACTTGAGTATATTTATCAGTAATGGCAGAAGACATTTACTAATAATGAAATTAAGTGATTAATAAATAAGTAGGTTACGCTTCTAATGGATGAGTTGACAAAACACTGAGGAATTGCCAAATGGTTTTAACATTTGAAAAAAGCCGTGTAATGGTTCTGGTTCAGGAGCCCTGTTAGTTCAATATCGCAGAACGAGAACCAATGGTCTATAAACTTATTTCAAAAGTATCACTTGAAAGAATAGTGATCACAAAATATTCCAAACTCATTTTAGGTAAGGAAGCAAAATTAAACTCAATTTTGATGCTCATTATATCTTTCCAAATATGGTTATTTGACCATCAAAACAGATATAGAAAGATTACATTCTAGTACATAATATCTCAGTTTTAGACGTTGTTGTACATTTTTTTAAATAAGTATTGATTAAGTCCAGAGGAATAAATGTTTCAAACTATTGCTAGTATCGATTATGACTAGCTGAGCACGCCACTAAACGGGCTGTGGCCAGACCCTTGTACAGGGGACATCTTGCTGCTTGAAATGAGTGCAGCATTTGACTATCAACTAGATCAGCCATTTTATCATAAAATGAAATAATAAATGCCACCATATTTATATTATTTTACAACTTAATAATATTCAAAAATAAGTTTGTTTTTAATCGACAGAATTACATATGATAACTACAACTATAAACATTTCCTTTTCATGCCAAAGCTAGCCGCCCTTCTTAATTGTATTTCTTTCTTAATGTGTTTTATCGTTAGTAACAAAATTAAAATCTGAAGTAAGCAATGAATTATTTTTAGCAACATGTTAAAACTAAACATAATCATGTACAGATAGCCTGTGTTCCTCTTTTTAAATGACAACGTATATATATCGTGGCAGAGTCTGGGATTTTTCTCAAACTACTCAAATATTTTAAGAAAATGTTACGTCATCTCTGTTGCTCTAATGATAGCATGCGCCGTGTCTGGCCCTGATATTGTCTGCAACAAAGTAAGTTTGCTGATTTCGTAGTTAAGGCGCATTGTATGAAAACTTGCATATGTGCTGCATTAAATATAAGAGATGCTAGCCTTCACATCAGATTGTCTTCACAAAATGGACTATGTTGATATCAGAGCTCTTGCGGATTTTATAAATATTACATTCATTTACAACAGCTTTAAGTTTGATTATTAATCGAAATGCATTTATAATTCTTAAAACGTCTACAGTCGAAGGTTCTGAGTAAAAAGAGTTGCAAAGGTTTTGAGTTCTGAAGGAAATAAATTTTAGGATTATCTATGTTTATACCCTTTATGTACCAACATAGCTCTTTCGTTATCAAACAATCAGCAAATAGTCCCCACGTGATACTAGTTTGACAAATTTTGATGTTTTTGCAAACTTAAAACTTTACAAACTAAAATGTATATGTTACATAGATCAGGACACTTTCAAAAATAAAGTTAAAAACTATCACTGCGATAAGAAGGAGAAAACTTGTTTACATCCAAGGTATCAATGTCAAAGTCATCAACACTGATGACATTATCAACCTCAGCAATCATCCGTCGATTTGAAGCAGAACGTCTCACATTACCCCATCGATTCTAGTAGCAAGCATTAAGCTATTATCTGTCAACCAATACCAGTTTGTCAAACTAGTTTATTCTTGTCCTAGCACATCAAAGGATGAAATTTGGAACTGGATTTGGTTTCATTCACGATTTTGTTGAGGATATTCCTCAAGCAATGTTAGATAAAAGTCTTGACGGTGTGACAAAGTTTCAATGACTCATCACAACACTTACAAAGTGGATGCAGATTGACTAAAGGTTACGATGTGCATAGTGATAGGATAAGTCTCATGAGGTGACGTACAGTGATGACACATCTGAAGAATGGTACAGTTATGAAAGATTAAGTAATGGGTTAAAGAGATACTGCCTGAATTGTTAGGATCACATATGACAAATGGGTGTCACTTAAGCTAAAACAAAGGTTACTTCTTTCAAAATTTAAGGCCAGTGATGCCGGGGATAATTGGAAAAAAAAATTGAAATCGAACGAGTTACGATGACTATGATGCTGGGTGTTTATATATATATATATATATATATATATATATATATATATATATATATATATATATCCTCACATCCATGCTCCGTTTGTGTATTCACGAGTTTTGAAAGTTTATATGTCAGAACTGTAAGAATCTGGTCTGTGACGTCAGAGTAAACAAATCGATTTAAGTGACGTCACAAGTCTCCCATTAAGGAAGAGCAGCTTTAACATGTAATCGATGAAATCTTCGATTTATTCTAAAAGTCCCACGCAAGTGATTACTGATGTTTTTAACACATTAAATGCAAACCAAGACAATGCCATTAGACCACTTTGATGTGTTTACAACCAGCTTAATTTGGGATAGGACATTGATCTTTGTAAAACCTATATACCAAATTGGTCTGATATTGACCATGAAACAATCCTGGTTAATAATCAAGATTTTTCTGAAACGATGGTATCTATTTAGTGACTAAATACGCAATTAGATAGACATAAAAATGATGATATAATCCATCACAACTGTATTTTTGTGTAAAAAGTGCAGCAATGGTAAATATAACAATATTAAATTTAAATTTATAAGTGGAAACAAACAAACTTGAATAAAGATATCATTCAAAAGGGTTTTATTTATTTTGTAATGAAATAAGATATGTTTATCGTCTGTCGAGAAATTATAGATATTTTCATATTAACCGTTACAAAAGTATTGTGTCACAAAGTGACTGTGGTGCCCAGGAACAACAGAGAAATTATTTTACCCACAAAACAATTTATTACACAAAGCATAAAAAATAAGGATTTACAGTGTAAACACGAAACGCGTGGGGTGTAGACACGGTGTCATAGGCCTGATCCAGTACCTGAAACAGTAGAGATGATAGTGCTTGCTAGTTGGGTGCACAGGTGCCATGCAAACTTCCAGGTGCAGACGTGAGGTTAATGGCGGTTAGCTCCAGTTAGCTTAGGGACAGCTGCAACACAAAAATCTCATAAATTATGAATGACAATGTAGAGCCTATGACATCATGTCAAACAAAAAAAACCAACCTACATCTACCCTTGAAACGTTACATATAAACAGCATGGTCAACACTACATTCTACCAGCTAGAAAGCTTCTGATGTCAAGAGACAACTTGGACTGAAACTGCGTTTAGCACTTACGCTATTATATCATTATCATATCATTATCAGTGATATACGGTCAAACGTACATGTGAGGAATGCCTGCTCAAATATACAGCTCAGCTCAAATACACATCTTATGAAAACAATTAAACAAATAAGATTTGCGCACACAAGTTTCAAGAGTCACACCAATTCACATATTCAAAAAAAACATCAAAATTCCACAAGCACACATTTGAGAAGACATGTCTCAAATCAAACTATATCGCACAACGTGCACGGACCCGACTGTCCAGAGTACCCCCTAATAACCTCGGTGGCCCGTGAAATATGCGGGCCTAACTGCCCTGGCACACACACCTACACCGGAACACAACCACACCACATACGGCGCAGACTGGACGAACCAGTCACAAAAACATCTCCCACTTAAAGCCTGTACATCAGTAACAAGACTTTACAGTCACTGCTCATGAGAGTTCAACCAAACACTCGCACCCGTAGTACGGCCTGGCCCGCTCCACTTCATGACCTGCACACTCGCAGAACTGTGCTGATATGCCCCAGACTCTGGATCCCGGACGCAGATGAACTGTCCCTGGGAGGAAAACGCCCAATGTACCGATTACATGTGGGGGTCAGCTTCCCTACAGCGTCATCCACAGTTTCACACGGCAATCTAACAACCAAAAGTCAAAAGCGGCCAGTGAGTGCACTCTCACCACCTAACCTTTTATAGCGTTAGCTACTGTAGCCCCTGTTGCACGTGCAGGGTGGCTCAACCTAGGTTTGGTTCGCCAGGGCGCGCCTGCCAGGTTCTACCATAGCCGAGTTCGTGACATAGCCTCCAGACCAGGATTAAAATACATCAATTTTAATTCAAACTTTCATGAAATCAGCACATCGGAAAAGAACACATTATTCACAACGAGACAAGAAGTCTGCGCCAACATTTTTGCTTCCTTTGATTGCTTCTATTTGGAACCTGTACGGTTGGAGTGCAAGGGCCCATCTCATGATACGTCCGTTTTGTACTTTTGCCTTGTTCAAATACAACAATGGAGCATGATCAGTCTGTAGCACGGAATTCCTCCCATACAAGTACATTTGTAATTTCTGGATAGCCCAAACAAGTGCCAAACACTCCTTCTCGATAACCGAATAACGCTGTTCCCTGGGAAGTAATTTCCTGCTGAGATATTTCACTGGGAACAACATTCCATCATGTTCTTGAAGCAACACTGCACCAATTCCTACACTTGAAGCATCAGCCCGTAGAGTATACGTCTTACCATCCTGCGGCAATCTGAGAATCGGCCTCTGTGATAGCTGTGTTTTCAATGCGTAGAATGCTCTCACGTGCACCTTTTCCCACACTAGTTGATTTGGTTTTCCTTTCCTCGTCATGTCTGTGAGCGGGGCAGCAACTGCTGAAAAGTTGGGTATAAATCGCCGGTAGAAGCCAACCAAACCTAAAAATGACCTGATTTGTGTCTTGGTTTTTGGAAAGGGGGTATGCAGAATAGATGTTACCTTTTCCTCTTGCAGGTTGAGTTCTCCTTCTCGCACAACATGACCCAAAAACTCTAGTTGTTTTCCTCCCACTAGGCATTTGCTCGGCTTTGCAGTCAGACGACCAGCTCGTCTCAGGCGTTCGAGAAGTTCCACGATAGTTGCAATGTGCATCTCCCAAGTGTCTGAAAAAATAATGATATCATCAATAAAGTTTTCCACACCTTTCATTCCATCCAGAAGACGGCGCATCATTCGGCTGAATGTTGCAGGGGCATTAACTAAACCAAAAGGCATCATGCGGAATTGGAACAAACCTTCAGATGTTGAAAAAGCTGTTTTCTCTTTGGCAGTGGAAGTCATAGGAATCTGCCAGTAACCTTTAGTAAGGTCAAATTTTGAGTAGTACTTGCTGTTCTTGATTTGAGAAAATATTTCTTCTGGGTTCGGTATAGGTTCTGAATCAAAAATGGTGAGATTGTTGATTCTTTTCATGTCAACACAAAACCGGATACCACCTCCTTTCTTCTTCACTAGAACAATGGGAGAACAATAGGGGGATTCTGATCTCTCTATAATTCCCAGCCTAAGCATTTCTCTAACCTCTTCACTAATCGTCGACTTGTGAGCAAGTGGTACAGGATAGGGTTTCTGGCGAATAGGATCGGAAGACCTCAACTTTATGTCATGTTCAGCCAAAGTTGTCCTACCCGGCAAATCAGTCAAAACATCAGAGTATCTACCCAGTATATCTCTCACCTCAGCCTGCTGAACCTCGTCCAAAGAGTCATCAATGGTCACATCATCCACAGTTTCCTTGGCATACAGTGTAGGAATGTCCAGGTGATTCCCCAACATGAGCAACTCCGGTTCCTCTTCCTCTTCAACAACAGCAGCATTGACTTGCATCAGTACACCACACTCAACTTCCCGTACCTGGTAAGGCTTCAACAAATTGGCATGATAAGTTTTTAACTTATTTTTAAAAAGCACAGTGTAATCCATGGTTCCTATTCTAGATCTAATCTCACCCGGTCCTTTCCATTGCATGAGCAGCTTATTTCTATCAGTAGGCAGCAGGATCAACACTTTGTCCCCCACCTTAAACTCCCTCTTCTTGGCTCTCTGATCGTAGTAGCCCTTGTAACGGCGAGCAGAACTTTGTAATTCCTCCTGTGCAAGCTGCATGGTATTTTGAAGCCTTGACTGTAGATCCAGGACATACTGATAAGTTGACTTCACCTCGGGAGCAGTCTCATCGTCGGTCCATAACTCCTTGAGTACCATGAGAGGTCCACGAACTGATCTGCCAAACAAAAGCTCGAAGGGGGAAAACCCTAAACTTTCTTGCGGTGTTTCCCTATAGGCAAAAAGCAAGGCATCTACATACCTATCCCAATCACGAGGACGTTCTGCACACAGTTTTCTCAACATACTTTTTAGAGTCCCGTTGAATCTTTCAACTAGCCCGTTGCAAGCAGGGTGATATGGAGTTGTGGTTAACTGTTTTACAGACAGAAGACGACTTACTTCTTTCATCAACCCTGAGGTGAACTGGGTTCCTCTATCGGTCAGTATCTCACTTGGAATCCCCACACGGCTGAACATCTGCACCAGTGCCTCTGAAACAGTCTCAGTCTCGATGTTGGGAACAGCCACAGCTTCGGGTAACGAGTAGCATAATCCACCATGGTGACAAGGTACCTATTCTTGCGATCTGACACGGGGTGTATAGGTCCGACAATATCAATGGCTACACGGAGGAAAGGCTGATCAATCAAGGGCATTTGTCCAAGTGGAACCTTAGTGACTTTACCTTTTGGCGTTGTTCGTTGACAGATGTCGCATGACTGACAGTACCGCCTTACATCACCCCACACATCTGGCCAATAGAAGTGGTCCAGGATTCTGAGAGCCGTCTTTTTACTTCCTAAGTGACCTGACAATATTCCATCATGAGCAAGATTCATTACCCTATTTCTCAGTGACTTCGGGACAACTAGTTGTTTGAGATTTTCATACTGGGGTTTTGTAGTTTCAAATAGCCTATAAAGTATTCCCTTTTGGTAGGAAAAGGTCCACTTACTGTTTTTGCTGGTTCTCTCTTCACCTGTATCCGCTAAGACTCGTTGTCTCCTCAGGGTCTTGTCAACTTTAGATGCTCAGGCGCAACCTCCAAATCTATAGAGTGAGATGTCTTGAAAGCTCCCATGGGCTTGGCTCTAGCTTGCGATCTGGTTTCAACTGCATTCAATTGGTCCATGCTGGAAAATGAAACACGTTTAGCATTCTTACACTTTACATCATGGGCACCCGGAACATTGCCAATAATTATGTCATACAGGGGGTTAGGCATACACACAGGTTCTGTTTTACCATTGTAGTACGGTGTTTGCAAATCAATACTGGCCATAGGATAAGATTTCATACTGCTGTCTCCAAGCTTACAATGCCTCAATTCACCTGTGAGATTTCCTTAGATACAAGAGAGCGCCGAATCACTACCCCGTTACAGCCAGAGTCCCTCAACACCCTAACCTGACAATCTCTGAACTGTCCATCCACAACAGGCATGTTTCCCGATTCTTCCTGTTGACAAGCCATACTCAAAACGGTGACTCTGCATCCACATTCCAGCTGCTCAGGTTCCCTCGTAGAGGTAGGTTGTTGATCTGAACCGCAGGCATCTATAACCGCAGCTTTTGTTGTTTTTCCTTTACCCTGCTGTGTACAAAACCGAGCAATATGTCCAACCTGGTGACAGAGATAACACTTCACAATTGATTGGTTACCTGGGTATCGATGCGACGGACTTGATCGTGGAATATCAGCACCATCTTTAGACGAAACAGGTTTGCTGGGCTTGCTGTCGTTGGTTCCCGAGAAAAGTTGTCACAATCAAACTGCATCCTCTGGCCTCCAGATAACTGTCAGCACTAGTCGCCATCTCCTCGATGTTCTTTGGACTCCGTTCCTTCAGAAACAGACGGAGGTCCTTGTTACAACAAGTTAGGAACTGTTCCTGTAAAACGAGATCTTGTAGTCCATTAAAATTTGCATTTTTATGAGACAATTCAAGCCACTTCAGCATATACCCCTGTAAACGCAAAACAAACTGATTACAAGTCTCTCCCACCTCAGGTTTACTGGATCGAAACTTCTGCCGAAAACCTTCCTCAGTCAACTGGTACCTGTGTAATAAAGCCGTTTTTAGTACATCATATCTATTTGCATCAGCATCAGACAGACGAGAATACACTTCAAGTGCCTTACCCTTTAGAAGATAACTCAGACGGTTGGCCCATGACTCCCTGTCCCAGTTATGAAGAGTGGCATGTCATTCAAAACGTTTCAAGTAGGCATCCAAGTCATCCTTGCCATCTTCAAACAGGGGTAACCTGGGCTTCTTGTCCTCAGTTCCCGCTCTAGCCCCACCTGCTTGTTGAATCTGAAGTTCTAATTCTAAAAGTTCCTTCTTATCTGCCCGTTCACGCATTCTCGCCTCCCTATCACTATCTTCACGTTCTCTCTCCCTCTTCCTCTCTGCCTCAATCCATGCTTGCAACTCCTCACCTTTCTTACCCAACTCCTTACCAAGCTTGACCAACTTATCTAAATCCATTCTCACAGCAACACACAAAACCTTGTAGCTAATCCTATTGTTTAAATAACAAAACAAACCCCTCTGAGCACCGTTAGAATCCCAACCCTGCCACCAAAATGTCACAAAGTGACTGTGGTGCCCAGGAACAACAGAGAAATTATTTTACCCACAAAACAATTTATTACACAAAGCATAAAAAATAACGATTTACAGTGTAAACACGAAACGCGTGGGGTGTAGACACGGTGTCATAGACCTGATCCAGTACCTGAAACAGTAGAGATGATAGTGCTTGCTAGCTGGGTGCATAGGTGCCATGCAAACTTCCAGGTGCAGACGTGAGGTTAATGGCGGTTAGCTCCAGTTAGCTTAGGGACAGCTGCAACACAAAAATCTCATAAATTATGAATGACAATGTAGAGCCTATGACATCATGTCAAACAAACAAAAACAACTCACGTCTGCACCTGGAAGTTTGCATGGCACCTGTGCACCCAGCTAGCAAGCACTATCATCTCTACTGTTTCAGGTACTGGATCAGGCCTATGACACCGTGTCTGCACCCCACGCGTTTCGTGTTTACACTGTAAATCCTTATTTTTTATGCTTTGTGTAATAAATTGTTTTGTGGGTAAAATAATTTCTCTGTTGTTCCTGGGCACCACAGTCACTTTGTGACATATTGCATCACTAAAAAGTATCTTGATTTGTTTAATGATTTTCTCAAAACAATTCAAAAATGAAATATTTTTTAGAAATGTCTTCTTTTTTCTCTATCCTTAGTCATTGGGCTAATGAGAAGCTCTCGAATCAACAATCACTATCCTGCACATCATATAGAGACTTCTGATCACTACGTTATCAATAACAATTTGGTACCTGAATACGGGATGTATGGACCTATATGGTCCCGCAAAGCTCTTAGTAGCAGCATCGTAAGTACAATTCCCTCGGGGTATTAATGTTCGGCGCTTTGCATGTGCCTTGTACATGCAAAAAGCGCCATTTAATGCACATTTATTATTATAATTTATTATTATTATCAAAATTAATAATGACAAAAATGACAGGTATACAAATACATCGCACTTGTTATAATCTGTATTCATAATATTTATAATTAAAACCATATTTTCACTGAGAGAAATAACATGCGTTACTACTTAATGAAATATGATTTTAACTCAAATGACAAAATCATCGACCGTATATATTTCCCTCATTTGATACTGTTTTTTTATTAAACACATTTTGACTGTCTTTTCAGAAGAACAGCATACAACTGGTCATTACCTACTTCCGACTAGAGAGCAGTTTCAACCTTGATGGTATTGATCCTTTAATCCTCCAAATGTCAAAGGTCATCAGGCTCATTTTTCTTTGTATCTGCAAGGAATAGTCAACCAGACCTACTTCTGTCTGTTAAAACATACCAGTAAGCTGCAAATTATCGGCCAATGGAATTTTACAAGGATCGTTTTTACATGTCTTATATGACAGACAGACAGACATACAATGTTATTCAGTGACAGGCTTCCGGCCCAAAATACACATATATTAACACTTTTTTATTGTAACATGCGCATAATTATCTATTTTCATTTTGATTTGTGTTTCTTGTCAACATGGTATAGGTATAGACAAACATCCTCCATGATATTAACATTATTACTCTGTAAAATGGATATAAAATTAATCATAGTTGGGTATTTACTGAGATATTTTGATAGGTACTTTTTTCTTAACTGTGAATATGCATCACATACATAAAATACATGCCACTCATCTTCACAACTGAAATGCCATTAGATTTACAAATGTTTACTTGTCTTATATGCGAAGCTATAGTGAAAGAATCCTTGGTCACTAAAGGTTGCATGTACGAATACCTTTAATAAACTGCCCCCGGGTATTTTCATCAGACTTTGTTTTACTCAAATCAATTTCCATTGAGTCTCGTCATGAAACTATAAGCAATTGAAATACCTTGATACGAGGAAATGGAAATAGATTTTTGGCTGTAAACAGGAAACTATGAGTTAACAACCGGAGTTTTAAGCAAATTCCAAGAGTGGTGAAGCGAAAAGCATAAAAGCAATCAGCTCTGTGTAAAAAGGATGTAGTAAAACATCAAATCGAGATTTATATACAAATTTTCAGTATGCTTAAGAATTCAATATAAATATGGCTTATAATTAAACTATCATTGGCAAATATTAGGCCTTTATTTTGATGTAAGCTGTTTCCTTCATGTCATGATCAGCTGTTTTTGAAATGATTAACTGAAATTTGTTAACAGGTAGTCAACAAAGCAAATTATAAATGGGTACCTAAAATCAGGATACAAGGAGGAACATTGCATTTCTACATTCCAAAGTTTACGATCAAACCTGTCAAACCTATCGTTGAATGTTGTTTTTTTTTTATTTTCACAATGATTGACTTTTGTCCTCAACAAATTCCAGTATATATACAAATTTCAGTTATAAGTTTACAACATCTATATGCTTAAATGATAAATATGTTTATTTTGTAATTGGTCATTGACCTATACCGAAATGAAACATACAAGCCAAAGAACAAACTTATTATTAATTTGATACCTTATTAAATTGCATCTCCTTAAGTGGCCGTCCTGCATGGGCTTCTGTTTCAAAGATGCATATACATTTTTAGAGGTTTTAGAAAGCATATGTTAATTTAGGGTAATATGCTAAAACAATTATATAATTCCAAGCTACAGAAAAGTAAGTGAGCATCTACTCTGTGTTGATCTTTGCTTACGTAAACTCTGATTAAACTGTTGGAGAAAGATATTTGTGTGCTTGCAAATAATATTTTGAGGAAAACCTTGTAATGACCGAGAAGGCGGGGGAAGAAAACAAGCAAATAGCGCGAGATTATCCCGATTTTGATAGTCAGTAAAGAAATGAAATACTTTGATGTTTGAAATCGTCCCTTCCCACTAAAAGAAGGATAAAGATTTAATAGTCGACGTGCGTGTTATTTAGATTCAAATTGACTAGATTCGATTCTATTGTCACCATCTCAAGCTAATTGTTTAAGCGGCAATACGATAGTGACTGCGTCTGGTTAAACATTCGTTCATATTTGACAGATTAATCCCTAAGATGAATTAAATCTATCTATTTCAATTTGCTGTTAAAATGTTACTTGTGGGGATTCATTACAAGTTAAAGGGGCATAGTCTATGTCATTGAGTTACTCATAAATGGTGTATTCTATGTAGAAGTAGTGGTTGTTTCAGAAAGATTATTAGTTCAATATTAGTGATAATAAACGGGTTAAAGTCGTTATATGTGATCAAAAACCGGACAGTGGCGCGCATAAATATCTCAGCCGTTATATTAGAAATTTATTTACAGCAGACACAAACATAGGTTGATAGTGTTAAACAGATCGTTTAACTTGAAACATGTTAACTTCACAAATTATCTTGCCTTTTTAACATTTATAGGGCGGTTTTGACATTATCATGGAAGGTCGATGATATCATAATTGTAGCATTTTTTTTATAGATTTTGGGGTTTTGGGGGCGGTTTGAACTTAACTTATGTAACAAGATTTCTCAGTTATTAGATGGTTTCAGTACCTGTTTACACATGCGAGTTTTTGGTTGCTAAGTCTTTTTCAGTAAACAATGCATGCGATTGGACATTTTTCCAATGACGTCATTGGTTGGAACAATTATTTGAATTGGTTTGTTATGAGTAAGGATTCTGCAAAAGTAACGTTTTGGGTGTTGACAGTTGAATTGAATTGATCCGTATATAACTACATACATACATACATTGAATAACCTGAAACAAACACAATTATGTGAACATAAACAAAGCTTGTGATAGGTTGCTTTGACCTTGACGTCATTTCCAACGTAACAATACCAGCATGGGCATGGTTTCGGCACTTAATGTCAATTAGGTTCTTGGTCTTTTGCTTCCGCCAGGGGTATAAGTAAGGCTTCATTGTTCAAAATATGTATGAAGCACACACTTGCCATTAAATCGCCTATATTTTGGAAGCTGTCTTAGTGCTAAAAAGGTCGTTGGCCAATGGTAATGGATGGTACTTGCAACTATCTTAGTGCTAGAAGAGCTTAAAACCTCTAGCCCAAGAATCATATGTGCTTAGTGACCCCTTCACTTCATTGATGCAAATAGCAATCTATGTGTCTGACACAAACGTTGAAGGTTGTCAACGCATATGAAGAACTATATATTCTTAAATGTTTCGTTTAAAGTCATTTTTTCCCATATTAGTTGTGTTAATAACTATTATCCCTGAAATATTGATTAAAATACCATATATGGAACGCTTTGTACAAATATATGTAATTATCTGAGTAGATTTGTCTAATGAGAAGAAAAAGTGTGTTATGCTCAGAACGTTTATTCACAACATTAAAGATAAATGTTTGAAATTTTGAAGTTATAATGAATCTGAGTGACAGGTTTAGTTATAACATTAAGAATATAACTTGCTTGTGAGAGGTATGAACCCCTATGGTGCCCATCAATCTGTGTTACTTTACCTGTCATAGAAGATGGTCCGGTCTCTTCCATCTGTTCATAATTCATATTGTGAACATTACAGAAAGACAGGCTGTAATCTACAATACGCATGTGAAAGCAATGCTACATGTCTCAGTCCTATATGTAAGTAAACACTACATATAAAAGCTATTGTTCCTTTCCTCATTAAGCGATTCATAAAAAGAAGAACATCTGTCCTCATTAAGCGCTGCATATAAAAAGAAGTACATTAAACATTTCATAAAAAGAAGTACATTAAACATTTCAGTAAACGCTTAAAAAAAGCAATACTTCTGTCCAAAGGAAATGTTTAATAAAAAAAGCTACTTTCCTCATTAAGCGATTCATAAAAAGGAGTACATCTGTCCTCAGTAAACGCTTCATAAAAAGCAATACTTCTGTCCTAAGAAAACGCCTCGTAAAGAGGGAATTGCCTTGTTCCTCAGTAAACGCTTCATAGTAAGAAGTACATTAAACATTTCAGAAAAAGAAGTACATCAATCCTCAGTACACGCTTCATAAAAAGCAATACTTCTGTTCTAAGGAAACGCTTCAAAAGATAGCAATGCTTCCGTACACAAAGACATTGGCGAGGAGGCAGAGTGCAAACATGATCCTGTCGAACACCTGTGCAACATCCCTCCAATCTCGCCCGCAGGTCTCCTTCTTTTCATCTCTCCTACTCAGTAGATTCCTCATCTGACCAATCTCTTGCAGGCTTACGGCAAGCTCAGGTCTGGGCTTCTCTGTCTTCAGATCAGCCTGTGGCTTCTCGCTAGTTACGTTAGAGAGGTCGTCAGTCAACTGGACAGTAGTGGTGCCAGTTCTGGGTTCGACTGTTATTCGTGGCGCTTCAGCCTCTTCATACCCACTGACACAAACACACTTGCCTAGTATATTCATAGTGATCTGCAAATGATTAATCATAATTCATACGATCATTTTTGTCTGTGATGTACAAAAACGTTTGGTATTGCTATTTGCTTTTCAGGTATACAAAACCCCAACAATTCATGGTTACCCGTATATTACAAACTGGTATGGGTTTAATGTGTCACAGGGACCAGGTCAATCTATACAAAAAATCTCAATATAAACCGTTCAGAAATGACCAAGTAATTACTGATGCAATGCATCCATCAAATTTACTGATTTACTTTTTCCTGGTGCTTTCAGATTTGTCATTTTTAAGAAAGTAGAAGTTTTTTAAATGTTTACCAATTTCAGCCATCGAGGAGGTCGCCTGCGGGACCAACCAAGGGAGACAATCCTAGCAACAATGCAGGACATCACAGTCGAGAGAGCAGCTAGTATCATGTTGACGTAGAGCAGCAAGACTAGATGGAAATGGGTTGTGTGACTGAGCAGTTTATTGTGATTCAAAATAATGACGTTATATTCAGTTTTAAGGGTTTATGTTTATTTCGATTTTTTATCATAATTTGCTGAGATTATTTCTAAGAAAATTCGATGAACCAACATTGATTATTTGCAAAGTGTTCCTCGAGAAACAGAAGTTATCAATGGAAATGCTACTTACTTATCAGAGGAACATCGTACGCAGTTGCACGTGACTTCGAATCAAATTGTAGAAAGAGGATGAGTATACCAGTAACGAACGCAGTGATTCCTGCAAACGTAGAACACAGGGTGAAGATATATCATTATCTACTGTATTATAAAGCTCTGCTCGTAACATGCTTAACAAGATACAAGACATATCATTGCACTCAGACTAACATTCCCCTATCGTTTAAGGAACCAAGACTTACTTTTGTCTCTAAGTCTACTTTCCCCCTGATGTTATCCCGCCATACTTACTTCTGTCTGTTTATGCGTGAATACTATTGTCAGACATTATAACCAGAGATATATTTTGTCTGTTTACATACCCAGAGTTACCTTCTCCGGAGTGCCCGGAGGTATGAAGAACGAGGCCAGAGTGAGCAGACTGAGAAGGCCACTGGGCAGGAGCAGCATCCATACTGGTGTCAGAGGTCTACGTCTCAGAACCAGACTATAGAGGAGGTCGACATACCCTTCAGGACAACAAGAATACCATTTAACATTACGCAATGTTTCATTCTTTTTTATCCTCCATTTCATGTCTGATATGAAATCAGATAGTTCCCATTGCGACCTATTATTCATAAAGTGCAGGGACAATTGTTCGTCTGAATACATGAATGATGCATATTTCACATTAAGTTCAATCTCATCATATGGGTGGTGAAGTGTCTTCATCGCGAACGGCACTTTCAATGTGACAAGTTTCATCCAAAAAGCATTTCCGTCTTGATACACAACGACCATGCTCCCGTCCAAATTGAAACCTTCTTCCAACCTGCATAGCACAACAACAACAACAACAGAAATGGTAGGACTGGTACATTTCATTTGATTGATCATTGGTGCCAAGATACCAGGCGGATACACAACGACCTTCCAATACTATATTTATGAAACAAGATAATGATTTCACACACACAAAAAAGAGCTAAAAAACTGAGTTTTAAATAATGTTGAGTAATGTGTTTGCTATATTGACTTTTTTCATCGACATAAAGATGATGAAATTTGACAGAAACATTTCTGGTTGGTCACGATATAACCAATCTAAGAGGATATAAATAAGATTTTCGATATATCGCTAGTTATAAGGTGACTTTGAAATTTTATGCCACAGTTATATATTTATTGTAACTAACAAATATCATAATTGATATCCTTTTGGAAATAATCATGTCGAGATATGTAATTCGTGATTCTGCATATACAATAATTTGAAATCATAGTCAAGAAATAAGATACTTGCAAGGTATGATTTATCATATTTCAAAAAAAACCCTTCAACTAAAAAATTACTGCGAGTGTAGGTTAAAGTTATTTTTCAAATTCTTAAGATACACACATTTTAAGAAAATCTACAAATATTTTATAATTCAGCATAATACAACTTTTCAAGGAATTACAGATTTTTTATCAAGTGAGCATGTGAATAGTGACTGAGAGGTGCCCTGACCTAGTTTTAAAAGATTCTTGGTTTTAACAAAAGTTATAGAATAAAGTCATGGTTTAACAGCAGTTTTTAAAATTTTGTAATGAGACATTTGTGACCTTTAACTCGAGGTAAACAGAACCATTATTTGACCGAATACGCACGCCACTTCGGGTTGAATATCAGGAAGCCAAATTCTGTTTGCAGGAAGATGGACGTGAGTGATATCATCGAAATCTTTGGGGTCCCAGTTGATGAAGGCATCTGTCCAAGTCTGAAGACCATTCATGAGGTTTGATGAAAAATTAATGTCAAGAAATAGAGATTCTCACCCAGGTGTCTTCTGATATTGAATATATCAACACGAGTTGATAAAAGTTACAAATATTCGTGGCTTGGCGAGGATATTTTACTTTTATCAACGAGTGTTGATATATTTGATATCAGAAGACACGAAGGTGAGATTCTATTTATCATCCAAAATCATTTTTCATTTCGATAACGTGAAAAATGGGTATTTCTGAACACTGCACTGCTTTGAGATTCCCAATGTGGTGATGTCATAGCATTGTGACGTCATCATGTTAATGACGTTAAACCATTGTGATGTCATTACTTGATGATGTAAAACACTGTCTACTGTCAAAACGGTATCTCCTAGGAGTTATCGCTTGATCTTCCACAAGCGATATCTCCTGTGGAACACAGTTTTGGATGATAAACATTATTATTCAACCATATATAACATTTGCAAAACATTCTTTGAATTCGGGTATTTTATTCTTTGAGATGTCATGAAAAACGTTGGTCATTACTTCACCTCTAATTTAAACACTACAATGTCTGCACAAGCCAGATATTATATATTTTATGTAATGTTTTTCATCAACCATAGATAGATGATGTTAGAGAACTTACATGCACCATCCATACTCGCAGTGAAACCACCCCCTTCTCCTCATCCACCTCGAGAATCTTCAGCAGACTGACCTGGAACTGCACACTGACCGAGTCATTGAAGTATCGGACAGGTCTACCATCCTTGCCGTAAGTTCTGTACCGGTCGAGGAGCTTTGAGATCAACATCTTCTCTTTGGAGATGATTCCGATCTTCTCTAGTTCGCTGTCGGTTTCTTGATGTTGATAAGAAGTATTTGTATATTTAAAAACATACTTCGCTTACTTATGATCAAGAAATTCTCTCCTTCGACCATTCAGACATTACGCTTGCAGGGCAATAATAGAAAAAACATTGAAGTACTTGAACAGAGAAAGGTGAGCAGTGAAGAATTGAGGGTTAGTAAAGACAATCTCAAATGTGAATAGACAATGTCATAATTGGAGTTCACGTAAGTCACCAGTTCTTATATATCAGAAAATCAGAAAGGGAGCAACTTTACTTTGCTAGACATTGCAATGAAACAAATTAGATTGTTTAGACATGTATTGTTTTACTGAAGATATATAGAATAGTTATTATTTTAGTTATTTGGATGTGTATATTAGGCTTCACGGGCATAAGACTGTTGCGAGAGTTTCATTGAAAACAAATACTTTGTTTGATATTTTGGTACGAATGTTGAATAAAATTATTTGAATTTCAAACGGTATTTATATTTATTACACATGAATGTCGAATATAAATTCGAGAAACAATCTATATGTTACTTTCAGCCCTTAATTTGAATAAATCGATGACCTCGCACAGAAAACAATAGGTTCTTTAAATCTAAGGTGACTATAAATTAAATTACACACTTACGACAATTCATTTCATCTGACCAATCAAAACAGTCGTTGTTTCCGTCACATTTCCACTGCAAGGGAATACACCAGCGTTTGTTAGTGCACTGAAACTCATATTCGGCGCACTTTGTGGCAGCTGCTGAAAATATGATAAAGATTTGGTTGGCAACATTGAGCAATATATTTTTTACGCATCTTTGAAAATTTGGATTTTACTTTTTCACAAGAATGTCGTACTAAACCTATTTGTGATACATCTTTACCTTTTTGCTAGATTTTGATTTCGGAATGTCCAACAGTTTTGGGATTTCGTGTTCGATAGATATATATCAATATTTTCCCTCTCTGGTATCAAAGAAAAAAGGTTGGAATATAAAGGTCTCTTTACTTTATGTTTTTACGAATATAATAACAATTTATTTTAAGGCATTACCATAATATGACATAGGTCATTGGCAGTAGAGAAATAACACATACTTGTAGCATCAAATTTGGCAGAAGAGTCTTGATTGGTATATATAAATAGGAAATACATCAACATTCACAAAATCTTGTTACAGATGACGCCTGGGTTTTACACACTCGGAAAAAGGGTGTAGATAGTACATGAGGCGAAATAATCGTAATGAAAATTTTAAGGTGAAAAGGCCCTGATATTTAAAAAGGAAGACTTACGTTGTTGTGGTTCCGCTGAAGCGATAATGGTAACCCTCGCTGCTGCCACAAGGATAGCAATCCTCAACACGTCCCTGTCCATTGTTGTTTGTTCAGAGCCTTTCACTGAATACAAACCAGTAGAATACCAAACTTGAGTATATTTATCAGTAATGGCAGAAGACATTTACTAATAATGAAATTAACTGATTAATAAATAAGTAGGCAACGCTTCTAATGAATGAGTTGACAAAACACTGAGGAATTGCCAAATGGTTTTAACATTTGAAAAAGGCCATGTAATGGTTCTGGTTCAGGAGCCCTATTAGTTCATTATCGCAGAACGAGAACCAATGGTCTATAAACTTATTTCAAAAGTATTACTTGAATGAATAGTGATCACAAAATATTCCAAACTCATTTTAGGTAAAGAAGCAAAATTAAACTCAAATTTGCTGATCATTAAATCTTTCCAAATATGGTTATTTGACCATCAAAACAGATATAGAAAGATTACATTCTAGTACATAATATCTCAGTTTTAGACGTTGTTGTACATTTTTTGAAATAAGTATTGATTAAGTTCAGAGGAATAAATGTGTCTAACTCTTGCAAGTGGCTAAGCACGCCACAATACGGGCTGTGGCCAGACCCTTGTTCAGGGGACATCTTGCTGCTTGAAAATGAGTGCAGCATTTGACTATCAACTACATCAGCCATTTTATCATAAAATTAAATAATAAATGCCACCATATTTATATTATTTGACAACTTATTAATATTCAAAATAAGTTTTGTAATCGTCAGAATTACATAGGATAACTACAACTATAAACATTTCCTTTTCATGCCAAAGCTAGCCGCCCTTTTTATTTGTATTTCTTTCTTAATGTGTTGTATCGTTAGTAACAAAATAAAAATCTGAAGTTAGCAATGAATCATTTCAGCAACATGTTAAAATAATCATGTATAGATAGCCTGTGTTTCTCTTTTTAAATGACAACGTATTATGGCAGAGTCTGGGATTTATCTCAAACTACTCAAATGTTTTAAGAAAATGTTACGTCATCGCCGTGTCTGGCCCTGATATTGTCTGCAACAAAGTAAGTTTGCTGATTTCGTAGGTGCATTGTATGAAAACTTGCATATGTGCTGCATTTAATATAAGAGACGTTAGCCTTCACATCAGATTGAACTTTGGTGATATCAGAGTTCTTGCGGGTTTTATTAATATTACATTCATTTACAACAGCTTTAAGTTTGATTATAAATCGAAATGCATTTATAATTCTAAAAACGTCTTCAGTCGAAGGTGCTGAGTAAAAAGAGTTTAAAGGGTTTTGAGTTCTTTAGGAAAATAATAGTTGATCTATGTTTATACCCTTTATGTGCCAACATATATAGCTCTTTCGTTATCAAACAATCAGCAAATAGTCCCCACGTGATACTAGTTTGACAAATTTTGATGTTTTTGCAAACTTAAAACTTTACAAACTAAAATGTATATGTTCAATAGATCAGGACACTTTCAAAAATAAAGTTAAAAACTATCACTGCAATAAGAAGGAGAAAACTTGTTTATATCCAAGGTATCAATGTCAAAGTCAACAACACTGATGACATTATCAACCTCAGCAATCCCTTCTCCGCCAATTTGAAGCAAGGACGTCTCACATTACTACATCGATTCTAGTAGCAAGCATTAACCTATTATCTGTCAACCAATACCAGTTTGTCAAACTGGTTTATTCTTGTCCTAGCACATCAAAGGATGAAATTTGGAACTGGATTTGGTTTCATTCACGATGTTTTCGAGGATATTCCTCAAGCAATGTTAGATAAAAGTCTTGACGGTGTGACAAGGTTTCAATGACTCATCACAACACTTACAAAGTGGATGCAGATTGACTAAAAGTTACGATGTGCATAGTGATAGGATAAGTCTCATGAGGTGAAGTACAGTGATGACACATCTGAAGAATGGTACAGTTATGAAAGATTAAGTAATGGGTTAAAGATACTGCCTGAAATGTTAGGATCACATATGCCAAATGGGTGTCAGAAAAACAAAAACAAAGGTTACTTTTTTCAAAATTTAAGGCCAGTGATGACGGGGATAATTGAAAAGAGTTTTAAAACGAAGGAGTTACGATATCTATGATGTTGGGTGTTTGTTATGAGAGGATTGAAGCATGTAATACAATCATATATATATATCCTCACACCCCATGCTCCGTTTGTGTATTCACGTGGTTTGAAAGTTTATACTGTTTACTGTAAGAATCTGTTCTGTGACGTCAGAGTAAACAAATCGCTTTACGTGACGTCACAAGTTTCCCATTAAGGAAGAGCAGTTTTAACATGGAATCGATGAAATTTTCAATTTATTCTAAAAATTCCACGCAAGTGATTACTGATGTTTTAACACATTAGATGCAAACCAAGATAACGCCATTAGACCACTTTGATGTGTTTACAACCTCCTTAATTTGGGAAAGGACATTGATCTTTGTAAAACCTATATACCAAATTTGTCTGATATTGACCATGAAAAAAGTCCTGGTTAATAATCAAGATTTTTCTAAAACGATGGTATCTATTTAGTGACTAAATACGCAATTAGATAGACTTGCAAATGAGTATATAATCCATCACAACATTATTTTTGTGTAAAATGTGCAGCAATGGTAAATATAACAATATTAAAGTTAAATTTATAAGTGGAAATAAACAAACTTGAATAAAGATATCATTCAAAAGGGTTTTTTTAATTTTGTAATGAAATAAGATATGTTTATCAACTGTTAGGAATTATAGATATTTTCATATTAACCGTTACAAAAGTATTGCATCACTAAAAAGTATCTTGATTTTTTAAATAATTTTCTCTAAACAATTTAAAAATGAATTTTTTTTTTAGATATATCTTCTTCTTTCTCCATTCTTAGTCATTGGGCTAATGAGAAGCTCTCGAATCAACAGTTACTATCCTGCAAATCATATAGATTCAAATCATCACTACATTACAATTTGGTACCTAAATACGGGATGTTTGGACCTACATGTATATGGTCCCGAGAAGCTCTTAGTAGGTGCATCGTAACTACAATTCCCTCAGGGTAATAAATGTTTGGCGCTTTGCATGTGCCTTGTTCATGGAAAAAGCGCCATATAAATGCACATATATTATTATTATTTATTATTATTATCAACATTTATAATGACCTGGTTATAATCTGTATTCATAATATTTATAATTAAAACCATAGTTTCACTGAGAGAAATAACATGCGTTACTACTTAATGAAATATGATTTTAACTCAAATGACAAAATCATCGACCGTATATATTTCCCTCATTTGATACTGTTTTTTTATTAAACACATTTTGACTGTCTTTTCAGAAGAACAGCATACAACCGGTCATTACCTGCTTCCGACTAGAGAGCAGTTTCAACCTTGATGGTATTGATCCTTTAATCCTCCAAATGTCAAAGGTCATCAGGCTCATTTTTCTTTGTATCTGCAAGGAATAGTCAACCAGACCTACTTCTGCATATTAAAACATACCAGTAAGCTGCAAACTATCGGCCAATGGAATTTTACAAGGATCGTCTTTACATGTCTTATATGACAGACAGACAGACAGACATACAATTTTATTCAGTGACAGGCTTCCGGCCAAAATACACATATATTAACACTTTTTTATTGTAACATGCGCATAATTATCTATTTTCATTTAGATTTGTGTTTCTTGTCAACATGGTATAGGTATAGACAAACATCCTTCATGATATTGACATTATCACTCTGTATAATGGATAGAAAAAATAATCATAGTTGTGTTTCTACTGAGATATTTTGATATGTACTTTTTTCTTAACTGTGAATATGCATCACATACATAAAACACATGCCACTCATCTTCACAACTGAAATGCCATTGGATTTATAAAATGTTTACATGTCTTATATGAGAAGCTAAAGTGAAAGAAATCCTTGGTCACTAAAGGTTTAAGAAACTACCCCCGGGAATTTTCATCAGAATTGTTTTTACTCAAATCAATTACCATTGAGTCCGGTTATGAAACAATAACCAATTGAAATAGCTTGATACGAGGAAATGGAAATAGATGTTTGGCTGTAAACAGGAAACTATGAGTTAACATCCGGAATTTTTAGCAAGTTCCTAAGAGTGATAAAGCGGAAAGCATAAAAGCAATCGGCTCTGTGTAAAAAAGGGTGTATTGAAACATGAAATCGATATTTATACATTTTCAGTATGCTTAATAATTCAATATAGATATTGCTAATACTTATAATATCATCGGCAAAGATTAGGCCTTTATTTTGATGAAAGCTGTTTCCTTCAGCTGTTTTTTAAATGATTAACTGAAATTAGTTAACAGGCAGTCAACCCAGCAAATTATAAATGGGTACCTAAAATCAGGACACAAGGAGGACCATTGCATTGCTACATTCCAAAGTTTACGATCAAAACTGTCAAACCTATCGTTGAATGTTTTTTTTTAATTTCACAATGATTGACTTTTGTCCTCAACAAATTCCAGTATATATAAACATTTCAGTTATAACTTTAAAACATATATATGCTTAAATGATAATTATGTTTATTTTGTAATTGGTGAAAATATAACATAGCGAAATAAAACATACAAGCCAAGGAACAAACCCATTATTAATTTGATACCTTATTAAATTGCATCTCTTTAAGTGGCCGTCCTGCAAAGATGAATATACATTTTTAGAGGTTTTAGAAAGCATATATTAATCTATGGTAATATGCTAAGACAATTATATAATTCCAAGCTACAGAAAAGTAAGTATCTACTCTGTGTTGATCTCAAACATACGTAAACTCTGATTAAACTGTTGGAGAAAGATATTTGCGTGCTTGAAAATAATATTTTTAGGAAAACGTTGTAATGACAAAGAAGGCGGGGGGAAGAAAACAAGCAAAAAGCGCGAGATTATCCCGATTTTGATAGTCAGTAAAGATATGAAATACTTTGATGTTTGAAATCGTCCCTTCCCACGAGAAGAAGGGTAAAGATTTAATAGTCGACGTGCGTGTTATTTAGATTCAAATTGACTAGATTCGATTCTATTGTCACCATTTCAAGCCAACTGTTTAAGCATCAATACGATAGTAACTGCGTCCGGTTAAACATTCGCTCATATTTCACAGGTTAATCGTTAAGTTGAAATTAATCTATCTATTTCAATTTGCTGTTATAATGTTACTGGGGATTTATTTAAAGTTTAAGGGGCATAGCCTATGTCATTTGAGTTACTCATAAATGGGTGTATTCTATGTAGAAGTAGTGGTTGTTTCAGAAAAATCTCAATTCTAATGATTATTAGTTCAATATAGTGATAATAAACGCGTTAAAGTCGTTATACGTAATCAAAAACCGGACAGTGGCGCGCATAAATATCTCAGCCGTTATATTAGAAACTTTATTTACAGAACACAAAAATAGGTTGATAGTGTTAAACAGATCGTTTAACTTGAAACATGTTAACTTCACAAATTATCTCGCCTTTTTAACATTTATTGGGTGGTTTTCACATTATCATGGAAGGTCGATGATATCATAATTGTAGCATTTTTTTAGAGATTTTGGGGTTTTGGGGGCGGTTTGAACTTAACTTATGTAACAAGATTTCTCAGTTATTAGATGGTTTCAGTACCTGTTTACACATGCGAGTTTTTGGTTGCTCAGTCTTTTTCAGTAAACAATGCATGCGATTGGACATTTTTCCAATGACGTCATTGGTTGGAACAATTATTTGAATTGGTTTGTTATGAGTAAGGATTCTGCAAAAGTAACGTTTTGGGTGTTGACAGTTGAATTGAATTGATCCGTATATAACTACATACATACATACATTGAATAACCTGAAACAAACACAATTATGTGAACATAAACAAAGCTTGTGATAGGTTGCTTTGACCTTGACGTCATTTCCAACGTAACAATACCAGCATGGGCATGGTTTCGGCACTTAATGTCAATTAGGTTCTTGGTCTTTTACTTCCGCCAGGGGTATAAGTAAGGCTTCATTGTTCAAAATATGTATGAAGCACACACTTGCCATTAAATCGCCTATATTTTGGAAGCTGTCTTAGTGCTAAAAAGGTCGTTGGCCAATGGTAATGGATGGTACTTGCAACTATCTTAGTGCTAGAAGAGCTTAAAACCTCTAGCCCAAGAATCATATGTGCTTAGTGACCCCTTCACTTCATTGATGCAAATAGCAATCTATGTGTCTGACACAAACGTTGAAGGTTGTCAACGCATATGAAGAACTATATATTCTTAAATGTTTCGTTTAAAGTCATTTTTTCCCATATTAGTTGTGTTAATAACTATTATCCCTGAAATATTGATTATAATACCATATATGGAACGCTTTGTACAAATATATGTAATTATCTGAGTAGATTTGTCTAATGAGAAGGAAAAGTGTGTTATGCTCAGAACGTTTATTCACAACATTAAAGATAAATGTTTGAAATTTTGAAGTTATAATGAATCTGAGTGACAGGTTTAGTTATAACATTAAGAATATATCTTGCTTGTGAGAGGTATGAACCCCTATGGTGCCCATCAATCTGTGTTACTTTACCTGTCATAGAAGATGGTCCGGTCTCTTCCATCTGTTCATAATTCATGTTGTGAACATTACAGAAAGACAGGCTGTAATCTACAATACGCATGTGAAAGCAATGCTACATGTATCAGTTCTATATGTAAGTAAACACTACATAAAAAAGCTATTGTTTCTTTCCTCATTAAGCGATTCATAAAAAGAAGAACATCTGTCCTCATTAAGCGCTGCATATAAAAAGAAGTACATTGAACATTTCATAAAAAGAAGTACATTAAACATTTCAGCAAACGCTTAAAAAAAGCAATACTTCTGTCCAAAGGAAATGTTTAATAAAAAAAGCTATTGCTTCGTTCCACATTAAAGATTTCATAAAAGAAGTTCATCAATCCTCAATAAACGCTTTATAAAAAGCAATACTTCTGTCCAAAGGAAACGTTCAATAAAAAAAGCTATTGCTTCGTTCCACATTAAACGTTTAATAAAAACTAATACATCAGTCCTCAGTAAACGCTTCATAAAAAGCAATACTTCTGTTCTAAGGAAACGCTTCAAATGATAGCAATGCTTCCGTACACAAAGACATTGGCGAGGAGGCAGAGTGCAAACATGATCCTGTCGAACACCTGTGCAACATCCCTCCAATCTCGCCCGCAGGTCTCCTTCTCTTCATCACTCAGCCTGCAGTCCAAGATCCTACTCAGTAGATTCCTCATCTGACCAATCTCTTGCAGGCTTACGGCAAGCTCAGATCTGGGCTTCTCTGTCTTCAGATCAGCCTGTGGCTTCTCGCTACTTAAGTTAGACAGGTCGTCAGTTAACTGGACAGCAGTGTTGCCAGTTCTGGGTTCGACTGTTATTCGTGGCGCTTCAGCCTCTTCATACCCACTGACACAAACACACTTTCCTAGTATATTCATAGTGATCTGCAAATGATTAATTGTAATTCATACGATCATATTTGTCTGTGATGTACAAAAACGTTTGGTAGTGCTATTTGCTTTTCAGGTATACAAAACCCCAACAATTCATGGTTACCCGTATATATCAAACTGGTATGGGTTTAATGTGTAACTGGGCCCAGGTCAACGTATTTTATCAACAAAATCTATACAATTTTTTTTAATATAAACCGTTCAGAAAGTAAGTTCAAGTAAGTACTGGTGCAATGCATCCATCAAATTTACTGATTTACTTTTTCCCTGTGCTTTCATATTTGTCATTTTTAAGAAAGTAGATGTTTTTTTAAATGTTTACCAATTTCAGCCATCGAGGAGGTCGCCTGCGGGACCAACCAAGGGAGACAATCCTAGCAACAATGCAGGATATCACAGTCGAGAGAGCAGCTAGTATCAGGTTGAAGTAGAGCAGCAAGACTAGATGGAAATGGGTTGTGTGACTGAGCAGTTTATTGTGATTCAAAATAATGACGTTATATTCAGTTTTCAGGGGTTATGTTTATTTCGATTTTTTATTATAATTTGCTGAGATTATTTCTAAGAAAATTCCATGAACCAACATTGATTATTTGCAAAGTAATGTTCGGGAAAAAGAAGTTATCAATGGATATGCCACTTACTTATCAGAGGAACATCGTACGCAGTTGCATGTGACTTCGAATCAAATTGTAGAAAGAGGATGAGTATACTAGTAACGAACGCAGTGATTCCTGCAAACATAGAACACAGGGTGAAGATATATCATTATCTACTGTATTATAAAGCTCTGCTCGTAACATGCTTAACAAGATACAAGACATATCACTGCACTCAGACTAACATTCCCCTATAGTTTAAGGAACCAAGACTTACTTTTGTCTCTAAGTCTACTTTCCCCCTGATCTTATCGCGCCCTACTTACTTCTGTCTGTTTATGCGTTAATACTATTATCAGACATTATAACCAGAGATATATTTTGTCAGTTTACATACCCAGAGTTACCTTCTCCGGAGTGCCTGGAGGTATGAAGAACGAGGCCAGAGTGAGCAGACTGAGCAGGCCACTGGGCAGGAGCAGCATCCATACTGGTGTCAGAGGTCTACGTCTCAGAACCAGACTATAGAAGAGGTCGACATACCCTTCAGGACAACAAGAATACCTCTTAACTTTACGCAATGCATTGTCCTTTTTTATCCTCCATTTCATGTTGAACATGAATTTAGATAGTTCCCATTGCGACCTATTAAACAGGAAGTGCAGGGACAATTGTTCGCCTGAATACATGAATGATGCATATTTCACATTAAGTTCAATCTCATCATACGGGTGGTGACGCGTCTTCATCGCGAACGGCACTTTCAATGTGACTTGTTTCACCCAGAAAACATTTCCGTCTTGAAACACATTGAGCATACTTCCGTCCAAATTGAAATCTTCTTCCAACCTGCATAGCACAACAACAACAACAGAAATGGTAGGACTGGTACATTTCATTTGATATGATCATTGGTGCCAAGATACCAGGAGGATACACAACGACCTTCCAATACTATATTTATGAAACAAGATAATGATTTGACACACACAAAAATGAGCTAAACAATGAAGTTTTAAATAATATTGAGTAATGTGGTTGCTATATTGATTTTTCTCATCGACATAAAGCAGATAAAATTTGACACAACAGAATCATTTCTGGTTGGTCACGATATAACCAATCTAAGAAGATATTAAAAGAAATAATCAACAAGATGCAAGAAATAACGGTTTACCTGTCCTGAGTGGAATGTTGTGATGAATTCCGAGCTTCAGCGAGTATTTTATAACAATAATTTATGAGGACAGATAAACCGTAATTCCGAGCTTCGAGTTCGTTATTCTTTTTCTTACCCAAGTCATATTAAAGAATATTTTCGGTATTTTAGGAAAGTACCCTCGTGAAGTCGAGATGAAGCTAATTCCGCCATTATATTAATGCGCGACGAACAACAAGTACGTTATGGTCTTCATTCGTGTAACCAAATGTCGTCCCAGCAATTCCTAACGTGTTTATTGATCATATTTTAACTAGAAAATCTTATATAAACGAAATAGTAAAACAAACCACATATAAACACTTGACGTTTCATGTTATTCCATACGACTTGAAAAACAATGTTTTAAAATCGGGTTGACAAATGTTTGCTAGATGCACTGATGGAGTGAATAGAAAGTAGTTCAGTCAGCCAATCAGATTTCCAGTTATTTTTAGAAAAACTGTAATTCCCATGACCATTATGAAAACTGTAACATCCGGCATATTTGTACCCGCTTGGGTAAGTATTTATGAAACAAGATAATGATTTGACACACACAAAAAAAAAGCTAAAAAGGAAGTTTTACATAATATTGAGTAATGTGTTTGCTATATTCATTTTTCTCATCGACATAAAGCAGATGAAATTTGACATTTCTGGTTGGTCACGATATAACAAATCTAAGAAAATATGAATAGTTAGTTAAAGTTAGCTAGTTAAAAGGTGACTTTGAAATTTTATGCCACAGTAATATACTAATTGTTACTACAGAATATCATAATTGATATTTTTTGGAAATAATCATGGCGAGATATGTAATTCTTGATTCTGCATATACAATAATTTGCAATCATAGTTAAGAAAAGGATACTTGCAAGGTATGATTTATCATATTTCCAAAACAATCTTCAACTGAAAAAATTACTGCGAGTGTAGGTAAAAGTTCTTGTCAAAATTCTCAAAAAGATACACAAATCTACAAATATATTATAATTCAGCATAATACAACTTTTCAAGGAATTACAGATTTTTTATTAAGTGAGCAAATAAATATTGACTGAGAGGTGCCCTGACCTAGTTTTAACAAAAGTTATAGAATAAAGTCATGGTTTAACAACAGTTTTAAAAGTTTTGTAATGAGACATTTGTGACCTTTAACTCGAGGTAAACAGAAACATTATTTGACTGAATACGCACGCCACTTCGGGTTGAATATCAGGAAGCCAAATTCTGTTTGCAGGAAGATGGACGTGAGTGATATCATCGAAATCTTTGGGGTCCCAGTTGATGAAGGCATCTGTCCAAATCTTAACACCAGTCATGAGGTTTGATGAAAAATTAATTTCAAGAAATAGAGAATCTCTCACAAGTGTCTTCTGATATCAAATATATCAACACGAGTTGATAAAAGTTACAAATATTCGAGGCTTGCCGAGGACATTTTACTTTTATCAACGAGTATTGATATATTTGACATCAGAAGACACGAGGGTGGGATACTATTTATCATCCAAAATCATTTTTCATTTCGATATCGTGAAAAATGTGTATTTCTGAATACTGCACAACTCTAAGATTCCCAGTGTGGTGATGTCGTAGCATTGTGACGTCATCATGTTTATGACGTTAAACCACTGTGATGTCATTACTTGATGATGTAAAACAATTGTGATGTCATGAACTTGACTTTATTAGGGCATTTTTAAAAATCTACTGTCAAAATGATATCTCCTAGGAGATATTGCTTGATCCTTCAAAGGCGATATCGCCTGTGGAACACAGTTTTGGATGATAAACATTATTATTCAACCATATATAATATTTGCAAATCATTCTTTCAATTTGGGTATTTTATTCTTTGAGATGTCATGAAAAACATTGTTCATTACTTCACTGTTAAAGCCTTGAAGTTAAACCAAGAGATGTGACGTATTACTTTTACAAAATACCACTTTTGAGAATAATTTCAATACTTATTTCGTACTAGTCATATGACAAACTTCCTCGGGTAAAAATATTGTTCTTTAATAATTACAATATTTTGCGACAAAATAGTAAATATATTATGATAACATGGTTTCATAACAAACATATTTTCTTAAGTAACAAGTAACACCACCATACCCATGTTCAAGTATTCAACAAAGGAACGGATCTGCAAGGAGAGAATTCCATTGGCTTTTTAGGATCTATTTTATTTAGGTTTTGTGTTAAGTAAAATGATGAATTTACTGTCACTTGTATAGTTAGAACATGAAAGAACTTCATAGTCATACCCGCTTTATTTATTGGTTAAACCCCCCATCAATAATAGGTAATAAATCTATCTACTCCATAGAATAAAATACATCATTATTTATTCCAATTAGCATAGAGTACGGTGTCACATATCTGGGAAACATTCCATGCGTCTATCATATTGTAAAGACCTTCAAGTCAATCTAGTTAAGGGAATAGATTCATGTAGCCTAACATAACTTGGTACGTTTATCTGTCATAGTTGATTGAAAGAGATTGGATTTCAATTGAAAAAAAATCTTTTTTGTGAGGTCACTTAATTTCCATGAGAAAATGTCACCTACATGAGCACCTATAATTTAAACACTACAATGTCTGAACAAGCCAGATATTATATATCTTATATAGATGTTTTCTGTTAGATGTATATAGATAGATGATGTTAGAGAACTTACATGTTCCAACAATACGCGCAGTGAAACCACCCCCTTCTCCTCATCCACCTCGAGAATCTTCAGCAGACTGACCTGGAACTGCACACTGACCGAGTCATTGAAGTATCGGACAGGTCTACCATCCTTGCCGTAGGTTCTGTACCGGTCGAGGAGCTTTGAGATCAACATTTTCTCTTTGGAGATGATTCCGATCTTCTCTAGTTCACTGTCGGTTTCTTGATGTTGATAATAGAAATGTTGTAAAACAATGTCATAATCGGAGTTTACGTAAGTCACTAGTTCTTATATATCAGAAAATCAGAAAGGGAGCAACTTTACTTTTCTAGACATTGCAATGAGACAAATTAGATATTTTAGACATGTATTGTTTTATTGAAGATATATTGAATAGTTATTATTTTAGTTATTTGGATGTGTATATTCGGCTTCACGGGCATAAGACTGTTGCGAGAGTTTCATTGAAAACAAATACTTTGTTTGATATTTTGGTACGAATGTTGAATAAAAGTATTTGAATTTCAAACGGTATATATATAATTTACAATATATCCTTGTACATTGTACGTATATTTTGTTATAAAAACGCTTGTAATGCGATGCTAACGATCATATCGTTTCATCCCTGATGAGTCAATACTATTGACGAAATACTAGTATCGGATCAAGATGATTCTTCAAACGACTATGTGAAGTATGTTATATTTAATCTATATGTGACCTTGCGTTTGAACCAATTGAACTTTTCATATATATATATATATATATATTTAATACAGATGAATGCAGAAAATAAATTCGAGAAACAATCTATATGTTACTTTCAGCCCTTAATTTGAATAAATCGATGACCTCGCACAGAAAACAATATGTTCTTTAAATCTAAGGTGACTATAATTTAAATTACACACTTACGACAATTCATTTCATCTGACCAATCAAAACAGTCGTTGTTTCCGTCACATTTCCACTGCAAGGGAACACACCAGCGTTTGTTAGTGCACTGAAACTCATATTCGGCGCACTTTGTGGCAGCTGCTGAAAATATGATAAAGATTTGTTTGGCAACATTGAGGAATATATTTTTTACGCATCTTTGAAAATTTGGATTTTACTTTTTCACAAGAATGTCGTACTAAACCAATTTGTGATGCATCTTTACCTCTTTGCTAGATTTTGACTTCGTAATGTCCAACAGTTTTGGATTTAGTTTTCGATATATATATTTTCCCTCTTCGGTATCAAAGAAAAAAAGGTTGGAATATATAGGTCTTTTTACTTTATGTTTTTACGAATGTAAAGACAATTTATTTTAAAGGCATTACCATAATATGACATAGGTCATTGGCAGTAGAGAAATAACACATACTCGTAGCATCAAACTTTGGCAGAAGAGTCTTGATTGGTATATTTATAAATATGAAATACATCAACGTTCACAAAATCTTGTTACAGATGACCCGTGGGTTTTACACACTCGGGAAAAGGGTGTAGATAGTACATGAGGCGAAATAATCCTAATGAAAGTTTTAAGGTGATAACAAAACCTCTTGATGAAAAGTTGTTTTATATGGGATCATAATCTGCAATTTTAAAAAAAATTTAAAGCTTTTTCTGGTTGACCCTTGCGGTATTTGAACCATCACCCTTGGAATTAGTCAGCAATCGCCACCACTGACCATACAAACAGCTTATTCACTCGACAACCAGAATCTAGGACCCAGGGCCTAGATTTTCGAAGCTCTCTTAGCGCTAAGATAGTCGTAAGCACCATCAATTAGCACTGGCCTACGACTATCTTAGCACTAAGAGAGCTTCGCAAATCCAGGCCCTGATGTTAAAAAGGAAATCTTACGTTGTTGTGGTTCCGCTGAAGCGATAACGGTAACCCTCGCTGCTGCCACAAGGAAAGAAATCCAAAACAAGTCCCTGTCCATTGTTGTTTGTTCAGAGCCTTTCACTGAATACAAACCAGTAGAATAGCAGACTTGAGTATATTTATCAGTAATGGCAGAAGACATTTACTAATAATGAAATTAAGTGATTAATAAATAAGTAGGTTACGCTTCTAATGGATGAGTTGACAAAACACTGAGGAATTGCCAAATGGTTTTAACATTTGAAAAAAGCCGTGTAATGGTTCTGGTTCAGGAGCCCTATTAGTTCAATATCGCAGAACGAGAACCAATGGTCTATAAACTTATTTCAAAAGTATCACTTGAAAGAATAGTGATCACAAAATATTCCAAACTCATTTTAGGTAAAGAAGCAAAATTAAACTCAATTTTGATGCTCATTATATCTTTCCAAATATGGTTATTTGACCATCAAAACAGATATAGAAAGATTACATTCTAGTACATAATATCTCAGTTTTAGACGTTGTTGTACATTTTTTTAAATAAGTATTGATTAAGTCCAGAGGAATAAATGTTTCAAACTATTGCCAGTATCGATTATGACTAGCTGAGCACGCCACTAAACGGGCTGTGGCCAGGCCCTTGTACAGGGGACATCTTGCTGCTTGAAATGAGTGCAGCATTTGACTATCAACTAGATCAGCCATTTTATCATAAAATGAAATAATAAATGCCACCATATTTATATTATTTTACAACTTAATAATATTCAAAAATAAGTTTGTTTTTAATCGACAGAATTACATATGATAACTACAACTATAAACATTTCCTTTTCATGCCAAAGCTAGCCGCCCTTCTTAATTGTATTTCTTTCTTAATGTGTTTTATCGTTAGTAACAAAATTAAAATCTGAAGTTAGCAATGAATTATTTTCAGCAACATGTTAAAACTAAACATAATCATGTACAGATAGCCTGTGTTCCTCTTTTTAAATGACAACGTATCGTGGCAGAGTCTGGGATTTTTCTCAAACTACTCAAATATATTAAGAGAATGTTACGTCATCTCTGTTGCACTAATGATAGCATGGGCCGTGTCTGGCCTTGAAAATGTCTGCAACAAAGTAAGTTTGCTGATTTCGTAGTTAAGGCGTATGAAAACTTGCATATGAGCTGCATTAATTATAAGAGATGTTGGCCACCACATCAGATTGTCTTCAAAAAATGAACTTTGATGATATCAGAGTTCTTGCGGGTTTTATAAATATTACATTCATTTACAACAGCTTTAAGTTTGATTATTAATCGAAAGGCATTTTTAATTCTAAAAACGTCTCCAGTCGAAGGTTCTGTGTAAAAAGACTTTAAAATGTTTTTGAGTTTTGAAGGAAAATAGTTTTAGGATTATCTTTGTTTATACCGTTTATGTACCAACACAGCTGTTTCGTTATCAAACTTTCAGTAAAAAATATTTACTGTTCAATAGATCAGGACACTTTTAAAAATAAAGTTAAAAACTATCACTGCAATAAGAAGGAGAAAACTTGTTTACATCCAAGGTATCAATGTCAAAGTCATTAACACTGATGACGTTATCAACCTCAGCAATCCCTTCTCCGCCAATTTGAAGCAGGACGTCTCACGTCACCACATCGATTGTAGTAGCAAGCATTAACCTATTATCTGTCAACCAATACCAGTTTGTCAAACTAGTTTAATCTTGTCCTAGAACATTAATGGAATATGAATATATATGGAACATGGAATATGCAACAGGATTTGGTTTCAGTCACGATGTTTTCGAGGATATTCCTCAAGCAATGTTAGATAAAAGCCTTGACGGTATGACAAGGTTTCAATGACTCTTCACAACACTTACAAAGTGGATGCAGATTGACTAAAGGTTACAATGTGCACGTGATAGGATAAGTCTCATGAGGTGAAGTACAGTGATGACACATCTGAAGAATGGTACAGTTATGAAAGATTAAGTAATGGGTTAAAGAGATACTGCCTGAATTGTTAGGATCACATATGCCAAATGGGTGTCACTAAAGCTAAAACAAAGGTTACTTCTTTCAAAATTTAAGGCCAGTGATGCCGGGGATAATTGGAAAAAAATTGAAAACGAAGGAGTTACGATGACTGTGATGTAGGGTGTTTGTTATGAGATGATTAAAGCATGTAATACAATCATATATATATATATATCCTCACATTCCATGCTCCGTTTGTGTATTCACGTGGTTTGAAAGTTTATACTGTTTACTGTAAGAATCTGTTCTGTGACGTCAGACTAAACAAATCGCTTTACGTGACGTCACAAGTTTCCCATTAAGGAAGAGCAGCTTTAACATGTAATCGGTGAAATCTTCGATTTATTCTAAAAATACCACGCATGTGATTACTGATGTTTTTAACACATTAGATGCAAACCAAGATAACGCCATGAGACCACTTTGATGTGTTTACAACCTCCTTAATTTGGGATAGGACATCGATCTTTGTGAAACCTAGATACCAAATTTTGCCATAAAACAATCCTGGTTAATAATCAAGATTTTTCTGAAACGATGGTATTTTTAGTGACTAAATACGCCATTTGATGATGATATAATCCATCACAACTGTATGTTTGTGTAAAAAGTGCAGCAATGGTAAATATAACATTATTAAATTTAAATTTACATGTGGAAACAGACAAACCTGAATAAAGATATCATTCAAAAGAGTTTTATTTATTTTGTAATGAAATAAGTTATGTTTATCGTATGTCGAGAAATTATAGTTATTTTCATATTAACCGTTACAAAAGTATTGCATCAATGAAAAGTATCTTGATTTTTTTCATAATTTTCTCAAAACAATTTAAAATTGAAATATTTTTTAGATATGTCTTCCTCTTTCTCCATCTTTAGTCATTAGGCTAATGAGGAAGCTCTCGAATCAACAGTTACTATCCTGCAAATCATATAGAGACTTCTGAACACTACATTATCAATTACAATTTGGTACCTGAATACGGGATGTATGGACCTATATGGTCCCGAGAAGCTGTTAGTAGCAGCATCGTAAGTACAATTCGCTCAGGATAATAAATGTTTGGCCCTTTGCATGTGCGTTGTACATGGAAAAAGCGCCATAAAAATGCACATATATTATCATTATTTATTATCATTATCAACATTAATAATGACCAAACTGACCTGGTTATAATCTGTATTCATAATATTGATAATTAAAACCATATTTGTGAAATAACATGTGTTACTACTTAATTAAATTTTGACTGTCTTTTCAGAAGAACAGCATAAAACTGGTCATTACCTACTTCCGACTAGAGAGCAGTTTCAACCTTGATGGTATTGATCCTTTAATCCTCCAAATGTCAAAGGACATCAGGCTCATTTTTCTTTGCATCTGCAAGAAATAGACAAACAGACCTACTTCTGCCTGTTAAAACATATCTTTAAGGTGCAAACTATCGGCCAATGGAATTTTACAAGGATCGTCTTTACATGTCTTATATGACAGACAGACAGACAGACAGACATACAATTTTATTCAGTGACAGGCTTCCGGCCCAAAATACATACACATAAACACTCCTTTTTTGTAAAATGCGCATAATTATCTATTTTCATTTAGATATGTGTTTCTTGTCAACATGGTATAGGTATAGACAAACATCCTTCATGATATTAACATTATTACTCTGTATACTGGTTATAAAATTAATCATAGTTGGGTATTTACTGAGATATTTTGATAGGTATTTTTTTCTTAACTGTGAATATGCACCACATACATAAAATACATGCCACTCATCTTCAAAACTAAAATGCCATTGGATCTACAAAATGTTTACATGTCTTATATGAGAAGCTATAGTGAAAGAATCCTTGGTCACTAAAGGTTGAATGTACGAATACCTTTAAGAAACTACCCCGGGTATTTTCATCAGAATTGTTTTTACTCAAATCAAGTACCATTGAGTCCGGTTATGAAACAATAACCAATAGAAATAGCTTGATACGAGGAAATGGAAATAGATTGGCTGTAAACAGGAAACTATAAGTTAACATCCGGAATTTTTAGCAAGTTCCTAAGAGTGATAAAGTGAAGAGCATAAAAGCAATCGGCTTTGTGTAAAAAAGGATGTAGTGAAACATGAAATCGAGATTTATACATTTTAAATATAGATTTGGCTAATAATTATAATATCATCGGCAAAGATTAGGCCTTTATTTCGATGAAAGCTGTTTCCTTCAGCTGTTTTTGAAATGATTAACTGAAATTAGTTAACAGGCAGTCAACCCAGCAAATTATAAATGGGTACCTAAAATCAGGATACAAGGAGGACCATTGCATTGCTACATTCCAAAGTTTACGATCAAACCTGTCAAACCTATCGTTGAATGTTTTTTTTAATTTTCACAATGATTGACTTTTGTCCTCGACAAATTCCAGTATATATAAACATTTCAGTTATAACTTTAAAACATCTCTATGCTTAAATGATAATTATGTTTATTTTGTAATTGGTGAAAATATAACATAGCGAAATAAAACATACAAGCCAAGGAACAAACCCATTATTAATTTGATACCTTATTAAATTGCATCTATCTTAGTGGCCGTCCTGCAAAGATGAATATACATTTTTAGAGGTTTTAGAAAGCATATGTTAATCTATGGTAATATGCTAAAACAATTATATAATTCCAAGCTACAGAGTAGTGAGTAAATATCTACTCTGTGTTGATCTTAAACATACGTAAACTCTGATTAAACTGTTGGAGAAAGATATTTGCGTGCTTGCAAATAATATTTTGAGGAAAACGTTGTAATGACTGAGAAGACGGGGGAAGAAAAAAAGAAAATAGCTCAGTTAAAAAATGAAATACTTTGATGTTTGAAATCGTCCCTTCCCACTAGAATAAGGATAAAGATTTAATAGTCGACGTGCGTGTTATTTAGATTCAAATTGACTAGATTCGATTCTATTGTCACCATTTCAAGCTAATTGTTTAAGCTCAATACGATAGTAACTGCGTCTGGTTAAACATTCGCTCATATTTCACAGGTTAATCGTATGAGTATGAATTTAAATCATTTATTTACCAAGCAATACTAGAACCTTGTCCACCAATGGATTTGCCTTTCACTTTTGCAGAGCTAAAATCGGCAATTCATAAAGGAAAGAATACCTCTCCAGGTGCGGATGATCTTTGCTATGAACACTTCAAACGTATGCCTAATAGTTCACTAGAGGTAGTCAGAGATATCATAAATCAAAGTTGGCTTTATGGTGAATTACCAAAAGTATGGACCGAGGCTATAGTCATTCCTATTCCAAAACCAGGGAAGGATACTTCATTACCATCATCTTATCGACCAATTGCCTTAACATCTAATTTGTGTAAAATCATGGAAAGGTTAGTGAGTAACCGCTTGAGTTATCACATGGAATCCAACCAACTTCTTACAAGGATACAATCCGGTTTTAGGAAAAATCGCTCATGCACGGACCAACTTATTCGCCTTCAAACAGAGGCGCAAAAGGCTATTGGTAATCAAGAATACATGATTTGTGTATTCTTAGATATAGAGAAAGCTTATGATATGCTCTGGCGTCAAGGACTTCAATTTAAACTGCAAACTCTGGGTGTAAAGGGGCGTATGCTAAAATGGATTGGATCGTTTCTCGCTAATAGAACTATTCGAGTTCGCATAGGCCAAGAACAATCAGGGGTACATGTAATTGAGAATGGCACTCCCCAAGGAAGCGTCATAAGTCCACTACTATTTAATATCATGATCAATGATATGTTTGATTCCTTACCAGTGAATATTGATGCCTCTCAATTCGCTGATGATGGAGCATTTTGGAGACGGTTTGGAAATCTTGAATTTGTTCGTGGTTCCATTCAATCAGGACTAGACTCTGTTTTTAAATGGTGTTTGCAATGGGGATTTAGAATATCCATAAACAAATCTGTGGCTATGAATTTTACCAGACGTAAAACTGAGCCGAATTCTTTCCTTACAATTGGAAGTCAACGAATCAATTTTGTACCTGATTTCAAATTTCTAGGAGTTTACTTTGATAGCAAGTTAACTTGGGCTCGCCATATTACTTACTTATCAGGAAAGTGTTCGAAGGGTTTGAACCTTTTAAAATGTGTCTGTGCAACAAAATGGGGTGCTGATAAATCTTCACTGCTATTACTCTATAAAGCTGTTATTCTCTCAAGATTAGATTATGGCAATCAAGTTTTTATGAATGCCGCAAAATGCCATTTAACTAAACTTGATCGAGTTCAGTCAAAAGCTTTAAGATTAGCAACTGGGGCATTCCCATCAACACCCATAGCTGCCCTGCAAGTTGAATGTTCAGAACCTCCTCTAAAGTACTGCCGCCAAAAATCTGCTCTAAGGACTTATCTCTCCTTAGTATCTTCCTCTGAGTATCACTCGGCTAGAGATGTGTTACAGGATTGCATTGAATATGCAATCTGTGACTGGAGTCATGGTAAACTACCTTTTGGGTTAGTAGCCCAACAACTGGCACATAAGTGCAACATTCAAGATTTCAAACTTAACGCCCAATTCAGTCTCCCAAAATCAGCTCCATGGTGCTTAACACAACCATCGATAAACAAAGACTTGGCATCAATTATCAATAAACAAATGAGCCCTAACATCATCAAAGCAGTATCAGAAGATTTTATAAGGACAAAGTACTACGGATTCACCCATATCTATACAGATGCCTCCAAAGATCCAGCATCAGGACATGTGGGCGCTGCTTTCTATATCCCATCTTTAGGGGTAGAGGAAACTTTCAGACTACAAGATCACATCTCAGTATTTGCTGCAGAATTATCTGCTATTTATCAAGCATTAGTTTGGGTGAAAAAACATAAACACGAATCAATTGTATTTACAGATTCCTTGGCGGCAGTCCAAGCTATACAATCAGGTGTATATGGGCAACGCAGTGACATTTTATATGACATTTTACATCTTGACACAATGTTGAATGAAACTTATATAAGCTGCGATATAGTATGGGTTCCTGCTCATGTTGGGCTGGTTGGAAACGAGAAGGTTGATCATCTTGCTAAGTCATCATTAACTAAATTTCAAATTGATATTGATGATATCTGTCCAATTCCAAAAGACATCTATCCAATCATAAATAAGGCAATTGATGAACAGTGGCAAAATGACTGGAATTGTGGCAGCACTGCAAGGCATATGTACAGTTCATGCCCAATGGTTAAGAATGATATCAAAATCCGACGACAAAATCGAAGAGAAGAAATCATCCTCACTCGTTTGAGACTTGGCCATTGTGGTTTAAATGCTTACAGGCATATATTAGACAAAGGTGTATCGCCATTATGTATCAACTGTTTTACCAATAGCCCAGAAACAGTCTTCCATTTTCTGATAGAATGTGAAGGTCATAAAAAGCAACGTGAAGTCCTAAGAGAGGTTGTTATCTCTAAATCCAACGTCTTCTCATTGAGATCTATTCTTGGAGAAAATCTAATGTTTGGCATTGTTCAGAGATCACTTTTAGATTTTGTCAAGAATACAGGTAAATATGATAGCATATAAATTTTAAATGTTTCTTATTTTAATTTCATTTTAATCACTACTTTAAATGCCGGGCGCATATAGGTCATTTTTGGCCCAACGTCGCCCTTAAATCCACCTACCTACCTACCTACCTACCAGGACATCACAGTCGAGAGAGCAGCTAGTATCAGGTTGACGTAGAGCAGCAAGACTAGATGGAAATGGGTTGTGTGACTGAGCAGTTTATTGTGATTCAAAATAATGACGTTATATTCAGTTTTAAGGGTTTATGTTTATTTCGATTTTTTATCATAATTTGCTGAGATTATTTCTAAGAAAATTCGATGAACCAACATTGATTATTTGCAAAGTGTTGCTCGAGAAACAGAAGTTATCAATGGAAATGCTACTTACTTATCAGAGGAACATCGTACGCAGTTGCACGTGACTTCGAATCAAATTGTAGAAAGAGGATGAGTATACCAGTAACGAACGCAGTGATTCCTGCAAACGTAGAACACAGGGTGAAGATATATCATTATCTACTGTATTATAAAGCTCTGCTCGTAACATGCTTAACAAGATACAAGACATATCATTGCACTCAGACTAACATTCCCCTATCGTTTAAGGAACCAAGACTTACTTTTGTCTCTAAGTCTACTTTCCCCCTGATGTTATCCCGCCATACTTACTTCTGTCTGTTTATGCGTGAATACTATTGTCAGACATTATAACCAGAGATATATTTTTTCTGTTTACATACCCAGAGTTACCTTCTCCGGAGTGCCCGGAGGTATGAAGAATGAGGCCAGAGTGAGCAGACTGAGAAGGCCACTGGGCAGGAGCAGCATCCATACTGGTGTCAGAGGTCTACGTCTCAGAACCAGACTATAGAGGAGGTCGACATACCCTTCAGGACAACAAGAATACCATTTAACATTACGCAATGTTTCATTCTTTTTTATCCTCCATTTCATGTCTGATATGAAATCAGATAGTTCCCATTGCGACCTATTATTCATAAAGTGCAGGGACAATTGTTCGTCTGAATACATGAATGATGCATATTTCACATTAAGTTCAATCTCATCATATGGGTGGTGAAGTGTCTTCATCGCGAACGGCACTTTCAATGTGACAAGTTTCATCCAAAAAGCATTTCCGTCTTGATACACAACGACCATGCTCCCGTCCAAATTGAAACCTTCTTCCAACCTGCATAGCACAACAACAACAACAACAGAAATGGTAGGACTGGTACATTTCATTTGATCATTGGTGCCAAGATACCAGGAGGATACACAACGACCTTCCAATACTATATTTATGAAACAAGATAATGATTTCACACACACAAAAAAGAGCTAAAAAACTGAGTTTTAAATAATGTTGAGTAATGTGTTTGCTATATTGACTTTTTTCATCGACATAAAGATGATGAAATTTGACAGAAACATTTCTGGTTGGTCACGATATAACCAATCTAAGAGGATATAAATAAGATTTTCGATATATCGCTAGTTATAAGGTGACTTTGAAATTTTATGCCACAGTTATATATTTATTGTAACTAACAAATATCATAATTGATATCCTTTTGGAAATAATCATGTCGAGATATGTAATTCGTGATTCTGCATATACAATAATTTGAAATCATAGTCAAGAAATAAGATACTTGCAAGGTATGATTTATCATATTTCAAAAAAAACCCTTCAACTAAAAAATTACTGCGAGTGTAGGTTAAAGTTATTTTTCAAATTCTTAAGATACACACATTTTAAGAAAATCTACAAATATTTTATAATTCAGCATAATACAACTTTTCAAGGAATTACAGATTTTTTATCAAGTGAGCATATGAATATTGACTGAGAGGTGCCCCGACCTAGTTTTAAAAGATTCTTAGTTTTAACAAAAGTTATAGAATAAAGTCATGGTTTAACAACAGTTTTAAAAGTTTTGTAATGAGACATTTGTGACCTTTAACTCGAGGTAAACAGAAACATTATTTGACTGAATACGCACGCCACTTGGGGTTGAATATCAGGAAGCCAAATTCTGTTTGCAGGAAGATGGACGTGAGTGATATCATCGAAATCTTTGGGGTCCCAGTTGATGAAGGCATCTGTCCAAATCTTAACACCAGTCATGAGGTTTGATGAAAAATTAATTTCAAGAAATAGAGAATCTCTCACAAGTGTCTTCTGATATCAAATATATCAACACGAGTTGATAAAAGTTACAAATATTCGAGGCTTGCCGAGGACATTTTACTTTTATCAACGAGTATTGATATATTTGACATCAGAAGACACGAGGGTGGGATACTATTTATCATCCAAAATCATTTTTCATTTCGATATCGTGAAAAATGTGTATTTCTGAATACTGCACAACTCTAAGATTCCCAGTGTGGTGATGTCGTAGCATTGTGACGTCATCATGTTTATGACGTTAAACCACTGTGATGTCATTACTTGATGATGTAAAACAATTGTGATGTCATGAACTTGACTTTATTAGGGCATTTTTAAAAATCTACTGTCAAAATGATATCTCCTAGGAGATATCGCTTGATCCTTCACAAGCGATATCTCCTGTGGAACACAGTTTTGGATGATAAACATTATTATTCAACCATATATAATATTTGCAAATCATTCTTTCAATTTGGGTATTTTATTCTTTGAGATGTCATGAAAAACATTGTTCATTACTTCACTGTTAAAGCCTTGAAGTTAAATCAAGAGATGTGACGTATTACTTTTACAAAATACCACTTTTGAGAATAATTTCAATACTTATTTCGTATTAGTCATATGGCAAACTTCTTCGGGTAAAAATATTGTTCTTTAATAATTACAATATTTTGCGACAAAATAGTAAATATATTATGATAACATGGTTTCATAACAAACATATTTTCTTAAGTAACAAGTAACACCACCATACCCATGTTCAAGTATTCAACAAAGGAACGGATCTGCAAGGAGAGAATTCCATTGGCTTTTTAGGATCTATTTTATTTAGGTTTTGTGTTAAGTAAAATGATGAATTTACTGTCACTTGTATAGTTAGAACATGAAAGAACTTCATAGTCATACCCGCTTTATTTATTGGTTAAACCCCCCATCAATAATAGGTAATAAATCTATCTACTCCGTAGAATAAAATACATCATTATTTATTCCAATTAGCATAGAGTACGGTGTCACATATCCGGGAAACACTCCATGCGTCTATCATATTGTAAAGACCTTCAAGTCAATCTAGTTAAGGGAATAGATTCATGTAGCCTAACATAACTTGGTACGTTTATCTGTCATAGTTGATTGAAAGAGATTGGATTTCAATTGAAAAAAAATCTTTTTTGTGAGGTCACTTAATTTCCATGAGAAAATGTCACCTACATGAGCACCTATAATTTAAACACTACAATGTCTGAACAAGCCAGATATTATATATCTTATATAGATGTTTTCTGTTAGATGTATATAGATAGATGATGTTAGAGAACTTACATGTTCCAACAATACACGCAGTGAAACCACCCCCTTCTCCTCATCCACCTCGAGAATCTTCAGCAGACTGACCTGGAACTGCACACTGACCGAGTCATTGAAGTATCGGACAGGTCTACCATCCTTGCCGTAGGTTCTGTACCGGTCGAGGAGCTTTGAGATCAACATTTTCTCTTTGGAGATGATTCCGATCTTCTCTAGTTCACTGTCGGTTTCTTGATGTTGATAATAGAAATATTGTAAAACAATGTCATAATCGGAGTTTACGTAAGTCACTAGTTCTTATATATCAGAAAATCAGAAAGGGAGCAACTTTACTTTTCTAGACATTGCAATGAGACAAATTAGATATTTTAGACATGTATTGTTTTATTGAAGATATATTGAATAGTTATTATTTTAGTTATTTGGATGTGTATATTCGGCTTCACGGGCATAAGACTGTTGCGAGAGTTTCATTGAAAACAAATACTTTGTTTGATATTTTGGTACGAATGTTGAATAAAAGTATTTGAATTTCAAACGGTATATATATAATTTACAATATATCCTTGTACATTGTACGTACATTTTGTTATAAAAACGCTTGTAATGCGATGCTAACGATCATATCGTTTCATCCCTGATGAGTCAATACTATTGACGAAATACTAGTATCGGATCAAGATGATTCTTCAAACGACTATGTGAAGTATGTTATATTTAATCTATATGTGACCTTGCGTTTGAACCAATTAAACTTTTCATATATATATATATATATATATATATATATATATATATATATATATATATATTTAATACAGATGAATGCAGAAAATAAATTCGAGAAACAATCTATATGTTACTTTCTGCCCTTAATTTGAATAAATCGATGACCTCGCACAGAAAACAATATGTTCTTTAAATCTAAGGTGACTATAATTTAAATTACACACTTACGACAATTCATTTCATCTGACCAATCAAAACAGTCGTTGTTTCCGTCACATTTCCACTGCAAGGGAACACACCAGCGTTTGTTAGTGCACTGAAACTCATATTCGGCGCACTTTGTGGCAGCTGCTGAAAATATGATAAAGATTTGGTTGGTAACATTGAGGAATATATTTTTTACGCATCTTTGAAAATTTGGATTTTACTTTTTCACAAGAATGTCGTACTAAACCAATTTGTGATACATCTTTACCTCTTTGCTAGATTTTGACTTCGTAATGTCCAACAGTTTTGGATTTCGTTTTCGATATATATATTTTCCCTCTTCGGTATCAAAGAAAAAAAGGTTGGAATATATAGGTCTTTTTACTTTATGTTTTTACGAATATAAAAACAATTTATTTTAAAGGCATTACCATAATATGACATAGGTCATTGGCAGTAGAGAAATAACACATACTCGTAGCATCAAACTTTGGCAGAAGAGTCTTGATTGGTATATTTATAAATATGAAATACATCAACGTTCACAAAATCTTGTTACAGATGACCCGTGGGTTTTACACACTCGGGAAAAGGGTGTAGATAGTACATGAGGCGAAATAATCCTAATGAAAGTTTTAAGGTGATAACAAAACCTCTTCATGAAAGGTGTTTCATATGGGATCATAATCTGCAATTTTAAAAAAAATTTAAAGCTTTTTCTGGTTGACCCTTGCGGTATTTGAACCATCACCCTTGGAATTAGTCAGCAATCGCCACCACTGACCATACAAACAGCTTATTCACTCGACAACCAGAATCTAGGACCCATGGCCTAGATTTTCGAAGCTCTCTTAGCGCTAAGATAGTCGTAAGCACCATCAATTAGCACTGGCCTACGACTATCTTAGCACTAAGAGAGCTTCGCAAATTTTACGTTGTTGTGGTTCCGCTGAAGCGATAACGGTAACCCTCGCTGCTGCCACAAGGAAAGAAATCCAAAACACGTCCCTGTCCATTGTTGTTTGTTCAGAGCCTTTCACTGAATACAAACCAGTAGAATAGCAGACTTGAGTATATTTATCAGTAATGGCAGAAGACATTTACTAATAATGAAATTAAGTGATTAATAAATAAGTAGGTTACGCTTCTAATGGATGAGTTGACAAAACACTGAGGAATTGCCAAATGGTTTTAACATTTGAAAAAAGCCGTGTAATGGTTCTGGTTCAGGAGCCCTATTAGTTCAATATCGCAGAACGAGAACCAATGGTCTATAAACTTATTTCAAAAGTATCACTTGAAAGAATAGTGATCACAAAATATTCCAAACTCATTTTAGGTAAAGAAGCAAAATTAAACTCAATTTTGATGCTCATTATATCTTTCCAAATATGGTTATTTGACCATCAAAACAGATATAGAAAGATTACATTCTAGTACATAATATCTCAGTTTTAGACGTTGTTGTACATTTTTTGAAATAAGTATTGATTAAGTCCAGAGGAATAAATGTTTCAAACTATTGCCAGTATCGATTATGACTAGCTGAGCACGCCACTAAACGGGCTGTGGCCAGACCCTTGTACAGGGGACATCTTGCTGCTTGAGATGAGTGCAGCAGTTGACTATCAACTAGATCAGCCATTTTATCATAAAATGAAAAAATAAATGCCACCATATCTATATTATTTTACAACTTAATAATATTAAAAAATAAGTTTGTTTTAAATCGACAGAATTACATATGATAACTACAACTATAAACATTTCCTTTTCATGCCAAAGCTAGCCGCCCTTCTTAATTGTATTTCTTTCTTAATGTGTTTTATCGTTAGTAACAAAATTAAAATCTGAAGTTAGCAATGAATTATTTTCAGCAACATGTTAAAACTAAACATAATCATGTACAGATAGCCTATGTTCCTCTTTTTAAATGACAACGTATCGTGGCAGAGTCTGGGATTTTTCTCAAACTACTCAAATATTTTAAGAAAATGTTACGTCATCTCTGTTGCTCTAATGATAGCATGCGCCGTGTCTGGCCCTGATATTGTCTGCAACAAAGTAAGTTTGCTGATTTCGTAGTTAAGGCGCATTGTATGAAAACTTGCATATGTGCTGCATTAGATATAAGAGATGCTAGCCTTCACATCAGATTGTCTTCACAAAATGAACTATGTTGATATCAGAGCTCTTGCGGATTTTATAAATATTACATTCATTTACAACAGCTTTAAGTTTGATTATTAATCGAAATGCATTTATAATTCTTAAAACGTCTACAGTCGAAGGTTCTGAGTAAAAAGAGTTGCAAAGGTTTTGAGTTCTGAAGGAATAAATTTTAGGATTATCTATGTTTATACCCTTTATGTACCAACATAGCTCTTTCGTTATCAAACAATCAGCAAATAGTCCCCACGTGATACTAGTTTGACAAATTTTGATGTTTTTGCAAACTTAAAACTTTACAAACTAAAATGTATATGTTACATAGATCAGGACACTTTCAAAAATAAAGTTAAAAACTATCACTGCGATAAGAAGGAGAAAACTTGTTTACATCCAAGGTATCAATGTCAAAGTCATCAACACTGATGACATTATCAACCTCAGCAATCATCCGTCGATTTGAAGCAGAACGTCTCACATTACCCCATCGATTCTAGTAGCAAGCATTAAGCTATTATCTGTCAACCAATACCAGTTTGTCAAACTAGTTTATTCTTGTCCTAGCACATCAAAGGATGAAATTTGGAACTGGATTTGGTTTCATTTACGATTTTGTTGAGGATATTCCTCAAGCAATGTTAGATAAAAGTCTTGACGGTGTGACAAAGTTTCAATGACTCATCACAACACTTACAAAGTGGATGCAGATTGACTAAAGGTTACGATGTACATAGTGATAGGATAAGTCTCATGAGGTGCCGTACAGTGATGACACATCTGAAGAATGGTACAGTTATGAAAGATTAAGTAATGGGTTAAAGAGATACTGCCTGAATTGTTAGGATCACATATGACAAATGGGTGTCACTTAAGCTAAAACAAAGGTTACTTCTTTCAAAATTTAAGGCCAGTGATGCCGGGGATAATTGGAAAAAAAAATTGAAATCGAACGAGTTACGATGACTATGATGCTGGGTGTTTATATATATATATATATCCTAACATCCATGCTCCGTTTGTGTATTCACGAGTTTTGAAAGTTTATATGTCAGAACTGCAAGAATCTGGTCTGTGACGTCAGAGTAAACAAATCGATTTAAGTGACGTCACAAGTCTCCCATTAAGGAAGAGCAGCTTTAACATGTAATCGATGAAATCTTCGATTTATTCTAAAAGTCCCACGCAAGTGATTACTGATGTTTTTAACACATTAAATGCAAACCAAGACAATGCCATTAGACCACTTTGATGTGTTTACAACCAGCTTAATTTGGGATAGGACATTGATCTTTGTAAAACCTATATACCAAATTGGTCTGATATTGACCATGAAACAATCCTGGTTAATAATCAAGATTTTTCTGAAACGATGGTATCTATTTAGTGACTAAATACGCAATTAGATAGACATAAAAATGATGATATAATCCATCACAACTGTATTTTTGTGTAAAAAGTGCAGCAATGGTAAATATAACAATATTAAATTTAAATTTATAAGTGGAAACAAACAAACTTGAATAAAGATATCATTCAAAAGGGTTTTATTTATTTTGTAATGAAATAAGATATGTTTATCGTCTGTCGAGAAATTATAGATATTTTCATATTAACCGTTACAAAAGTATTGTGTCACAAAGTGACTGTGGTGCCCAGGAACAACAGAGAAATTATTTTACCCACAAAACAATTTATTACACAAAGCATAAAAAATAACGATTTACAGTGTAAACACGAAACGCGTGGGGTGTAGACACGGTGTCATAGGCCTGATCCAGTACCTGAAACAGTAGAGATGATAGTGCTTGCTAGCTGGGTGCACAGGTGCCATGCAAACTTCCAGGTGCAGACGTGAGGTTAATGGCGGTTAGCTCCAGTTAGCTTAGGGACAGCTGCAACACAAAAATCTCATAAATTATGAATGACAATGTAGAGCCTATGACATCATGTCAAACAAAAAAAACCAACCTACATCTACCCTTGAAACGTTACATATACAGCATGGTCAACACTACATTCTACCAGCTAGAAAGCTTCTGATGTCAAGAGACAACTTGGACTGAAACTGCGTTTAGCACTTACGCTATTATATCATTATCATATCATTATCAGTGATATACGGTCAAACGTACATGTGAGGAATGCCTGCTCAAATATACAGCTCAGCTCAAATACACATCTTATGAAAACAATTAAACAAATAAGATTTGCGCACACAAGTTTCAAGAGTCACACCAATTCACATAATCAAAAAAAACATCAAAATTCCACAAGCACACATTTGAGAAGACATGTCTCAAATCAAACTATATCGCACAACGTGCACGGACCCGACTGTCCAGAGTACCCCCTAATAACCTCGGTGGCCCGTGAAATATGCGGGCCTAACTGCCCTGGCACACACACCTACACCGGAACACAACCACACCACATACGGCGCAGACTGGACGAACCAGTCACAAAAACATCTCCCACTTAAAGCCTGTACATCAGTAACAAGACTTTACAGTCACTGCTCATGAGAGTTCAACCAAACACTCGCACCCGTAGTACGGCCTGGCCCGCTCCACTTCATGACCTGCACACTCGCAGAACTGTGCTGATATGCCCCAGACTCTGGATCCCGGACGCAGATGAACTGTCCCTGGGAGGAAAACGCCCAATGTACCGATTACATGTGGGGGTCAGCTTCCCTACAGCGTCATCCACAGTTTCACACGGCAATCTAACAACCAAGTAATACAAGTCAAAAGCGGCCAGTGAGTGCACTCTCACCACCTAACCTTTTATAGCGTTAGCTACTGTAGCCCCTGTTGCACGTGCAGGGTGGCTCAACCTAGGTTTGGTTCGCCAGGTCGCGCCTGCCAGGTTCTACCATAGCCGAGTTCGTGACATAGCCTCCAGACCAGGATTAAAATACATCAATTTTAATTCAAACTTTCATGAAATCAGCACATCGGAAAAGAACACATTATTCACAACGAGACAAGAAGTCTGCGCCAACATTTTTGCTTCCTTTGATTGCTTCTATTTGGAACCTGTACGGTTGGAGTGCAAGGGCCCATCTCATGATACGTCCGTTTTGTACTTTTGCCTTGTTCAAATACAACAATGGAGCATGATCAGTCTGTAGCACGAAATTCCTCCCATACAAGTACATTTGTAATTTCTGGATAGCCCAAACAAGTGCCAAACACTCCTTCTCGATAACCGAATAACGCTGTTCCCTGGGAAGTAATTTCCTGCTGAGATATTTCACTGGGAACAACATTCCATCATGTTCTTGAAGCAACACTGCACCAATTCCTACACTTGAAGCATCAGCCCGTAGTGTATACGTCTTACCATCCTGCGGCAATCTGAGAATCGGCCTCTGTGATAGCTGTGTTTTCAATGCGTAGAATGCTCTCACATGCACCTTTTCCCACACTAGTTGATTTGGTTTTCCTTTCCTCGTCATGTCTGTGAGCGGGGCAGCAACTGCTGAAAAGTTGGGTATAAATCGCCGGTAGAAGCCAACCAAACCTAAAAATGACCTGATTTGTGTCTTGGTTTTTGGAAAGGGGGTATGCAGAATAGATGTTACCTTTTCCTCTTGCAGGTTGAGTTCTCCTTCTCGCACAACATGACCCAAAAACTCTAGTTATTTTCCTCCCACTAGGCATTTGCTCGGCTTTGCAGTCAGACGACCAGCTCGTCTCAGGCGTTCGAGAAGTTCCACGATAGTTGCAATGTGCATCTCCCAAGTGTCTGAAAAAATAATGATATCATCAATAAAGTTTTCCACACCTTTCATTCCATCCAGAAGACGGCGCATCATTCGGCTGAATGTTGCAGGGGCATTAACTAAACCAAAAGGCATCATGCGGAATTGGAACAAACCTTCAGATGTTGAAAAAGCTGTTTTCTCTTTGGCAGTGGAAGTCATAGGAATCTGCCAGTAACCTTTAGTAGGGTCAAATTTTGAGTAGTACTTGCTGTTCTTGATTTGAGAAAATATTTCTTCTGGGTTTGGTATAGGTTCTGAATCAAAAATGGTGAGATTGTTGATTCTTTTCATGTCAACACAAAACCGGATACCACCTCCTTTCTTTTTCACTAGAACAATGGGAGAACAATAGGGGGATTCTGATCTCTCTATAATTCCCAGCCTAAGCATTTCTCTAACCTCTTCACTAATCGTCGACTTGTGAGCAAGTGGTACAGGATAGGGTTTCTGGCGAATAGGATCGGAAGACCTCAACTTTATGTCATGTTCAGCCAAAGTTGTCCTACCCAGCAAATCAGTCAAAACATCAGAGTATCTACCCAGTATATCTCTCACCTCAGCCTGCTAAACCTCGTCCAAAGAGTCATCAATGGTCACATCATCCACAGTTTCCTTGGCATACAGTGTAGGAATGTCCAGGTGATTCCCCAACATGAGCAACTCCGGTTCCTCTTCCTCTTCAACAACAGCAGCATTGACTTGCATCAGTACACCACACTCAACTTCCCGTACCTGGTAAGGCTTCAACAAATTGGCATGATAAGTTTTTAACTTATTTTTAAAAAGCACAGTGTAATCCATGGTTCCTATTCTAGATCTAATCTCACCCGGTCCTTTCCATTGCATGAGCAGCTTATTTCTATCAGTAGGCAGCAGGATCAACACTTTGTCCCCCACCTTAAACTCCCTCTTCTTGGCTCTCTGATCGTAGTAGCCCTTGTAACGGCGAGCAGAACTTTGTAATTCCTCCTGTGCAAGCTGCATGGTATTTTGAAGCCTTGACTGTAGATCCAGGACATACTGATAAGTTGACTTCACCTCGGGAGCAGTCTCATCGTCGGTCCATAACTCCTTGAGTACCATGAGAGGTCCACGAACTGATCTGCCAAACAAAAGCTCGAAGGGGGAAAACCCTAAACTTTCTTGCGGTGTTTCCCTATAGGCAAAAAGCAAGGCATCTACATACCTATCCCAATCACGAGGACGTTCTGCACACAGTTTTCTCAACATACTTTTTAGAGTCCCGTTGAATCTTTCAACTAGCCCGTTGCAAGCAGGGTGATATGGAGTTGTGGTTAACTGTTTTACAGATAGAAGACGACTTACTTCTTTCATCAACCCTGAGGTGAACTGGGTTCCTCTATCGGTCAGTATCTCACTTGGAATCCCCACACGGCTGAACATCTGCACCAGTGCCTCTGCAACAGTCTCAGTCTCGATGTTGGGAACAGCCACAGCTTCGGGTAACGAGTAGCATAATCCACCATGGTGACAAGGTACCTATTCTTGCGATCTGACACGGGGTGTATAGGTCCGACAATATCAATGGCTACACGGAGGAAAGGCTGATCAATCAAGGGCATTTGTCCAAGTGGAACCTTAGTGACTTTACCTTTTGGCGTTGTTCGTTGACAGATGTCGCATGACTGACAGTACCGCCTTACATCACCCCACACATCTGGCCAATAGAAGTGGTCCAGGATTCTGAGAGCCGTCTTTTTACTTCCTAAGTGACCTGACAATATTCCATCATGAGCAAGATTCATTACCCTATTTCTCAGTGACTTCGGGACAACTAGTTGTTTGACATTTTCATACTGGGGTTTTGTAGTTTCAAATAGCCTATAAAATATTCCCTTTTGGTAGGAAAAGGTCCACTTACTGTTTTTGCTGGTTCTCTCTTCACCTGTATCCGCTAAGACTCGTTGTCTCCTCAGGGTCTTGTCAACTTTAGATGCTCAGGCGCAACCTCCAAATCTATAGAGTGAGATGTCTTGAAAGCTCCCATGGGCTTGGCTCTAGCTTGCGATCTGGTTTCAACTGCATTCAATTGGTCCATGCTGGAAAATGAAACACGTTTAGCATTCTTACACTTTACATCATGGGCACCCGGAACATTGCCAATAATTATGTCATACAGGGGGTTAGGCATACACACAGGTTCTGTTTTACCATTGTAGTACGGTGTTTGCAAATCAATACTGGCCATAGGATAAGATTTCATACTGCTGTCTCCAAGCTTACAATGCCTCAATTCACCTGTGAGATCTTCCTTAGATACAAGAGAGCGCCGAATCACTACCCCGTTACAGCCAGAGTCCCTCAACACCCTACCCTGACAATCTCTGAACTGTCCACAATCCACAACAGGCATGTTTCCCGATTCTTCCTGTTGACAAGCCATACTCAAAACGGTGACTCTGCATCCACATTCCAGCTGCTCAGGTTCCCTCGTAGAGGTAGGTTGTTGATCTGAACCGCAGGCGTCTATAACCGCAGCTTTTGTTGTTTTTCCTTTACCCTGCTGTGTACAAAACCGAGCAATATGTCCAACCTGGTGACAGAGATAACACTTCACAATTGATTGGTTACCTGGGTATCGATGCGACGGACTTGATCGTGGAATATCAGCACCATCTTTAGACGAAACAGGTTTGCTGGGCTTGCTGTCGTTGGTTCCCGAGAAAAGTTGTCTTGTCACAATCAAACTGCATCCTCTGGCCTCCAGATAACTGTCAGCACTAGTCGCCATCTCCTCGATGTTCTTTGGACTCCGTTCCTTCAGAAACAGACGGAGGTCCTTGTTACAACAAGTTAGGAACTGTTCCTGTAAAACGAGATCTTGTAGTCCATTAAAATTTGCATTTTTATGAGACAATTCAAGCCACTTCAGCATATACCCCTGTAAACGCAAAACAAACTGATTACAAGTCTCTCCCACCTCAGGTTTACTGGATCGAAACTTCTGCCGAAAACCTTCCTCAGTCAACTGGTACCTGTGTAATAAAGCCGTTTTTAGTACATCATATCTATTTGCATCAGCATCAGACAGACGAGAATACACTTCAAGTGCCTTACCCTTTAGAAGATAACTCAGACGGTTGGCCCATGACTCCCTGTCCCAGTTATGAAGAGTGGCATGTCGTTCAAAACGTTTCAAGTAGGCATCCAAGTCATCCTTGCCATCTTCAAACAGGGGTAACCTGGGCTTCTTGTCCTCAGTTCCCGCTCTAGCCCCACCTGCTTGTTGAATCTGAAGTTCTAATTCTAAAAGTTCCTTCTTATCTGCCCGTTCACGCATTCTCGCTTCCCTATCACTATCTTCACGTTCTCTCTCCCTCTTCCTCTCTGCCTCAATCCATGCTTGCAACTCCTCACCTTTCTTACCCAACTCCTTACCAAGCTTGACCAACTTATCTAAATCCATTCTCACAGCAACACACAAAACCTTGTAGCTAATCCTATTGTTTAAATAACAAAACAAACCCCTCTGAGCACCGTTAGAATCCCAACGCTGCCACCAAAATGTCACAAAGTGACTGTGGTGCCCAGGAACAACAGAGAAATTATTTTACCCACAAAACAATTTATTACACAAAGCATAAAAAATAACGATTTACAGTGTAAACACGAAACGCGTGGGGTGTAGACACGGTGTCATAGGCCTGATCCAGTACCTGAAACAGTAGAGATGATAGTGCTTGCTAGCTGGGTGCATAGGTGCCATGCAAACTTCCAGGTGCAGACGTGAGGTTAATGGCGGTTAGCTCCAGTTAGCTTAGGGACAGCTGCACCACAAAAATCTCATAAATTATGAATGACAATGTAGAGCCTATGACATCATGTCAAACAAAAAAAAACAACTCACGTCTGCACCTGGAAGTTTGCATGGCACCTGTGCACCCAGCTAGCAAGCACTATCATCTCTACTGTTTCAGGTACTGGATCAGGCCTATGACACCGTGTCTACACCCCACGCGTTTCGTGTTTACACTGTAAATCGTTATTTTTTATGCTTTGTGTAATAAATTGTTTTGTGGGGAAAATAATTTCTCTGTTGTTCCTGGGCACCACAGTCACTTTGTGACATATTGCATCACTAAAAAGTATCTTGATTTTTTTAATGATTTTCTCAAAACAATTTAAAAATGAAATATTTTTTAGAAATGTCTTCTTTTTTCTCTATCCTTAGTCATTGGGCTAATGAGAAGCTCTCGAATCAACAATCACTATCCTGCACATCATATAGAGACTTCTGATCACTACGTTATCAATAACAATTTGGTACCTGAATACGGGATGTATGGACCTATATGGTCCCGCAAAGCTCTTAGTAGCAGCATCGTAAGTACAATTCCCTCGGGGTATTAATGTTCGGCGCTTTGCATGTGCCTTGTACATGCAAAAAGCGCCATTTAATGCACATTTATTATTATAATTTATTATTATTATCAAAATTAATAATGACAAAAATGACAGGTATACAAATACATCGCACTTGTTATAATCTGTATTCATAATATTTATAATTAAAACCATATTTTCACTGAGAGAAATAACATGCGTTACTACTTAATGAAATATGATTTTAACTCAAATGACAAAATCATCGACCGTATATATTTCCCTCATTTGATACTGTTTTTTTATTAAACACATTTTGACTGTCTTTTCAGAAGAACAGCATACAACTGGTCATTACCTACTTCCGACTAGAGAGCAGTTTCAACCTTGATGGTATTGATCCTTTAATCCTCCAAATGTCAAAGGTCATCAGGCTCATTTTTCTTTGTATCTGCAAGGAATAGTCAACCAGACCTACTTCTGTCTGTTAAAAGATACCAGTAAGCTGCAAATTATCGGCCAATGGAATTTTACAAGGATCGTCTTTACATGTCTTGACAGACAGACAGACATACAATGTTATTCAGTGACAGGCTTCCGGCCCAAAATACACATATATTAACACTTTTTTATTGTAACATGCGCATAATTATCTATTTTCATTTTGATTTGTGTTTCTTGTCAACATGGTATAGGTATAGACAAACATCCTCCATGATATTAACATTATTACTCTGTAAAATGGATATAAAATTAATCATAGTTGGGTATTTACTGAGATATTTTGATAGGTACTTTTTTCTTAACTGTGAATATGCATCACATACATAAAATACATGCCACTCATCTTCACAACTGAAATGCCATTAGATTTACAAATGTTTACTTGTCTTATATGCGAAGCTATAGTGAAAGAATCCTTGGTCACTAAAGGTTGCATGTACGAATACCTTTAATAAACTGCCCCCGGGTATTTTCATCAGACTTTGTTTTACTCAAATCAATTTCCATTGAGTCTCGTCATGAAACTATAAGCAATTGAAATACCTTGATACGAGGAAATGGAAATAGATTTTTGGCTGTAAACAGGAAACTATGAGTTAACAACTGGAGTTTTAAGCAAATTCCAAGAGTGGTGAAGCGAAAAGCATAAAAGCAATCAGCTCTGTGTAAAAAGGATGTAGTAAAACATCAAATCGAGATTTATATACAAATTTTCAGTATGCTTAAGAATTCAATATAAATATGGCTTATAATTAAACTATCATTGGCAAATATTAGGCCTTTATTTTGATGTAAGCTGTTTCCTTCATGTCATGATCAGCTGTTTTTGAAATGATTAACTGAAATTTGTTAACAGGTAGTCAACAAAGCAAATTATAAATGGGTACCTAAAATCAGGATACAAGGAGGAACATTGCATTTCTACATTCCAAAGTTTACGATCAAACCTGTCAAACCTATCGTTGAATGTTGTTTTTTTTTTATTTTCACAATGATTGACTTTTGTCCTCAACAAATTCCAGTATATATACAAATTTCAGTTATAAGTTTACAACATCTATATGCTTAAATGATAATTAGGTTTATTTTGTAATTGGTCATTGACCTATACCGAAATGAAACATACAAGCCAAAGAACAAACTTATTATTAATTTGATACCTTATTAAATTGCATCTCCTTAAGTGGCCGTCCTGCATGGGCTTCTGTTTCAAAGATGAATATACATTTTTAGAGGTTTTAGAAAGCATATGTTAATTTAGGGTAATATGCTAAAACAATTATATATAATTCCAAGCTACAGAAAAGTAAGTGAGCATCTACTCTGTGTTGATCTTTGCTTACGTAAACTCTGATTAAACTGTTGGAGAAAGATATTTGTGTGCTTGCAAATAATATTTTGAGGGAAACCTTGTAATGACCGAGAAGGCGGGGGAAGAAAACAAGCAAATAGCGCGAGATTATCCCGATTTTGATAGTCAGTAAAGAAATGAAATACTTTGATGTTTGAAATCGTCCCTTCCCACTAAAAGAAGGATAAAGATTTAATAGTCGACGTGCGTGTTATTTAGATTCAAATTGACTAGATTCGATTCTATTGTCACCATCTCAAGCTAATTGTTTAAGCGGCAATACGATAGTGACTGCGTCTGGTTAAACATTCGTTCATATTTCACAGATTAATCCCTAAGATGAATTAAATCTATCTATTTCAATTTGCTGTTAAAATGTTACTTGTGGGGATTCATTACAAGTTAAAGGGGCATAGTCTATGTCATTGAGTTACTCATAAATGGTGTATTCTATGTATAATATATAATATAATATATATATATATAATATATGCATAAATATCTCAGCCGTTATATTAGAAATTTATTTACAGCAGACACAAACATAGGTTGATAGTGTAAAACAGATCGTTTAACTTGAAACACGTTAACCCGACACATGATCTCGCCTTTTTAACATTTATAGGGCGGTTTTTCAAATCATCATGGAAAGAAGATAATATCATAATTGTGGCATTTTTAGAGATTTGGGGGTTTTGGGGGCGGTTTGAACTCAACTTAGGTAACAAGATTTCTCAGTTATTAGATGGTTTCAGTACCTGTTTACACATGCGAGTTTTTGGTTGGTAAGTCTTTTTCAGTAAACAATGCATGCGATTGGACATTTTTCCAATGACGTCATTGGTTGGAACAATTATTTGAATTGGTTTGTTATGAGTAAGGATTCTGCAAAAGTAACGTTTTGGGTGTTGACAGTTGAATTGAATTGATCCGTATATAACTACATACATACATACATTGAATAACCTGAAACAAACACAATTATGTGAACATAAACAAAGCTTGTGATAGGTTGCTTTGACCTTGACGTCATTTCCAACGTAACAATACCAGCATGGGCATGGTTTCGGCACTTAATGTCAATTAGGTTCTTGGTCTTTTGCTTCCGCCAGGGGTATAAGTAAGGCTTCATTGTTCAAAATATGTATAAAGCACGCACTTGCCATTAAATCGCCTATATTTTGGAAGCTGTCTTAGTGCTAAAAAGGTCGTTGGCCAATGGTAATGGATGGTACTTGCAACTATCTTAGTGCTAGAAGAGCTTAAAACCTCTAGCCCAAGAATCATATGTGCTTAGTGACCCCTTCACTTCATTGATGCAAATAGCAATCTATGTGTCTGACACAAACGTTGAAGGTTGTCAACGCATATGAAGAACTATATATTCTTAAATGTTTCGTTTAAAGTCATTTTTTCCCATATTAGTTGTGTTAATAACTATTATCCCTGAAATATTGATTAAAATACCATATATGGAACGCTTTGTACAAATATATGTAATTATCTGAGTAGATTTGTCTAATGAGAAGGAAAAGTGTGTTATGCTCAGAACGTTTATTCACAACATTAAAGATAAATGTTTGAAATTTTGAAGTTATAATGAATCTGAGTGACAGGTTTAGTTATAACATTAAGAATATATCTTGCTTGTGAGAGGTATGAACCCCTATGGTGCCCATCAATCTGTGTTACTTTACCTGTCATAGAAGATGGTCCGGTCTCTTCCATCTGTTCATAATTCATGTTGTGAACATTACAGAAAGACAGGCTGTAATCTACAATACGCATGTGAAAGCAATGCTACATGTATCAGTTCTATATGTAAGTAAACACTACATAAAAAAGCTATTGTTCCTTTCCTCATTAAGCGATTCATAAAAAGAAGAACATCTGTCCTCATTAAGCGCTGCATATAAAAAGAAGTACATTAAACATTTCATAAAAAGAAGTACATTAAACATTTCAGAAAACGCTTAAAAAAAGCAATACTTCTGTCCAAAGGAAATGTTTAATAAAAAAAGCTATTGCTTCGTTCCACATTAAAGATTTCATAAAAGAAGTTCATCAATCCTCAATAAACGCTTTATAAAAAGCAATACTTCTGTCCAAAGGAAACGTTCAATAAAAAAAAGCTATTGCTTCGTTCCACATTAAACGTTTAATAAAAACTAATACATCAGTCCTCAGTAAACGCTTCATAAAAAGCAATACTTCTGTTCTAAGGAAACGCTTCAAATGATAGCAATGCTTCCGTACACAAAGACATTGGCGAGGAGGCAGAGTGCAAACATGATCCTGTCGAACACCTTTGCAACATCCCTCCAATCTCGCCCGCAGGTCTCCTTCTCTTCATCACTCAGCCTGCAGTCCAAGCTCCTACTCAGTAGATTCCTCATCTGACCAATCTCTTGCAGGCTTACAGCAAGCTCAGGTCTGGGCTTCCCTGTCTTCAGATCAGCCTGTGGCTTCTCGCTACTTAAGTTAGACAGGTCGTCAGTTAACTGGACAGCAGTGTTGCCAGTTCTGGGTTCGACTGTTATTCGTGGCGCTTCAGCCTCTTCATACCCACTGACACAAACACACTTTCCTAGTATATTCATAGTGATCTGCAAATGATTAATTGTAATTCATACGATCATATTTGTCTGTGATGTACAAAAACGTTTGGTAGTGCTATTTGTTTTTCAGGTATACAAAACCCCAACAATTCATGGTTACCCGTATATATCAAACTGGTATGGGTTTAATGTGTAACTGGGCCCAGGTCAACGTATTTTATCAACAAAATCTATACAATTTTTTTAAATATAAACCGTTCAGAAATGACCAAGTAAGTACTGGTGCAATGCATCCATCAAATTTACTGATTTACTTTTTCCCTGTGCTTTCACATTTGTCATTTTTAAGAAAGTAGATGTTTTTTTAAATGTTTACCAATTTCAGCCATCGAGGAGGTCGCCTGCGGGACCAACCAAGGGAGACAATCCTAGCAACAATGCATGATATCACAGTCGAGAGAGCAGCTAGTATCAGGTTGAAGTAGAGCAGCAAGACTAGATGGAAATGGGTTGTGTGACTGAGCAGTTTATTGTGATTCAAAATAATGACGTTATATTCAGTTTTCAGGGGTTATGTTTATTTCGATTTTTATTATAATTTGCTGAGATTATTTCTAAGAAAATTCCATGAACCAACATTGATTATTTGCAAAGTAATGTTCGGAAAAAAGAAGTTATCAATGGATATGCCACTTACTTATCAAAGGAACATCGTACGCAGTTGCACGTGACTTCGAATCAAATTGTAGAAACAGGATGAGTATACTAGTAACGAACGCAGTGATTCCTGCAAACATAGAACACAGGGTGAAGATATATCATTATCTACTGTATTATAAAGCTCTGCTCGTAACATGCTTAACAAGATACAAGACATATCACTGCACTCAGACTAACATTCCCCTATAGTTTAAGGAACCAAGACTTACTTTTGTCTCTAAGTCTACTTTCCCCCTGATCTTATCGCGCCCTACTTACTTCTGTCTGTTTATGCGTTAATACTATTATCAGACATTATAACCAGAGATATATTTTGTCAGTTTACATACCCAGAGTTACCTTCTCCGGAGTGCCTGGAGGTATGAAGAACGAGGCCAGAGTGAGCAGACTGAGAAGGCCACTGGGCAGGAGCAGCATCCATACTGGTGTCAGAGGTCTACGTCTCAGAACCAGACTATAGAAGAGGTCGACATACCCTTCAGGACAACAAGAATACCTCTTAACTTTACGCAATGCATTGTCCTTTTTTATCCTCCATTTCATGTTGAACATGAATTTAGATAGTTCCCATTGCGACCTATTAAACAGGAAGTGCAGGGACAATTGTTCGTCTGAATACATGAATGATGCATATTTCACATTAAGTTCAATCTCATCATACGGGTGGTGACGCGTCTTCATCGCGAACGGCACTTTCAATGTGACAAGTTTCACCCAGAAAACATTTCCGTCTTGAAACACATTGAGCATACTTCCGTCCAAATTGAAATCTTCTTCCAACCTGCATAGCACAACAACAACAACAGAAATGGTAGGACTGGTACATTTCATTTGATATGATCATTGGTGCCAAGATACCAGGAGGATACACAACGACCTTCCAATACTATATTTATGAAACAAGATAATGATTTGACACACACAAAAATGAGCTAAACAATGAAGTTTTAAATAATATTGAGTAATGTGGTTGCTATATTGATTTTTCTCATCGACATAAAGCAGATAAAATTTGACACAACAGAATCATTTCTGGTTGGTCACGATATAACCAATCTAAGAAGATATTAAAAAAAATGATCAACAAGATGCAAGAAATAACGGTTTACCTGTCCTGAGTGGAATGTTGTGATGAATTCCGAGTTTCAGCGAGTATTTTATAACAATAATTTATGAGGACAGATAAACCGTAATTCCGAGCTTCGAGTTCGTTATTCTTTTTCTTACCCAAGTCAAATTAAAGAATATTTTCAGTATTTTAGGAAAGTACCCTCGTGAAGTCGAGATGAAGCTAATTCCGCCATTATATTAATGCGCGACGAACAACAAGTACGTTATGGTCTTCATTCGTGTAACCAAATGTCGTCCCAGCAATTCCTAACGTGTTTATTGATCATATTTTAACTAGAAAATCTTATATAAACGAAATAGTAAAACAAACCACATATAAACACTTGACGTTTCATGTTATTCCATACGACTTGAAAAACAATGTTTTAAAATCGGGTTGACAAATGTTTGCTAGATGCACTGATGGAGTGAATAGAAAGTAGTTCAGTCAGCCAATCAGATTTCGAGTTATTTTTAGAAAAACTGTAATTCCCATGACCATTATGAAAACTGTAACATCCGGCATATTTGTACCCGCTTGGGTAAGTATTTATGAAACAAGATAATGATTTGACACACACAAAAAAAAAGCTAAAAAGGAAGTTTTGAGTAATGTGTTTGCTATATTCATTTTTCTCATCGACATAAAGCAGATGAAATTTGACATTTCTGGTTGGTCACGATATAACAAATCTAAGAAAATATGAATAGTTAGTTAAAGTTAGCTAGTTAAAAGGTGACTTTGAAATTTTATGCCACAGTAATATACTAATTGTAACTACAGAATATCATAATTGATATTTTTTGGAAATAATCATGGCGAGATATGTAATTCTTGATTCTGCATATACAATAATTTGCAATCATAGTTAAGAAATAAGATACTTGCAAGGTATGATTTATCATATTTCCAAAACAATCTTCAACTGAAAAAATTACTGCGAGTGTAGGTAAAAGTTCTTGTCAAAATTCTTAAAAGATACACAAATCTACAAATATATTATAATTCAGCATAATACAACTTTTCAAGGAATGACAGATTTTTTATCAAGTGAGCATGTGAATATTGACTGAGAGGTGCCCTGACCTAGTTTTAAAAGATTCTTAGTTTTAACAAAAGTTATAGAATAAAGTCATGGTTTAACAACAGTTTTAAAAGTTTTGTAATGAGACATTTGTGACCTTTAACTCGAGGTAAACAGAAACATTATTTGACTGAATACGCACGCCACTTGGGGTTGAATATCAGGAAGCCAAATTCTGTTTGCAGGAAGATGGACGTGAGTGATATCATCGAAATCTTTGGGGTCCCAGTTGATGAAGGCATCTGTCCAAATCTTAACACCAGTCATGAGGTTTGATGAAAAATTAATTTCAAGAAATAGAGAATCTCTCACAAGTGTCTTCTGATATCAAATATATCAACACGAGTTGATAAAAGTTACAAATATTCGAGGCTTGCCGAGGACATTTTACTTTTATCAACGAGTATTGATATATTTGACATCAGAAGACACGAGGGTGGGATACTATTTATCATCCAAAATCATTTTTCATTTCGATATCGTGAAAAATGTGTATTTCTGAATACTGCACAACTCTAAGATTCCCAGTGTGGTGATGTCGTAGCATTGTGACGTCATCATGTTTATGACGTTAAACCACTGTGATGTCATTACTTGATGATGTAAAACAATTGTGATGTCATGAACTTGACTTTATTAGGGCATTTTTAAAAATCTACTGTCAAAATGATATCTCCTAGGAGATATCGCTTGATCCTTCAAAGGCGATATCGCCTGTGGAACACAGTTTTGGATGATAAACATTATTATTCAACCATATATAATATTTGCAAATCATTCTTTCAATTTGGGTATTTTATTCTTTGAGATGTCATGAAAAACATTGTTCATTACTTCACTGTTAAAGCCTTGAAGTTAAACCAAGAGATGTGACGTATTACTTTTACAAAATACCACTTTTGAGAATAATTTCAATACTTATTTCGTATTAGTCATATGACAAACTTCCTCGGGTAAAAATATTGTTCTTTAATAATTACAATATTTTGCGACAAAATAGTAAATATATTATGATAACATGGTTTCATAACAAACATATTTTCTTAAGTAACAAGTAACACCACCATACCCATGTTCAAGTATTCAACAAAGGAACGGATCTGCAAGGAGAGAATTCCATTGGCTTTTTAGGATCTATTTTATTTAGGTTTTGTGTTAAGTAAAATGATGAATTTACTGTCACTTGTATAGTTAGAACATGAAAGAACTTCATAGTCATACCCGCTTTATTTATTGGTTAAACCCCCCATCAATAATAGGTAATAAATCTATCTACTCCATAGAATAAAATACATCATTATTTATTCCAATTAGCATAGAGTACGGTGTCACATATCTGGGAAACATTCCATGCGTCTATCATATTGTAAAGACCTTCAAGTCAATCTAGTTAAGGGAATAGATTCATGTAGCCTAACATAACTTGGTACGTTTATCTGTCATAGTTGATTGAAAGAGATTGGATTTCAATTGAAAAAAAATCTTTTTTGTGAGGTCACTTAATTTCCATGAGAAAATGTCACCTACATGAGCACCTATAATTTAAACACTACAATGTCTGAACAAGCCAGATATTATATATCTTATATAGATGTTTTCTGTTAGATGTATATAGATAGATGATGTTAGAGAACTTACATGTTCCAACAATACGCGCAGTGAAACCACCCCCTTCTCCTCATCCACCTCGAGAATCTTCAGCAGACCGACCTGGAACTGCACACTGACCGAGTCATTGAAGTATCGGACAGGTCTACCATCCTTGCCGTAGGTTCTGTACCGGTCGAAGAGCTTTGAGATCAACATTTTCTCTTTGGAGATGATTCCGATCTTCTCTAGTTCACTGTCGGTTTCTTGATGTTGATAATAGAAATGTTGTAAAACAATGTCATAATCGGAGTTTACGTAAGTCACTAGTTCTTATATATCAGAAAATCAGAAAGGGAGCAACTTTACTTTTCTAGACATTGCAATGAGACAAATTAGATATTTTAGACATGTATTGTTTTATTGAAGATATATTGAATAGTTATTATTTTAGTTATTTGGATGTGTATATTCGGCTTCACGGGCATAAGACTGTTGCGAGAGTTTCATTGAAAACAAATACTTTGTTTGATATTTTGGTACGAATGTTGAATAAAAGTATTTGAATTTCAAACGGTATATATATAATTTACAATATATCCTTGTACATTGTACGTATATTTTGTTATAAAAACGCTTGTAATGCGATGCTAACGATCATATCGTTTCATCCCTGATGAGTCAATACTATTGACGAAATACTAGTATCGGATCAAGATGATTCTTCAAACGACTATGTGAAGTATGTTATATTTAATCTATATGTGACCTTGCGTTTGAACCAATTGAACTTTTCATATATATATATATATATATATATATATATATATTTAATACAGATGAATGCAGAAAATAAATTCGAGAAACAATCTATATGTTACTTTCAGCCCTTAATTTGAATAAATCGATGACCTCGCACAGAAAACAATATGTTCTTTAAATCTAAGGTGACTATAATTTAAATTACACACTTACGACAATTCATTTCATCTGACCAATCAAAACAGTCGTTGTTTCCGTCACATTTCCACTGCAAGGGAACACACCAGCGTTTGTTAGTGCACTGAAACTCATATTCGGCGCACTTTGTGGCAGCTGCTGAAAATATGATAAAGATTTGTTTGGCAACATTGAGGAATATATTTTTTACGCATCATTGAAAATTTGGATTTTACTTTTTCACAAGAATGTCGTACTAAACCAATTTGTGATGCATCTTTACCTCTTTGCTAGATTTTGACTTCGTAATGTCCAACAGTTTTGGATTTAGTTTTCGATATATATATTTTCCCTCTTCGGTATCAAAGAAAAAAAGGTTGGAATATATAGGTCTTTTTACTTTATGTTTTTACGAATGTAAAGACAATTTATTTTAAAGGCATTACCATAATATGACATAGGTCATTGGCAGTAGAGAAATAACACATACTCGTAGCATCAAACTTTGCCAGAAGAGTCTTGATTGGTATATTTATAAATATGAAATACATCAACGTTCACAAAATCTTGTTACAGATGACCCGTGGGTTTTACACACTCGGGAAAAGGGTGTAGATAGTACATGAGGCGAAATAATCCTAATGAAAGTTTTAAGGTGATAACAAAACCTCTTGATGAAAAGTTGTTTTATATGGGATCATAATCTGCAATTTTTAAAAAAAATTTAAAGCTTTTTCTGGTTGACCCTTGCGGTATTTGAACCATCACCCTTGGAATTAGTCAGCAATCGCCACCACTGACCATACAAACAGCTTATTCACTCGACAACCAGAATCTAGGACCCAGGGCCTAGATTTTCGAAGCTCTCTTAGCGCTAAGATAGTCGTAAGCACCATCAATTAGCACTGGCCTACGACTATCTTAGCACTAAGAGAGCTTCGCAAATCCAGGCCCTGATGTTAAAAAGGAAATCTTACGTTGTTGTGGTTCCGCTGAAGCGATAACGGTAACCCTCGCTGCTGCCACAAGGAAAGAAATCCAAAACACGTCCCTGTCCATTGTTGTTTGTTCAGAGCCTTTCACTGAATACAAACCAGTAGAATAGCAGACTTGAGTATATTTATCAGTAATGGCAGAAGACATTTACTAATAATGAAATTAAGTGATTAATAAATAAGTAGGTTACGCTTCTAATGGATGAGTTGACAAAACACTGAGGAATTGCCAAATGGTTTTAACATTTGAAAAAAGCCGTGTAATGGTTCTGGTTCAGGAGCCCTATTAGTTCAATATCGCAGAACGAGAACCAATGGTCTATAAACTTATTTCAAAAGTATCACTTGAAAGAATAGTGATCACAAAATATTCCAAACTCATTTTAGGTAAAGAAGCAAAATTAAACTCAATTTTGATGCTCATTATATCTTTCCAAATATGGTTATTTGACCATCAAAACAGATATAGAAAGATTACATTCTAGTACATAATATCTCAGTTTTAGACGTTGTTGTACATTTTTTTAAATAAGTATTGATTAAGTCCAGAGGAATAAATGTTTCAAACTATTGCCAGTATCGATTATGACTAGCTGAGCACGCCACTAAACGGGCTGTGGCCAGGCCCTTGTACAGGGGACATCTTGCTGCTTGAAATGAGTGCAGCATTTGACTATCAACTAGATCAGCCATTTTATCATAAAATGAAATAATAAATGCCACCATATTTATATTATTTTACAACTTAATAATATTCAAAAATAAGTTTGTTTTTAATCGACAGAATTACATATGATAACTACAACTATAAACATTTCCTTTTCATGCCAAAGCTAGCCGCCCTTCTTAATTGTATTTCCTTCTTAATGTGTTTTATCGTTAGTAACAAAATTAAAATCTGAAGTTAGCAATGAATTATTTTCAGCAACATGTTAAAACTAAACATAATCATGTACAGATAGCCTGTGTTCCTCTTTTTAAATGACAACGTATCGTGGCAGAGTCTGGGATTTTTCTCAAACTACTCAAATATATTAAGAGAATGTTACGTCATCTCTGTTGCACTAATGATAGCATGGGCCGTGTCTGGCCTTGAAAATGTCTGCAACAAAGTAAGTTTGCTGATTTCGTAGTTAAGGCGTATGAAAACTTGCATATGAGCTGCATTAATTATAAGAGATGTTGGCCACCACATCAGATTGTCATCAAAAAATGAACTTTGATGATATCAGAGTTCTTGCGGGTTTTATAAATATTACATTCATTTACAACAGCTTTAAGTTTGATTATTAATCGAAAGGCATTTTTAATTCTAAAAACGTCTCCAGTCGAAGGTTCTGTGTAAAAAGACTTTAAAATGTTTTTGAGTTTTGAAGGAAAATAGTTTTAGGATTATCTTTGTTTATACCGTTTATGTACCAACACAGCTGTTTCGTTATCAAACTTTCAGTAAAAAATATTTACTGTTCAATAGATCAGGACACTTTTAAAAATAAAGTTAAAAACTATCACTGCAATAAGAAGGAGAAAACTTGTTTACATCCAAGGTATCAATGTCAAAGTCATTAACACTGATGACGTTATCAACCTCAGCAATCCCTTCTCCGCCAATTTGAAGCAGGACGTCTCACGTCACCACATCGATTGTAGTAGCAAGCATTAACCTATTATCTGTCAACCAATACCAGTTTGTCAAACTAGTTTATTCTTGTCCTAGAACATTAATGGAATATGAATATATATGGAACATGGAATATGCAACAGGATTTGGTTTCAGTCACGATGTTTTCGAGGATATTCCTCAAGCAATGTTAGATAAAAGCCTTGACGGTATGACAAGGTTTCAATGACTCATCACAACACTTACAAAGTGGATGCAGATTGACTAAAGGTTACAATGTGCACGTGATAGGATAAGTCTCATGAGGTGAAGTACAGTGATGACACATCTGAAGAATGGTACAGTTATGAAAGATTAAGTAATGGGTTAAAGAGATACTGCATGAATTGTTAGGATCACATATGCCAAATGGGTGTCACTAAAGCTAAAACAAAGGTTACTTTTTTCAAAATTTAAGGCCAGTGATGCCGGGGATAATTGAAAAAAAATTGAAAACGAAGGAGTTACGATGACTGTGATGTAGGGTGTTTGTTATGAGATGATTAAAGCATGTAATACAATCATATATATATATATATCCTCACATTCCATGCTCCGTTTGTGTATTCACGTGGTTTGAAAGTTTATACTGTTTACTGTAAGAATCTGTTCTGTGACGTCAGACTAAACAAATCGCTTTACGTGACGTCACAAGTTTCCCATTAAGGAAGAGCAGCTTTAACATGTAATCGATGAAATCTTCGATTTATTCTAAAAATACCACGCATGTGATTACTGATGTTTTTAACACATTAGATGCAAACCAAGATAACGCCATGAGACCACTTTGATGTGTTTACAACCTCCTTAATTTGGGATAGGACATCGATCTTTGTGAAACCTAGATACCAAATTTTGCCATAAAACAATCCTGGTTAATAATCAAGATTTTTCTGAAACGATGGTATTTTTAGTGACTAAATACGCCATTTGATGATGATATAATCCATCACAACTGTATGTTTGTGTAAAAAGTGCAGCAATGGTAAATATAACATTATTAAATTTAAATTTACATGTGGAAACAGACAAACCTGAATAAAGATATCATTCAAAAGAGTTTTATTTATTTTGTAATGAAATAAGTTATGTTTATCGTATGTCGAGAAATTATAGATATTTTCATATTAACCGTTACAAAAGTATTGCATCAATGAAAAGTATCTTGATTTTTTTCATAATTTTCTCAAAACAATTTAAAATTGAAATATTTTTTAGATATGTCTTCCTCTTTCTCCATCTTTAGTCATTAGGCTAATGAGGAAGCTCTCGAATCAACAGTTACTATCCTGCAAATCATATAGAGACTTCTGAACACTACATTATCAATTACAATTTGGTACCTGAATACGGGATGTATGGACCTATATGGTCCCGAGAAGCTGTTAGTAGCAGCATCGTAAGTACAATTCGCTCAGGATAATAAATGTTTGGCCCTTTGCATGTGCGTTGTACATGGAAAAAGCGCCATAAAAATGCACATATATTATCATTATTTATTATCATTATCAACATTAATAATGACCAAACTGACCTGGTTATAATCTGTATTCATAATATTGATAATTAAAACCATATTTGTGAAATAACATGTGTTACTACTTAATTAAATTTTGACTGTCTTTTCAGAAGAACAGCATAAAACTGGTCATTACCTACTTCCGACTAGAGAGCAGTTTCAACCTTGATGGTATTGATCCTTTAATCCTCCAAATGTCAAAGGACATCAGGCTCATTTTTCTTTGCATCTGCAAGAAATAGACAAACAGACCTACTTCTGCCTGTTAAAACATATCTTTAAGGTGCAAACTATCGGCCAATGGAATTTTACAAGGATCGTCTTTACATGTCTTATATGACAGACAGACAGACAGACATACAATTTTATTCAGTGACAGGCTTCCGGCCCAAAATACATACACATAAACACTCCTTTTTTGTAAAATGCGCATAATTATCTATTTTCATTTAGATATGTGTTTCTTGTCAACATGGTATAGGTATAGACAAACATCCTTCATGATATTAACATTATTACTCTGTATACTGGTTATAAAATTAATCATAGTTGGGTATTTACTGAGATATTTTGATAGGTATTTTTTTCTTAACTGTGAATATGCACCACATACATAAAATACATGCCACTCATCTTCAAAACTAAAATGCCATTGGATCTACAAAATGTTTACATGTCTTATATGAGAAGCTATAGTGAAAGAATCCTTGGTCACTAAAGGTTGAATGTACGAATACCTTTAAGAAACTACCCCGGGTATTTTCATCAGAATTGTTTTTACTCAAATCAAGTACCATTGAGTCCGGTTATGAAACAATAACCAATAGAAATAGCTTGATACGAGGAAATGGAAATAGATTGGCTGTAAACAGGAAACTATAAGTTAACATCCGGAATTTTTAGCAAGTTCCTAAGAGTGATAAAGTGAAGAGCATAAAAGCAATCGGCTTTGTGTAAAAAAGGATGTAGTGAAACATGAAATCGAGATTTATACATTTTAAATATAGATTTGGCTAATAATTATAATATCATCGGCAAAGATTAGGCCTTTATTTCGATGAAAGCTGTTTCCTTCAGCTGTTTTTGAAATGATTAACTGAAATTAGTTAACAGGCAGTCAACCCAGCAAATTATAAATGGGTACCTAAAATCAGGATACAAGGAGGACCATTGCATTGCTACATTCCAAAGTTTACGATCAAACCTGTCAAACCTATCGTTGAATGTTTTTTTTAATTTTCACAATGATTGACTTTTGTCCTCGACAAATTCCAGTATATATAAAAATTTCAGTTATAACTTTAAAACATCTCTATGCTTAAATGATAATTATGTTTATTTTGTAATTGGTGAAAATATAACATAGCGAAATAAAACATACAAGCCAAGGAACAAACCCATTATTAATTTGATACCTTATTAAATTGCATCTATCTTAGTGGCCGTCCTGCAAAGATGAATATACATTTTTAGAGGTTTTAGAAAGCATATGTTAATCTATGGTAATATGCTAAAACAATTATATAATTCCAAGCTACAGAGTAGTGAGTAAACATCTACTCTGTGTTGATCTTAAACATACGTAAACTCTGATTAAACTGTTGGAGAAAGATATTTGCGTGCTTGCAAATAATATTTTGAGGAAAACGTTGTAATGACTGAGAAGACGGGGGAAGAAAAAAAGAAAATAGCTCAGTTAAAAAATGAAATACTTTGATGTTTGAAATCGTCCCTTCCCACTAGAATAAGGATAAAGATTTAATAGTCGACGTGCGTGTTATTTAGATTCAAATTGACTAGATTCGATTCTATTGTCACCATTTCAAGCTAATTGTTTAAGCTCAATACGATAGTAACTGCGTCTGGTTAAACATTCGCTCATATTTCACAGGTTAATCGTTAAGTTGAAATTAATCTATCTATTTCAATTTGCTGTTATAATGTTACTGGGGATTTATTTAAAGTTTAAGGGGCATAGCCTATGTCATTTGAGTTACTCATAAATGGGTGTATTCTATGTAGAAGTAGTGGTTGTTTCAGAAAATTCTCAATTCTAATGATTATTAGTTCAATATAGTGATAATAAACGCGTTAAAGTCGTTATACGTGATAAAAAACCGGACAGTGGCGCGCATAAATATCTCAGCCGTTATATTAGAAACTTTATTTACAGAACACAAACATAGGTTGATAGTGTTAAACAGATCGTTTAACTTGAAACATGTTAACTTCACACATTATCTCGCCGTTTTCACATTATCATGGAAATTCGATAATATCATAATTGTAGCATTTTTTAAAGAGATTTTGGGGTTTTGGGGGCGGTTTGAACTTAACTTATGTAACAAGGTTTCTCAGTTATTAGATGGTTTCAGTACCTGTTTACACATGCGAGTTTTTGGTTGCTAAGTCTTTTTCAGTAAACAATGCATGCGATTGGACATTTTTCCAATGACGTCATTGGTTAGAAAAATTATTTGAATTGGTTTGTTATGAGTAAGGATTCTGCAAAAGTAACGTTTTGGGTGTTGACAGTTGAATTGAATTGATCCGTATATATCTACATACATACATTGAATAACCTGAAACAAACACAATTATGTGAACATAAACAAAGCTTGTGATAGGTTGCTTTGACCTTGACGTCATTTCCAACGTAACAATACCAGCATGGGCATGGTTTCGGCACTTAATGTCAATTAGGTTCTTGGTCTTTTACTTCCGCCAGGGGTATAAGTAAGGCTTCGTTGTTCAAAATATGTATGAAGCACACACTTGCCATTAAATCGCCTATATTTTGGAAGCTGTCTTAGTGCTAAAAAGGTCGTTGAAAAATGTTAATGGATGGTACTTGCAACTATCTTAGTGCTAGAAGAGCTTAAAACCTCTAGCCCAAGAATCAAATGTGCTTAGTGACCCCTTCACTTCATTGATGCAAATAGCAATCTATGTGTCTGACACAAACGTTGAAGGTTGTCAACGCATATGAAGAACTATATATTCTTAAATGTTTCGTTTAAATTCTTTTTCCCCCACATTAGTTGTGTTGATAACTATTATAACATATATGGAACGCTTTGTACTTATATTTGTAATTATCTGAAGATAATGAGAAGGACAAGTGTGTTATGCTCAGAACGTTTATTCACAACATTAAAGATAAATGTTTGAAATTTTGAAGTTATAATGAATCTGAGTGACAGGTTTAGTTATAACATTAAGAATATATCTTGCTTGTGAGAGGTATGAACCCCTATGGTGCCCATCAATCTGTGTTACTTTACCTGTCATAGAAGATGGTCCGGTCTCTTCCATCTGTTCATAATTCATATTGTGAACATTACAGAAAGACAGGCTGTAATCTACAATACGCATGTGAAAGCAATGCTACATGTCTCAGTCCTATATGTAAGTAAACACTACATATAAAAGCTATTGTTTCTTTCCTCATTAAGCGATTCATAAAAAGGAGTACATCTGTCCTCAGTAAACGCTTCATAAAAAGCAATACTTCTGTCCTAAGAAAACGCCTCGTAAAGAGGGAATTGCCTTGTTCCTCAGTAAACGCTTCATAGTAAGAAGTACATTAAACATTTCAGAAAAAGAAGTACATCAATCCTCAGTACACGCTTCATAAAAAGCAATACTTCTGTTCTAAGGAAACGCTTCAAAAGATAGCAATGCTTCCGTACACAAAGACATTGGCGAGGAGGCAGAGTGCAAACATGATCCTGTCGAACACCTGTGCAACATCCCTCCAATCTCGCCCGCAGGTCTCCTTCTCTTCATCTCTCCTACTCAGTAGATTCCTCATCTGACCAATCTCTTGCAGGCTTACGGCAAGCTCAGGTCTGGGCTTCTCTGTCTTCAGATCAGCCTGTGGCTTCTCGCTAGTTACGTTAGAGAGGTCGTCAGTCAACTGGACAGTAGTGGTGCCAGTTCTGGGTTCGACTGTTATTCGTGGCGCTTCAGCCTCTTCATACCCACTGACACAAACACACTTGCCTAGTATATTCATAGTGATCTGCAAATGATTAATCATAATTCATACGATCATTTTTGTCTGTGATGTACAAAAACGTTTGGTATTGCTATTTGCTTTTCAGGTATACAAAACCCCAACAATTCATGGTTACCCGTATATTACAAACTGGTATGGGTTTAATGTGTCACAGGGACCAGGTCAATCTATACAAAAAATCTCAATATAAACCGTTCAGAAATGACCAAGTAATTACTGATGCAATGCATCCATCAAATTTACTGATTTACTTTTTCCTGGTGCTTTCAGATTTGTCATTTTTAAGAAAGTAGAAGTTTTTTAAATGTTTACCAATTTCAGCCATCGAGGAGGTCGCCTGCGGGACCAACCAAGGGAGACAATCCTAGCAACAATGCAGGACATCACAGTCGAGAGAGCAGCTAGTATCAGGTTGACGTAGAGCAGCAAGACTAGATGGAAATGGGTTGTGTGACTGAGCAGTTTATTGTGATTCAAAATAATGACGTTATATTCAGTTTTAAGGGTTTATGTTTATTTCGATTTTTTATCATAATTTGCTGAGATTATTTCTAAGAAAATTCGATGAACCAACATTGATTATTTGCAAAGTGTTGCTCGAGAAACAGAAGTTATCAATGGAAATGCTACTTACTTATCAGAGGAACATCGTACGCAGTTGCACGTGACTTCGAATCAAATTGTAGAAAGAGGATGAGTATACCAGTAACGAACGCAGTGATTCCTGCAAACGTAGAACACAGGGTGAAGATATATCATTATCTACTGTATTATAAAGCTCTGCTCGTAACATGCTTAACAAGATACAAGACATATCATTGCACTCAGACTAACATTCCCCTATCGTTTAAGGAACCAAGACTTACTTTTGTCTCTAAGTCTACTTTCCCCCTGATGTTATCCCGCCATACTTACTTCTGTCTGTTTATGCGTGAATACTATTGTCAGACATTATAACCAGAGATATATTTTGTCTGTTTACATACCCAGAGTTACCTTCTCCGGAGTGCCCGGAGGTATGAAGAATGAGGCCAGAGTGAGCAGACTGAGAAGGCCACTGGGCAGGAGCAGCATCCATACTGGTGTCAGAGGTCTACGTCTCAGAACCAGACTATAGAGGAGGTCGACATACCCTTCAGGACAACAAGAATACCATTTAACATTACGCAATGTTTCATTCTTTTTTATCCTCCATTTCATGTCTGATATGAAATCAGATAGTTCCCATTGCGACCTATTATTCATAAAGTGCAGGGACAATTGTTCGTCTGAATACATGAATGATGCATATTTCACATTAAGTTCAATCTCATCATATGGGTGGTGAAGTGTCTTCATCGCGAACGGCACTTTCAATGTGACAAGTTTCATCCAAAAAGCATTTCCGTCTTGATACACAACGACCATGCTCCCGTCCAAATTGAAACCTTCTTCCAACCTGCATAGCACAACAACAACAACAACAGAAATGGTAGGACTGGTACATTTCATTTGATTGATCATTGGTGCCAAGATACCAGGAGGATACACAACGACCTTCCAATACTATATTTATGAAACAAGATAATGATTTCACACACACAAAAAAGAGCTAAAAAACTGAGTTTTAAATAATGTTGAGTAATGTGTTTGCTATATTGACTTTTTTCATCGACATAAAGATGATGAAATTTGACAGAAACATTTCTGGTTGGTCACGATATAACCAATCTAAGAGGATATAAATAAGATTTTCGATATATCGCTAGTTATAAGGTGACTTTGAAATTTTATGCCACAGTTATATATTTATTGTAACTAACAAATATCATAATTGATATCCTTTTGGAAATAATCATGTCGAGATATGTAATTCGTGATTCTGCATATACAATAATTTGAAATCATAGTCAAGAAATAAGATACTTGCAAGGTATGATTTATCATATTTCAAAAAAAAACCTTCAACTAAAAAATTACTGCGAGTGTAGGTTAAAGTTATTTTTCAAATTCTTAAGATACACACATTTTAAGAAAATCTACAAATATTTTATAATTCAGCATAATACAACTTTTCAAGGAATTACAGATTTTTTATCAAGTGAGCATGTGAATATTGCCTGAGAGGTGCCCTGACCTAGTTTTAAAAGATTCTTAGTTTTAACAAAAGTTATAGAATAAAGTCATGGTTTAACAACAGTTTTTAAAGTTTTGTAATGAGACATTTGTGACCTTTAACTCGAGGTAAACAGAAACATTATTTGACTGAATACGCACGCCACTTGGGGTTGAATATCAGGAAGCCAAATTCTGTTTGCAGGAAGATGGACGTGAGTGATATAATCGAAATCTTTGGGGTCCCAGTTGATGAAGGCATCTGTCCAAGTCTGAAGACCATTCATGAGGTTTGATGAAAATTAATTTCAAGAAATAGAGATTCTCACCCAGGTGTCTTCTGATATTGAATATATCAACACGAGTTGATAAAAGTTACAAATATTCGTGGCTTGGCGAGGATATTTTACTTTTATCAACGAGTGTTGATATATTTGATATCAGAAGACACGAAGGTGAGATTCTATTTATCATCCAAAATCATTTTTCATTTCGATAACGTGAAAAATGGGTATTTCTGAACACTGCACTGCTTTGAGATTCCCAATGTGGTGATGTCATAGCATTGTGACGTCATCATGTTAATGACGTTAAACCATTGTGATGTCATTACTTGATGATGTAAAACACTGTCTACTGTCAAAACGGTATCTCCTAGGAGTTATCGCTTGATCTTCCACAAGCGATATCTCCTGTGGAACACAGTTTTGGATGATAAACATTATTATTCAACCATATATAACATTTGCAAAACATTCTTTGAATTCGGGTATTTTATTCTTTGAGATGTCATGAAAAACGTTGGTCATTACTTCACCTCTAATTTAAACACTACAATGTCTGCACAAGCCAGATATTATATATTTTATGTAATGTTTTTCATCAACCATAGATAGATGATGTTAGAGAACTTACATGCACCAACCATACTCGCAGTGAAACCACCCCCTTCTCCTCATCCACCTCGAGAATCTTCAGCAGACTGACCTGGAACTGCACACTGACCGAGTCATTGAAGTATCGGACAGGTCTACCATCCCTGCCGTAAGTTCTGTACCGGTCGAGGAGCTTTGAGATCAACATCTTCTCTTTGGAGATGATTCCGATCTTCTCTAGTTCGTTGTCGGTTTCTTGATGTTGATAAGAAGTATTTGTATATTTAAAAACATACTTCGCTTACTTATGATCAAGAAATTCTCTCCTTCGACCATTCAGACATTACGCTTGCAGGGCAATAATAGAAAAAACATTGAAGTACTTGAACAGAGAAAGGTGAGCAGTGAAGAATTGAGGGTTAGTAAAGACAATCTCAAATGTGAATAGACAATGTCATAATTGGAGTTCACGTAAGTCACCAGTTCTTATATATCAGAAAATCAGAAAGGGAGCAACTTTACTTTGCTAGACATTGCAATGAAACAAATTAGATTGTTTAGACATGTATTGTTTTACTGAAGATATATAGAATAGTTATTATTTTAGTTATTTGGATGTGTATATTAGGCTTCACGGGCATAAGACTGTTGCGAGAGTTTCATTGAAAACAAATACTTTGTTTGATATTTTGGTACGAATGTTGAATAAAATTATTTGAATTTCAAACGGTATTTATATTTATTACACATGAATGTCGAATATAAATTCGAGAAACAATCTATATGTTACTTTCAGCCCTTAATTTGAATAAATCGATGACCTCGCACAGAAAACAATAGGTTCTTTAAATCTAAGGTGACTATAAATTAAATTACACACTTACGACAATTCATTTCATCTGACCAATCAAAACAGTCGTTGTTTCCGTCACATTTCCACTGCAAGGGAATACACCAGCGTTTGTTAGTGCACTGAAACTCATATTCGGCGCACTTTGTGGCAGCTGCTGAAAATATGATAAAGATTTGGTTGGCAACATTGAGCAATATATTTTTTACGCATCTTTGAAAATTTGGATTTTACTTTTTCACAAGAATGTCGTACTAAACCTATTTGTGATACATCTTTACCTTTTTGCTAGATTTTGATTTCGGAATGTCCAACAGTTTTGGGATTTCGTGTTCGATAGATATATATCAATATTTTCCCTCTCTGGTATCAAAGAAAAAAGGTTGGAATATAAAGGTCTCTTTACTTTATGTTTTTACGAATATAATAACAATTTATTTTAAGGCATTACCATAATATGACATAGGTCATTGGCAGTAGAGAAATAACACATACTTGTAGCATCAAATTTGGCAGAAGAGTCTTGATTGGTATATATAAATAGGAAATACATCAACATTCACAAAATCTTGTTACAGATGACGCCTGGGTTTTACACACTCGGAAAAAGGGTGTAGATAGTACATGAGGCGAAATAATCGTAATGAAAATTTTAAGGTGAAAAGGCCCTGATATTTAAAAAGGAAGACTTACGTTGTTGTGGTTCCGCTGAAGCGATAATGGTAACCCTCGCTGCTGCCACAAGGATAGCAATCCTCAACACGTCCCTGTCCATTGTTGTTTGTTCAGAGCCTTTCACTGAATACAAACCAGTAGAATACCAAACTTGAGTATATTTATCAGTAATGGCAGAAGACATTTACTAATAATGAAATTAACTGATTAATAAATAAGTAGGCAACGCTTCTAATGAATGAGTTGACAAAACACTGAGGAATTGCCAAATGGTTTTAACATTTGAAAAAGGCCATGTAATGGTTCTGGTTCAGGAGCCCTATTAGTTCAATATCGCAGAACGAGAACCAATGGTCTATAAACTTATTTCAAAAGTATTACTTGAATGAATAGTGATCACAAAATATTCCAAACTCATTTTAGGTAAAGAAGCAAAATTAAACTCAAATTTGCTGATCATTAAATCTTTCCAAATATGGTTATTTGACCATCAAAACAGATATAGAAAGATTACATTCTAGTACATAATATCTCAGTTTTAGACGTTGTTGTACATTTTTTGAAATAAGTATTGATTAAGTTCAGAGGAATAAATGTGTCTAACTCTTGCAAGTGGCTAAGCACGCCACAATACGGGCTGTGGCCAGACCCTTGTTCAGGGGACATCTTGCTGCTTGAAAATGAGTGCAGCATTTGACTATCAACTACATCAGCCATTTTATCATAAAATGAAATAATAAATGCCACCATATTTATATTATTTGACAACTTATTAATATTCAAAATAAGTTTTGTAATCGTCAGAATTACATAGGATAACTACAACTATAAACATTTCCTTTTCATGCCAAAGCTAGCCGCCCTTTTTATTTGTATTTCTTTCTTAATGTGTTGTATCGTTAGTAACAAAATTAAAATCTGAAGTTAGCAATGAATCATTTCAGCAACATGTTAAAATAATCATGTATAGATAGCCTGTGTTTCTCTTTTTAAATGACAACGTATTATGGCAGAGTCTGGGATTTATCTCAAACTACTCAAATGTTTTAAGAAAATGTTACGTCATCGCCGTGTCTGGCCCTGATATTGTCTGCAACAAAGTAAGTTTGCTGATTTCGTAGGTGCATTGTATGAAAACTTGCATATGTGCTGCATTTAATATAAGAGACGTTAGCCTTCACATCAGATTGAACTTTGGTGATATCAGAGTTCTTGCGGGTTTTATTAATATTACATTCATTTACAACAGCTTTAAGTTTGATTATAAATCGAAATGCATTTATAATTCTAAAAACGTCTTCAGTCGAAGGTGCTGAGTAAAAAGAGTTTAAAGGGTTTTGAGTTCTTTAGGAAAATAATAGTTGATCTATGTTTATACCCTTTATGTGCCAACATATATAGCTCTTTCGTTATCAAACAATCAGCAAATAGTCCCCACGTGATACTAGTTTGACAAATTTTGATGTTTTTGCAAACTTAAAACTTTACAAACTAAAATGTATATGTTCAATAGATCAGGACACTTTCAAAAATAAAGTTAAAAACTATCACTGCGATAAGAAGGAGAAAACTTGTTTATATCCAAGGTATCAATGTCAAAGTCAACAACACTGATGACATTATCAACCTCAGCAATCCCTTCTCCGCCAATTTGAAGCAAGGACGTCTCACATTACTACATCGATTCTAGTAGCAAGCATTAACCTATTATCTGTCAACCAATACCAGTTTGTCAAACTGGTTTATTCTTGTCCTAGCACATCAAAGGATGAAATTTGGAACTGGATTTGGTTTCATTCACGATGTTTTCGAGGATATTCCTCAAGCAATGTTAGATAAAAGTCTTGACGGTGTGACAAGGTTTCAATGACTCATCACAACACTTACAAAGTGGATGCAGATTGACTAAAAGTTACGATGTGCATAGTGATAGGATAAGTCTCATGAGGTGAAGTACAGTGATGACACATCTGAAGAATGGTACAGTTATGAAAGATTAAGTAATGGATTAAAGATACTGCCTGAAATGTTAGGATCACATATGCCAAATGGGTGTCAGAAAAACAAAAACAAAGGTTACTTTTTTCAAAATTTAAGGCCAGTGATGACGGGGATAATTGAAAAGAGTTTTAAAACGAAGGAGTTACGATATCTATGATGTTGGGTGTTTGTTATGAGAGGATTGAAGCATGTAATACAATCATATATATATATCCTCACACCCCATGCTCCGTTTGTGTATTCACGTGTTATGAAAGTTTATACTGTTTACTGTAAGAATCTGTTCTGTGACGTCAGAGTAAACAAATCGCTTTACGTGACGTCACAAGTTTCCCATTAAGGAAGAGCAGTTTTAACATGGAATCGATGAAATTTTCAATTTATTCTAAAAATTCCACGCAAGTGATTACTGATGTTTTAACACATTAGATGCAAACCAAGATAACGCCATTAGACCACTTTGATGTGTTTACAACCTCCTTAATTTGGGAAAGGACATTGATCTTTGTAAAACCTATATACCAAATTTGTCTGATATTGACCATGAAAAAAGTCCTGGTTAATAATCAAGATTTTTCTAAAACGATGGTATCTATTTAGTGACTAAATACGCAATTAGATAGACTTGCAAATGAGTATATAATCCATCACAACATTATTTTTGTGTAAAATGTGCAGCAATGGTAAATATAACAATATTAAAGTTAAATTTATAAGTGGAAATAAACAAACTTGAATAAAGATATCATTCAAAAGGGTTTTTTTAATTTTGTAATGAAATAAGATATGTTTATCAACTGTTAGGAATTATAGATATTTTCATATTAACCGTTACAAAAGTATTGCATCACTAAAAAGTATCTTGATTTTTTAAATAATTTTCTCTAAACAATTTAAAAATGAAATATTTTTTTAGATATATCTTCTTCTTTCTCCATTCTTAGTCATTGGGCTAATGAGAAGCTCTCGAATCAACAGTTACTATCCTGCAAATCATATAGATTCAAATCATCACTACATTACAATTTGGTACCTAAATACGGGATGTTTGGACCTACATGTATATGGTCCCGAGAAGCTCTTAGTAGGTGCATCGTAACTACAATTCCCTCAGGGTAATAAATGTTTGGCGCTTTGCATGTGCCTTGTTCATGGAAAAAGCGCCATATAAATGCACATATATTATTATTATTTATTATTATTATCAACATTTATAATGACCTGGTTATAATCTGTATTCATAATATTTATAATTAAAACCATAGTTTCACTGAGAGAAATAACATGCGTTACTACTTAATGAAATATGATTTTAACTCAAATGACAAAATCATCGACCGTATATATTTCCCTCATTTGATACTGTTTTTTTATTAAACACATTTTGACTGTCTTTTCAGAAGAACAGCATACAACTGGTCATTACCTACTTCCGACTAGAGAGCAGTTTCAACCTTGATGGTATTGATCCTTTAATCCTCCAAATGTCAAAGGTCATCAGGCTCATTTTTCTTTGTATCTGCAAGGAATAGTCAACCAGACCTACTTCTGCATATTAAAACATACCAGTAAGCTGCAAACTATCGGCCAATGGAATTTTACAAGGATCGTCTTTACATGTCTTATATGACAGACAGACAGACAGACATACAATTTTATTCAGTGACAGGCTTCCGGCCCAAAATACACATATATTAACACTTTTTTATTGTAACATGCGCATAATTATCTATTTTCATTTAGATTTGTGTTTCTTGTCAACATGGTATAGGTATAGACAAACATCCTTCATGATATTGACATTATCACTCTGTATAATGGATAGAAAAAATAATCATAGTTGTGTTTCTACTGAGATATTTTGATATGTACTTTTTTCTTAACTGTGAATATGCATCACATACATAAAACACATGCCACTCATCTTCACAACTGAAATGCCATTGGATTTATAAAATGTTTACATGTCTTATATGAGAAGCTAAAGTGAAAGAAATCCTTGGTCACTAAAGGTTTAAGAAACTACCCCCGGGAATTTTCATCAGAATTGTTTTTACTCAAATCAATTACCATTGAGTCCGGTTATGAAACAATAACCAATTGAAATAGCTTGATACGAGGAAATGGAAATAGATGTTTGGCTGTAAACAGGAAACTATGAGTTAACATCCGGAATTTTTAGCAAGTTCCTAAGAGTGATAAAGCGGAAAGCATAAAAGCAATCGGCTCTGTGTAAAAAAAGGGTGTATTGAAACATGAAATCGATATTTATACATTTTCAGTATGCTTAATAATTCAATATAGATATTGCTAATACTTATAATATCATCGGCAAAGATTAGGCCTTTATTTTGATGAAAGCTGTTTCCTTCAGCTGTTTTTTAAATGATTAACTGAAATTAGTTAACAGGCAGTCAACCCAGCAAATTATAAATGGGTACCTAAAATCAGGACACAAGGAGGACCATTGCATTGCTACATTCCAAAGTTTACGATCAAAACTGTCAAACCTATCGTTGAATGTTTTTTTTTAATTTCACAATGATTGACTTTTGTCCTCAACAAATTCCAGTATATATAAACATTTCAGTTATAACTTTAAAACATATATATGCTTAAATGATAATTATGTTTATTTTGTAATTGGTGAAAATATAACATAGCGAAATAAAACATACAAGCCAAGGAACAAACCCATTATTAATTTGATACCTTATTAAATTGCATCTCTTTAAGTGGCCGTCCTGCAAAGATGAATATACATTTTTAGAGGTTTTAGAAAGCATATATTAATCTATGGTAATATGCTAAGACAATTATATAATTCCAAGCTACAGAAAAGTAAGTATCTACTCTGTGTTGATCTCAAACATACGTAAACTCTGATTAAACTGTTGGAGAAAGATATTTGCGTGCTTGAAAATAATATTTTTAGGAAAACGTTGTAATGACTAAGAAGGCGGGGGGAAGAAAACAAGCAAAAAGCGCGAGATTATCCCGATTTTGATAGTCAGTAAAGATATGAAATACTTTGATGTTTGAAATCGTCCCTTCCCACGAGAAGAAGGGTAAAGATTTAATAGTCGACGTGCGTGTTATTTAGATTCAAATTGACTAGATTCGATTCTATTGTCACCATTTCAAGCCAACTGTTTAAGCATCAATACGATAGTAACTGCGTCCGGTTAAACATTCGCTCATATTTCACAGGTTAATCGTTAAGTTGAAATTAATCTATCTATTTCAATTTGCTGTTATAATGTTACTGGGGATTTATTTAAAGTTTAAGGGGCATAGCCTATGTCATTTGAGTTACTCATAAATGGGTGTATTCTATGTAGAAGTAGTGGTTGTTTCAGAAAAATCTCAATTCTAATGATTATTAGTTCAATATAGTGATAATAAACGCGTTAAAGTCGTTATACGTGATAAAAAACCGGACAGTGGCGCGCATAAATATCTCAGCCGTTATATTAGAAACTTTATTTACAGAACACAAAAATAGGTTGATAGTGTTAAACAGATCGTTTAACTTGAAACATGTTAACTTCACAAATTATCTCGCCTTTTTAACATTTATTGGGTGGTTTTCACATTATCATGGAAGGTCGATGATATCATAATTGTAGCATTTTTTTAGAGATTTTGGGGTTTTGGGGGCGGTTTGAACTTAACTTATGTAACAAGATTTCTCAGTTATTAGATGGTTTCAGTACCTGTTTACACATGCGAGTTTTTGGTTGCTCAGTCTTTTTCAGTAAACAATGCATGCGATTGGACATTTTTCCAATGACGTCATTGGTTGGAACAATTATTTGAATTGGTTTGTTATGAGTAAGGATTCTGCAAAAGTAACGTTTTGGGTGTTGACAGTTGAATTGAATTGATCCGTATATAACTACATACATACATACATTGAATAACCTGAAACAAACACAATTATGTGAACATAAACAAAGCTTGTGATAGGTTGCTTTGACCTTGACGTCATTTCCAACGTAACAATACCAGCATGGGCATGGTTTCGGCACTTAATGTCAATTAGGTTCTTGGTCTTTTGCTTCCGCCAGGGGTATAAGTAAGGCTTCATTGTTCAAAATATGTATGAAGCACACACTTGCCATTAAATCGCCTATATTTTGGAAGCTGTCTTAGTGCTAAAAAGGTCGTTGGCCAATGATAATGGATGGTACTTGCAACTATCTTAGTGCTAGAAGAGCTTAAAACCTCTAGCCCAAGAATCATATGTGCTTAGTGACCCCTTCACTTCATTGATGCAAATAGCAATCTATGTGTCTGACACAAACGTTGAAGGTTGTCAACGCATATGAAGAACTATATATTCTTAAATGTTTCGTTTAAAGTCATTTTTTCCCATATTAGTTGTGTTAATAACTATTATCCCTGAAATATGGATTAAAATACCATATATGGAACGCTTTGTACAAATATATGTAATTATCTGAGTAGATTTGTCTAATGAGAAGAAAAAGTGTGTTATGCTCAGAACGTTTATTCACAACATTAAAGATAAATGTTTGAAATTTTGAAGTTATAATGAATCTGAGTGACAGGTTTAGTTATAACATTAAGAATATAACTTGCTTGTGAGAGGTATGAACCCCTATGGTGCCCATCAATCTGTGTTACTTTACCTGTCATAGAAGATGGTCCGGTCTCTTCCATCTGTTCATAATTCATGTTGTGAACATTACAGAAAGTCAGGCTGTAATCTACAATACGCATGTGAAAGCAATGCTACATGTCTCAGTTCTATATGTAAGTAAACACTACTTTAAAAAGCTATTGCTTCTTTCCTCAGTAAACGCTTCATAATAAGCAATACTTCTGTCCTAAGGAAACGCTTCTTAAGGAGGGAATTGCTTGGTTCTTCAGTAAACGCTTCATAAAAAGAAGTACATTAAACATTTCATAAAAAGAAGTACATCTGTCCTCAGTAAACGCTTCATAATAAGCAATACTTCTATTCTAAGGAAACGCTTCTTAAGGAGGGAATTGCTTCGTTCTTAAGTAAACGCTTCATAAAAAAGAGTACATTAAACATTTCATAAAAAGAAGTACATCTGTCCTCAGTAAACGCTTCATAATAAGCAATACTTCTATTCTAAGGAAACGCTTCTTAAGGAGGGAATTGCTTCGTTCCTAAGTAAACGCTTCATAAAAAAGAGTACATTAAACATTTCATAAAAAGAAGTACATCTGTCCTCAGTAAAGGCTTCATAAAAAGCCATACTTTTATCCTAAGGAAACGTTTCGTAAAGAGGGAATTGCTTTGTTCCTCAGTAAACACTTCATAAAAAGAAGAACATTAAACTTTTCATAAACAGAAGTACATCTATCCACAGTAAATGCTTTATAAAAAGCAATACTTCTGTCCTAAGGAAACGTTTCGTAAAGAGGGAATTGCTTTGTTCCTCAGTAAACGCGTCATAAAAAGAAGTACATTAAACTTTTCATAAAAAGAAGTACATCTATCCTCAGTGCATGCTTTATAAAAAGCAATACTTCTGTCCAAAGGAAACGTTTAATAAAAAAAGCTATTGCTTCGTTCCACATTAAACGTTTAATAAAAACTAATACATCAGTCCTCAGTAAACGCTTTATAAAAAGCAATACTTCTGTTCTAAGGAAATGCTTCAAATGAAAGCAATGCTTCCGTACACAAAGACATTGGCGAGGAGGCAGAGTGCAAACATAATCCTGTTGAACACCTGTGCAACATCCCTCCAATCTCGCCCGCAGGTCTCCTTCTCTTCATCTCTCAGCCTGCAGTCCAAGATCCTACTCAGTAGATTCCTCATCTGACCAATCTCTTGCAGGCTTACAGCAAGCTCAGGTCTGGGCTTCTCTGTCTTCAGATCAGCCCCTGGCTTCTCGCTACTTAAGTTAGAGAGGTTGTCAGTCAACTGGACAGTAGTGTTGCCAGTTCTGGGTTCGACTGTTATTCGTGGCGCTTCAGCCTCTTCATACCCACTGACACAAACACACTTTCCTAGTATATTCATAGTGATCTGCAAATGATTAATTGTAATTCATACGATCATATTTGTCTGTGATGTACAAAAACGTTTGGTAGTGCTATTTGTTTTTCAGGTATACAAAACCCCAACAATTCATGGTTACCCGTATATATCAAACTAGTATGGGTTTAATGTGTAACAGGGCCCAGGTCAACGTACTTTATCAACAAAATCTAAAAAAATCTCGATATAAACCGTTCAGAAATGACCACTTGCAAAGTAATAACTGATGCAATGCCTTCATCAAATTTACTGATTTACATTTTCCTGGTGCTTTTATATTTGTCATGCTATTTATTTTTAAGAAAGTAGATTATTTAAAATGTTTACCAATTTCAGCCATCGAGGAGGTCGCCTGCGGGACCAACCAAGGGAGACAATCCTAGCAACAATGCAGGATATCACAGTCGAGAGAGCAGCTAGTATCAGGTTGACGTAGTGCAGCAAGACTAGATGGAAATGGGTTGTGTGACTGAGCAGTTTATTGTGATTCAAAATATTGACGTTATATTCATTTCGATTTTTTATTATAATTTGCTGAGATTTTTTCTTAGAAAATTCCATGAAACAACTTCGATTATTTGCAAACTGATGTTCGAGAAACAGAAGTTATCAATGGATATGCCACTTACTTATCAGAGGAACATCGTACGCATTTGCACGTGACTTCGAATCAAATTGTAGAAAGAGGATGAGTCCACTGGTAACGAACGCAGTGATTCCTGCAAACAGAGAACACAGGGTGAAGATATATCATTATCTACTGTATTATAAAGCTCTGCTCGTAACATGCTTAACAAGATACAAGACATATCATTGCACTCAGACTAACATTCCCCTATCGTTTAAGGAACCAAGACTTACTTTTGTCTCTAAGTCTACTTTCCCCTGATGTTATCGCGCCATACTTACTTCTGTCTGTTTATGCGTTAATACTATTATCAGACATTATAACCAGGAATATATTTTGTCTGTTTACATACCCAGAGTTACCTTCTCCGGAGTGCCCGGAGGTATGAAGAACGAGGCCAGAGTGAGCAGACTGAGAAGGCCACTGGGCAGGAGCAGCATCCATACTGGTGTAAGAGGTCTACGTCTCAGAACCAGACTATAGAGGAGGTCGACATACCCTTCAGGACAACAAGGATACCATTTAACATTACGCAATGCTTCATCCTTTTTTATCCTCCATTTCATGTCTGATATGAAATCAGATAGATCCCATTGCGACCTATTATGCATGAAGTGCAGGAACAATTGTTCGTCTGAATACATGAACGATGCATATTTCACATTAAGTTCAATCTCATCATACGGGTGGTGAAGTGTCTTCATCGCGAACGGCACTTTCAATGTGACAAGTTTCACCCAGATAACATTTCCGTCTTGATACACATTGATCATGCTCCCGTCCAAATTGAAATCTTCTTCCAACCTGCATAGCACAACAACAACAACAACAGAAATGGTAGGACTGGTACATTTCATTTGATATGATCATTGGTGCCAAGATACCAGGAGGACACAACGACCTTCCAATACTATAGTTATGAAACAAGATATTGATTTGACACACAAAAAAGAGCTAAACGATGGAGTTTAAAATAATATTGAGTAATGTGTTTCCTATATTGATTCTCATCGACATAAAGCAGATGAAATTTGACATAACAGAAACATTTCTGGTTGGTCACAATATAACCAATCTAAGAAGATATAAAAAAAGAATAATCAACAAGACGCGAGAAATAACGGTTATCTGTCCTGAGTGGAATGTTGTGATGAATTCCGAGCTTCGGCGAGTATTTTATACTAATAATTCATGAGGGCAGATAAACCGTAATTCCGAGCTTCAAGTTGGTTATTCTTTTTCTTACCCAAGTCATATTAAAGAATATTTTCGGTATTTTAGGAAAGTACTTTTGTGAAGTCGAGATGAAGCTTATTCGGTCATGATATTAATGCGCGACGAACAACGATTACGTTAAGGTTTTCATTCGTGTAACCAAATGTAGTCCCAGCAATTCCTAACGTGTTTATTGATCATATTTAAGTAAGAAAATCTTATATGAACGAAATAGCAAAGTAAAACACATAAAAACACTTGACGTTTCATGTTATTCCATACGACATGAAAAATAATGTTTGTTTTAAAGTTGAGTTGACAAATGTTTGCTAGGCGCACTGATGGAGTGAACAGAAAGTAGTTCAATCAGCCAATCAGATTTCGAGTTATTTTTAGAAAAGCTGTAATTCTCATGACCATTATGAAAACTTCAACACCCGGTATATTTGTCCCCGCTTGGGTAAGTATTTATGAAACAAGATAATGATTCGACACACACACAAAAAAGAGCTAAAAAATGAAGTTTTAACATAATATTGAGTAATGTGATTGCTATATATTCTCAACGACATAAAGATGATGAAATTTGACAGAAACATTTCTGGTTGATCACGATATAACCAATCTAAGAGGATATTAATAAGATTTTCGATATACCGCTAGTTAAAAGGTGACTTTGAAATTTTATGCCACAGTAAAATACTTATTGTAACTACAGAATATCTTAATTGATATCTTTATAGAAATAATCATGGCGAGATATGTAATTCGTGATTCTGCATATACAATAATTTGCAATCATAGTTAAGAAATAAGATACTTGCAAGGTATGATTTATCATATTTCAAAAAAAAAAACTTCATCTGAAAAATTACTGCGAGTGTAGGTAGAGGTTCTTGTCAAATTTCTTAAAAGATACACACAGTAATAGCAAATCTATAAATATATCATAATTCAGCATAATACAACTTTTGAAGAATTACAGATTTTTTATTAAGTGAGCAAATAAATATTGACTGAGAGGTGCCCTGACCTAGTTTTAACAAAAGTTATAGAATAAAGTCATGGTTTAACAGCAGTTTTTAAAATTTTGTAATGAGACATTTGTGACCTTTAACTCGAGGTAAACAAAAACATTATTTGACTGAATACGCACGCCACTTGGGGTTGAATATCAGGAAGCCAAATTCTGTTTGCAGGAAGATGGACGTGAGTGATATCATCAAAATCTTTGGGGTCCCAGTTGATGAAGGCATCTGTCCAAATCTTAACACCATTCATGAGGTTTGATGAAAAGTAATGTCAAGAAATAGAGAATCTCACCCAAGTGTCTTCTGATATCAAATATATCAACACGAGTTGATAAAAGTTACAAATATTCGAGGCTTGCCGAGGACATTTTACTTTTATCAACGAGTATTGATATATTTGACATCAGAATACACGAGGGTGAGATTCTATTTATCATCCAAAATCATTTTTCATTTCGATATCGTGAAAAATGTGTATTTCTGAACACTGCACTACTCTAAGATTCCCAGTGTGGTGATGTCGTAGCATTGTGACGTCATCATGTTTTTTACGTTAAACCACTGTGATGTCATTACTTGATGATGTAAAACAATTGTGATGTCATGAACTTGAGTTTATAAGGGCATTTTTCAAAATCTACTGTCAAAACGATATCTCCTAGGAGATATCGCTTGATCTTCCACAAGCGATATCTCCTGTGGAACACAGTTTTGGATGATAAATATTATTATTCAACCATATATGATATTTTCAAATCATTCTTTCAATTCGGGTATTTTATTCTTTGAGATGTCATGAAAAATATTGTTCATTACTTCACTGTTAAAGCCTTGAAGTTAAACCAAGAGATGTGACGTATTACTTTTACAAAATACCACTTTTGAGAATAATTTCAATACCTATTTTGTAATAGTCACATGGCAAACTTCCTCGATTAAAAAATATTGTTCTTTAATAATTACAATATTTTGCGACAAAATGGTAAATATATTATGATAAAATGGTTTCATAACAAACATATTTCCTTAAGTAACAAGTAACACCACCATGCCCATGTTCAAGTATTCAACAAAGGAACGGATCTACAAGGAGAGAATTCCATTGGCTTTTAAGGATCTATTTTATTTATGTTTTGTGTTAAGTGAAATGATGATTTTTTTGTCACTTGTATAGTAGAACATGAAAGAACTTCATAGTCATACCCGCTTTATTTATTGGTTAAACCCCCCATCAATAATGGGTAATAATTCTATCTACTCCATAAAATAAAATACATCATTATTTATTTCAATTAGCATAGAGTACGGTGTCACATATCCGGGAAACACTCCATGCGTCTATCATATTGTAAAGACCTTCAAGTCAATCTAGTTATAGATTCATGTAGCCTAACATAACTTGGTACGTTTATCTGTCATAGTTGATTGAAAGTGATTGGATTTCAATTGAAAAAACAAACTTTTTCTGTGAGGTCACTTAGTTTCCCTGAGAAAATGCCACCTAATGGGGGAGTCACACTTACGTTCATTTACCTAGTTAAACGTAGTTCATTGAACGTGCCGAAAATGAGTGCATTTCTAATAACTACGTAAAAGAACGTTTCTTTATAAGTTCATTCACTACGTGTAAGTACGATTAACTACATATAAGTACGTTTTACTAGGTTTAACAACGGATAACTACATTCATTGAACAACTTACTAGCTACGTTCGGCTACGTTTAACCACGTTGATCTACATTTAAGAACGTCTGTTAGTACAACTGAGTAGGTTGAACTACGTTGAAACACGTTTAGGTACGTCAAAGTACGTTAAAGTAGGGTAAATCACGGCACTTCAGTGGTAGGGTATATAAAGACACACGTTTATGTATTGTGAGCAAGTCTGAAGCAGTACATCAGTGAATGGTATGAATCTCCAGTTGTCAAGAATCTTAAAGTCACAGCTAGCTTTAGCCCAGGAGAAACTGGATCACGAAATGTGCTTCTCTTTCCGGTGATTAGGTGTTCGATTCTTGACATGAGATTGTGAAATCATTAATGCTTCAGGATCTCCCACCTCCAATTCGGACATAAGTGTATGATATTGACCGTGTAATGGTCTACGTAGGGGCCAGTAACGGGCCCACCATCTTCTTTGTTTTCTCTTCGTTTCGTCGTCCTTTTCGATTTTGTTGATATATTGAGCAAAACATATCATTTCTCTGTTGATAGCAGCTAAATGCTGTATCATTTTCACATTCCTTCCAATCATCCTCTCTCACTTGTGAAATGAACAGTGTAAAAATGCATACCAGGTGTTTCACTCGCTTGTGACACAAGGTACAAATAAAAAAATCTACCTAGTTAGGCGTAGTTTATCGTAGTTCAACTTAGTTACTTACTTAAGTGTAGTTAGATGTAGGGAAACGTACTTAAACGTCAAAGTCTAGATACGAAACGTACCAAAACGTAGTTACACGTATTTGATATCGTAGTTAACCGTACTAATACCTAGTTTTGTGTACTAAAACATTCTTCAAATCAGATGAAACTAGTGTAGTTTATTGTAGTTTAACGTAGTAAGACGTAGTGAAACGTTCTAGAATGTACTTAAACGTACGAAAACGTACTCGGATACCTAGTAAAGTGTAGTAAATCGTGGAAAAGTTGTACTACGTTAAAGAACGTTCTTAACAAGGTTCAACTACGATGAACTAAGTTCACATTTTCAATTAACTACGTCCAACTACATTGTACTACGTTTCTGGAAACGTAGTTCGGAAATGCTAAACTTTGAACATGTCCAAAAGTTAAATCACAAACTACGTTTGTCTAACGTCTATGTCTACGTTTTGAGCACGGATAACTAAGTATAACTACGGATAACTAGGCTTAAGTACAGTTAACTGCGTTAAAGTACGTTCATAAACGTAAGTGTGACTGGAGCATAAATGAGCACCTATAATTTAAACACTACAATGTCTGAACAAGCCAGATATCATATATCTTATGTAATGTTTTTCATCAACCAGATAGATGATGTTAGAGAACTTACATGCATCAACCATACTCGCAGTGAAACCACACCCTTCTCCTCATCCACCTCGAGAATCTTCAGCAGACTGACCTGGAACCCCACACTGACCGAGTCATTGAAGTATCGGACAGGTCTACCATCCTTGCCGTAGGTTCTGTACCGGTCGAGCAGCTTTGAGATCAACATCTTCTCTTTGGAGATGATTCCGATCTTCTCTAGTTCGCTGTCGGTTTCTTGATGTTGATAAGAAGTATTATATTTGTATATTTAAAAACATAATTCGCTTACTTATGATCAACAAATTCTTCTCCTTCGACCATTCAGACATTACGCTTGCAGGGCAATAATAGAAAAAACATTGAAGTACTTGAACAGAGAAAGGTGAGCAGTGAAGAATTGAGGGTTAGTAAAGACAATCTCAAATGTGAATAGAAATGTTGTAAAACAATGTCATAATCGGAGTTTACGTAAGTCACCAGTTCTTATATATCAGAAAATCAGAAAGGGAGCAACTTTACTTTGCTAGACATTGCAATGAGACAAATTAGATTGTTTAGACATGTATTGTTTTAATGAAGATATATAGAATAGTTATTATTTTAGTTATTTGGATGTGTATATTCGGCCTACGGGCATAAGACTGTTGCGAGAGTTTCATTGAAAACAAATACTTTGTTTGATATTTTGGTACGAATGTTAAATAAAAGTATTTGAATTTCAAACGGTATATATATATATTTATTACACATGAATGCAGAATATAAATTCGAGAAACAATCTATATGTTACTTACGACAATTTATTTCATCTGACCAATCAAAACAGTCGTTGTTTCCGTCACATTTCCACTGCAAGGGAATACACCAGCGTCTGTTGGTGCACTGAAACTCATATTCGGCGCACTTTGTGGCAGCTGCTGAAAATATGATAAAGCTTTGGTTGGCAACATTGAGGAATATATTTTTTATGCATCTTTGAAATTTTTGGGCAATTGGTTGTGATTAACTTTTCACAAGAATGTCGTACTAAACCTATTTATGATAGATCTTTACCTCTTTGCTAGATTTTAATTTCGTAATGTCCAACAGTTTTGGGATTTCGTTTTCGAATATCTAAACGCAATATCAATATTTCCCCTCTCCGATATCAAAGTAAGAAGGTTGCAATATATAAGTCTCTTTACTTTGAATTGTTTGTTTGGGATGGAGAGAATTGTAATGTTTTTACGCATACAATAGTATTGTCTTTAAAGGCATTACCATAATATCACATTGGTCATTGGCAGTAGAAAAATAACACATACTCGTAGCATCAAAAAGTGTCAGAAGAGTCCAGATTGGTATATATAAATAGGAAATACATCAACATTCACAAAACCTTGTTACAGATGACCCGTCTGTTTTACACACTCGTAAAAGGGTGTAGATAGTACATCAGGCGAAATAATCATAATGAAAATTTTTAGCTGATAAATAGCAATTTTGACGAAAAGTTTTTTATATGGGATCATAATCTGCAATTGGAAACATTTTGGTGCTCATTCTGGTCGACGCTTGCGGTATTTGAACAATCATCCTTAGAATTCAGCAATCTGACCATACAAACAGCTTATTCACTCGACAACAAGAATCTAGGATCCAGATGTTTAAAAAGAAAATCTTACGTTGTTGTGGTTCCACTGAAGCAATAATGGTAACCCTCGCTGCTGTCACAAGGAAAGAAATCCAGAACAGATCCCTGTCCATTGTTGTTTGTTCAGAGCCTTTCACTGAATACAAACCAGTAGAATACCAGACTTGAGTATATTTATCAGTAATGGCATTGACATTTAGAAGCCATTTACTAATAATGAAATTTACTGATTAATAAATTAATAGGCAACACTTCTAATGAATGAGTTGACAAAACACTGAGGAATTGCTAAATGGTTTTAACATTTGATAAGGGATAAGTTATGGTTTTGGTTCAGGAGCCCTATTAGTTCAATATCGCTGAATGAGAGCGAATGGTCTATAAGCTTATTTCAAAAGTATTACTTGAACGAATAGTGATCACAAAATATTACAAACTCATTTTAGGTAAAGAAGCAAAATTAAACTCAGTTTTTGATGCTCATTAAATTTTTCCAAATATGGTTATTTGACCAAACAGATATAGAAAGATTACATTCTAGTACAAAATATCTTAGTTTTAAGTTTTTAAGAATAAATGTTTCTAACTATTGCCAGTATCGATTATGACTAGCTGAGCACGCCACTATACGGGCTGTGGCCAGACTGTTGTTCAGGGGACATCTTGCTGCTTGAAATGAGTGCAGCATTTGACTATCAACTAGATCAGCAATTTTATCATAAAATGAAATAATAAATGCCACCATATTTATATTATTTTACGACTTATTAATATTCAAAAATAAGTTTTGTAATCGTCAGAATTACATATGAAAACTACAACTATAAACATTTCCTTTTCATGCCAAAGCTAGCCGCCCTTCTTAATTGTATTTCTTTCTTAATGTGTTCTATTGTTAGTAACAAAAATCTGAAGTTAGCAATGAATTATTTTCAGCAACATGTTAAAACTAAACATAATCATGTACAGATAGCCTGTGTTCCTCTTTTTAAATGACAACGTATAATGGCAGAGTCTGGGATTTTACACAAACTACTCAAATATTTTAAGAAAATGTTACGTCATCTCTGTTGCTCTAATGATAACATGCGCCGAGTCTGGCCCTGATATTGTTTGCAACAAAGTAAGTTTGCTGATTTCGCAGTTAAGGCGCATTGTATGAAAACTTGCATATGAGCTGCATTAATTATAAGAAATGTTGGTCTTCATATCAAATTGACTTCAAAAAATGAACTTTGATGATATAAGAGTTCTTGCGGGTTTTATTAATATTACATTCATTTACAACAGCTTTAAGTTTGATTATAAATCGAAATGCATTTATAATTCTAAAAACGTCTACAGTCGAAGGTTATGAGTAAAAAGAGTTTAAAGGGTTTTGAGTTCTTTAGGAAAATGATTTTAGATTTATCTATGTTTATACCGTTTATGTACCATCATAGCTCTTTTGTTATCAAACAATCAGCAAATAGTCCCCACGTGATACTACTATGACAAATTTTGATGTTTTTGAAAACTAAAAACTTGTATATGTTCAATAGATCAGAAAACTTTTAAAAATAAAGTTAAAAACTATCACTGCGATAAGAAGGAGAAAATTTGTTTACATCCAAGGTTTCAATGTCAAAGTCATCAACACTGATGACATTATCAACCTCAGCAATCCCTTCTCCGCCAATTTGAAGCAGAACATACCCCATCGATTCTAGGATCAAGCATTAACCTATTATCTGTCAACCAATACCAGTTTGTCGAACTAGTTTATTCTTGTCCTAGCACATCAAAGGATGAAATTTGGAACTGGATTTGGTTTCATTCACGATGTTTTCGAGGATATTCCTCAAGCAATGTTGGATGAAAGCCTTGACGGTGTGAGAAGGTTTCAATGACTCATCACAACACTTACAAAGTGGATGCAGACTGACTAAAGGTTGCGATGTGCAAAGTGATAGAATAAGTCTTATGACGTGACGTACAGTGATGCCGGGGATAATTGAAAACAAATTGAAAACATCTGAAGAATGGTACAGTTATGAAAGATTAAGTAATGGGTTAAAGAGATACTCCCTGAATTGTTAGGATCACATTTGCCAAATGGGTGTCAGTAAAGCTGAAAAAAGGTTACTTCTATCAAAATTTAAGGCCAGTGATGCAAAAAAAAATTTTAATTTACCGAAAGAAGAAAATGGACAAATTTGAGTTATTAGTGTTTGTAAGTATTAGTATAAAATGGGCGTGTTGGTTTGCTTTTGCACATTTATAAGGCGCCTGTTGGATGTCCTTTTAAAGCTTTTAGTTGTTCATATGTTGTCCTTTGACGATGAATGTGTTGTTTCTTCGTTCAATGTTAGCATCAACCTTATCTTATAATATATCAAAGCTAAATGATATCATATACCAAACCCAAATGATATCATACATCAAACCCAAATGATATCATTTACCAAACCCAACTGATATCATATATGAAAGCCAATGCCAAAGATATCGTATATATCAAAGCCAAACGATATGTTGTCAAAATCACAGGATTTCCTTTTTAAGATGATGATATTATGTGCAGGTAAACTCCATCGTTGTGGTGATTAACCAGAATTTATAAAACAACTGCAAAACATTTTAAAGAAGTTACATTAACGTCAGCGATTAAGTAATGTTGAAGCCGGAGATAATTATCAAAGGAGCTGAAATTTAAAACAAAGGAGTTATGATGACAATGATTTTGGGTGTTTGTTATGAGAGGGGCAATAACGGGACTATCGATGATTATATATATATATATATATATATATATATATATATATATATACATTATTAACATTTATATGCAGGGATTGTTTTTACCCCTGAATTTTCTGTATTTTTTACTGACTAAATCTGTGTCTCTGTCATTCGGTCTGATTGACAACAACAATCGCAAGTTAAAAAAGTTTTACCATAATGGCAATGCAGGTAATTGTTGCGATTGTATGTCTCAGGACAAGATTGATAACGTCTTGAATTTTTTAGGATCATGTTACAAGCTAAAAAAAATCAGAAACCAAGTAGCGATAAGGAAGTTATTTTTTAGACGATCCAATGTATTTGCAAATCATATGGCATAGGGAAGTTAATTATTAATTTGGTGCTATTTTGACATGATACATATAACAATCTGGCGACGTTCATGGAAAAAAAACAATAAAGAAAAAAACACTTCCTCATAGAAATTTTATACTTCGAGATCGATGACGCCATAATGAAATTGTCTGATTCCATATGATTAGTTTCAAGATAAAGGAAAAGAAATTATCACATAGATATGGCAGCTTTACATGGCGATAGGTTTTTACTAATTATTGTCAGGTCATTATAAAATTCTAAAAATCAACCTTAATCTTATAAGATTGATCAATGTAAATCTTTGAAATAATGTTTATATGACGTAAGGGGAGATGACTCATCCTGCCATTGATGTTACAATAAAAAAAATTACATCTGTTTTCCAAGGCTGGAGAAGTAATTATCCGTTGATGATATTTTACATGCAGGTATCAAAGACATAAATCTGCCATATCTCATTTCATGATTGAAAAAAAAAATTTGAATTCGAAAATTTAATTTTTAGAAAAAGGATGACTAATTTTCTAGTATATTCATTTTAGTGGAGTGGAAACTTCCCAACACTCTCTCCGCAGATGTTTCAAGGTTCATAGATTCCGCTGGATTCCTCTTTAGCTACAGAAGTGTTATTTTTAGAAGAAATCAATCAGGTCTATCGATTAAATGTTCTCCAAACTCTCTTGTGTGCAATCGGTATGGCTGAAGGCATGACGTCACTTCAGCTCACAAGCCGCTTCTGACGTCACTTCTTGCTATGATAATGTAAATACATGAAAAACACCAAGAGTTTTTTGAAACAACATTTCATTTTATACTTACCTATCTTTATATATTAAATTATAAATTTAAAGTAATTCGGAACAGTTTTGATAAGAATTCAGTATTTGTTACTATAGACATGAAAAACACCAAGGTTTTTTTAAAACAACATTTACTTATATACTTACCTATCTAATCTATTATGTTGAAATTTAGTTGATGATGTTATCGTGCTTGTTTCACTTTAGTGGACAACGTCACAGTGATAAGTCGACATTCAGTTGATGATGTCATCATCCTCTTTTTCACATGGTTGACAACATCACAATGATATGTCTACATTTAGTTTATCGTGCGTTTTTCACTTAATGGACAGCATCACAGTAATCTGTTCCCATTTAGTTATGTTACTTTAGATGATGACATAACTATGATCTAACAGTATTTGTCAAATACTATCAAAATCAGTGTGTAAACTGAGGGAAATAAAACAGGTAAATACTTCAAGTTCAATATTCAAATGTTTTTTCTATGATTGTCTTGTTTACAATTGCACAGGATAAGATAAATGTACCACGTAAATAATTTAGGAAAGTTAAATCCGACAAGTACTGGTTGTTAGTCATTAGTGACGTCAGAGTGGACGTCTGTTTCATTTTGACATCACAGGCGTTCTCGTAATGACGTCACAGTGGTGTTTACAACTTTGAGATTATAGCTAGATCCAAGCTCTTTATCATCGCCTCTCCTAAATCAGTAATCAATTCACCCAAGCAAGTTCTGAATGTCAGAGGTGCACATTTAAGGCTTGCTGGGTCCTTATCAAATCGCTAGTTCTGATAGGATGTCTCTATAGAACGTTAAAACCCCCTAATAACACATTCATGTACTGCGAGAAAATCAAATCAGTCGATTGAACACAGTGCTGTTTTTCCCATAACGAGTTTCATGTACTTTGATGACGTTTGGGGAGTTTCCTGAGAACAAATACATGAACTGTGCGTCGTGATACTTTGGATTACAATGTAAAGTTTGCTTATGGAATTTGAAACATAGTTCTTGTAAAATGCATATCCCTTTGCAAGATGTCCATATTCATTGTTATATTATGTCACACTGTAAGCCGAATTTTAAGTCACAGTGAGGTTGGTTCCATTGTGATGTCACAGTGGTGTTTACAACCTTGAGCAGATGATACTAGTTTTATTATCGTCTCTGATAAACCAGTTATCAATTTACTGAAGCAAAGTCGAAATGTCAAAGAATCATGTCAAAGAAATGTCAAAGAAATGTCAGATGGTTATCAAATCAGCTGTGTTGATAAGGTCTCGTTATAACACATTAATGGTCCCTTATTATATATTCAGATATTTTTAGATGCATAAATCAATCACGATAATGCGTCTTTCAAATTCTTGATGTTATGATGTTATGATAACTATAGTCGTGTCCTTTGTATTGAATTAAACTCAATATGGCAAAGTCAATACGTATAACAAATTTCTTTCCGTTTAAGATTCTATGGTGTATTAAAAAGGAAGAAAACCAACATATACCCATGGTCAGATTTATTGCCTTCTTAAAAAATTCATGAAAGACTCATCAGTATCTTATTAATCATATAATTTTGAGAAATTCTTAAAGCTCCTTAAAATCCATTTTGCAAAATCATTTTTACTGTATGTTACTATTCAAATGTGTATGCATACTGTGTATCAAACTGAGAATCATAATGTAAAAAGGGTTCAATTTCAAATTAAATGAAATTGCATCAAAGTGAAAAGGTATTGCTGAATGTCCACATTCTGTTTTCTTGCAGTTCACCTCAGTTTACCCTACTCAGTATTCCTTTTAGAACTTTAGGTGAAGCGTGAGTAATAAGACGATTATATTCTCAATTTACATGTCCCTTGTGATTGATAACTCTGGTTTAACATTGACATTGTATTATATTCACAAGAAAGCCTTTACAAATGGAAAAACGTAACAGAGGAAAATAATTTTATAGAGACAATGAACGTCATATGTCAAAAATTTCTACATATGGGTCATGGTAAAAAAAAATTTCAAAAGCACCATCTGTATTCATAGAATGCTCTTTTTCAATTTTCTCGTTGTTTTGCGTTCACCAAAGAATATTAGAATAATCAACAAGATGCGAGGAATTCCGTTTTATCTGTCCTGAGCGGATTATTGTTATAAATTCCGGAGCTTTAGCGAGGAAGTTATCACAATAATTCACGAGGGACAGATAAACCGTAATTCTGAGCTTCGAGTTGTTTATTCTTTTTCTTACCCAAGTCAAATCTAAAAATATTTACGGTACTTTTGGAAAATACCCTTATGAAGGCGAGTTGCAAGTAAACTCGGTCATTGTATTCGTGGCGTAGTTAAATGTAGTCTCTGCAATTCATTACATGTGTGTGGATCATACATTAAGCAAGACAATCCTGAATGAACGAAATAGTAAAACAAACCATATATAAAACATTTTACGTTTCTTATTATTTGATACGAAATTAAAAACAATGTTTGTTTTGACGTCTCTTTGGCACGGGTAAGCTGGACTCACTGAACGAATGAAAAGAAATAGTTCTGTCAGCCAATCAGATCTCGAGTTATTTTTAGAAAAACTCTTATTCCCGTGACCATTATGAAAACTTTAATACCCGGCATATTTGTGCCCGCTTGGGTAAGAAAACGAAGTTAACCGTCATTGTTTTTATATATAGGTACTGGAATCCGTTTTTTATGTATAATTTGTTCAAATCTGTGTCTCTTAAAATATGTAAGTTTGTTCTTATAGGGTTAAACGTTTCTTTGATAAACCAGGATATCCATTTTTCAAGATACTAATGCAAAATATATTTTCTTTAAAGGGGTAATCTTCTCATTAATCAACCCGGTTACACGTAATCGGACAAAGAAAATGTCATGGATAAAGTGTAAACCTCATACGCCATTTCATTGTGAACACCTTTAAATGATTTCATCTAAGTGAATGGATTTTCGTAGCTTAAACGAACTTTATACATTTGCGCACTGAGCATACCCCTTATAGGTAGCTCTCGCTCGGGAAATACTAATATCTAATCGTAAACATAGGACATTCATATAATATCCTATTTCTACGACTGTAGCTATAAGAAGAAATAGTTTGCTATGCCACAATGATACAGATTGTACCACATTCTTAACTGTGCAAACGGAAGAAGTAAACAAGGAAAGTGTTTGAATGTGTCTCTAATGGCCGATGCTATAAGGGAAGTAACTCATATTACACATTTCCTCATTTTGAAGCGCACATAAAACTAACAGTTAACACCTAATGAGCAGTTTCTTTAGGCCTTGACTCAACCTCTAAATTGTTTTTATAGCTTCATATATTTGTTATTGTACGTATCCATAAAAAAACATAAAATCATATTTAATCACATAGAGCCGATTTCCATACTAACATCGTTCAATATCAAGAGAGATGTGGTTAAAATGTTTCGTCTCGGTCACCTTTTTAAATCTTATGTGACGCAAAAACAGATTTCCTAAATGGGAATTTACTGTGTTGATGAATGGGATTAGATTATTTGTCTTTAGTCATCAGAATGTTTCGCAGACAACAGAAAAATAAGACAGTTGATATCACCAGGCATTATGATAAGAATACGAATACGAATAGTCTGCACAAAGCATATGTTTCATATGAAGCATTTAGGATGCTTAGAAGCATCATTTTAAGCTAAGAAGCATCCCTTTATGCTTAGAAGTATCCCTTTACCCTTTATGCTTAGAAGTATCCCTTTATGCTTAGAAGTATCCCTTCATGCTTAGAAGCATCCCTTTATGCTTAGAAGTATTCCTTTATGCTTAGAAGTATTCCTTTATGCTCAGAAGCATCCCTTTATGCTTAGAAGCATCCCTTTATGCTTAGAAGTATCCCTTTATGCTCAGAAGTATCCCTTTATGCTTAGAAGTATCCCTTTATGCTTAGAAGTATCCCTTTAGAAGTATCCCTTTATGCTTAGAAGTATCCCTTTATGCTAAGAATAATCCCTTTATGCTTAGAAGTATCCTTTTATGCTTAGAAGTATTCCTTTATGCTGAGAAGTATCCCTTTATGCTTAAAAGTATCCCTTTATGCTTAGAAGTATTCCTTTATGCTTAGAAGTATCCCTTTATGCTTAGAAGTATCCCTTTATGCTTAGAAGCATCCCTTTATGCTTAGAAGTATCCCTTTATGCTTAGAAGTATTCCTTTATGCTTAGAAGTATTCCTTTATGCTCAGAAGTATCCCTTTATGCTTAGAAGCATCCCTTTATGCTTAGAAGTATCCCTTTATGCTTAGAAGTATTTCTTTATGCTTAGAAGTATCCCTTTATGCTTAGAAGCATCCCTTTATGCTTAGAAGTATCCCTTTATGCTTAAAGTATCCCTTTATGCTAAGAATAATCCCTTTATGCTTAGAAGCATCCCTTTCGTATAAAACATTTTGTCAGCAAAAGGCATTTCTTTTGTATGAAACATTTAGTCTGCACCATGTATTCCTTTCGTAGAAAGAATTTTGGCAGCAAAAGGCATTTCTTTCATTTGAAGCATTTAGTCTGCATAAAATAATTCCTTCATATCAAGCATTTAGTTTGCACAAAACCGTTTCTTTCACATAAAACAATATTTTTGTACAAAGCATTACCTTCATAGAAATCATACTTCTACACAAAAACATTCCCTTCACAATAAGCATAAGAAACGTTTACTTTAAAAACATTTGTAAATCATTTGAATCATTCGTATTAATTTTTTAGTGTTCATGAAGTACTACAATTATGTGTAAATAAGTGCCTTAACAAATGGATTCATATTTTTGAGCTTATATAACGTTAGAAAATATATCAATAAAACTGTCACAGCATTGACATAGGAACTACCTTTCATTTGAATCTATCTCATTTTGTAAATATCTGTTTACACAAAAATTCTTAAATTTTTCATCAATTTTATGAAGTAATTGGTAACAAATATAAATTTCCTTCTTTTTTTCGAATGAGTAACATTAATTTCAATCAATAATTTTCCTTTTTTACAAAATATTTTGAAGGTTTATCCAGCACGCGGTATTAATAAATTTTGTTAGATAGTGCTTCATTTTTCTTACATATCCATAATTTTTCTATAAATCATTTCCCTACCAATGTTTGCATTTCTTTAAGTTATCGTTATCAGTGTGTTGAGCAATATAAACTTGTAAAACGTTACATATTGATTATAATTATCATTGAATGACATTAAAACGAAGCGCTCGTAAAATTTCCACTAAGGCATTTAGGAACGCGATCATTCTGAAACCCTGTTATGAGAAAATGACTATTTGTTCAACTACCTTTAGGAATCAATTACAGCCTAAATGTAGAAGAGAGTTACAATGGTTTTGGCACACTCGCTACAGTTTCTCTAGGATTAGGGTGAAGAAAACGAATAGGACATTCATACGTCCATAGGCTTCGAACCCAAACAGGGGCGGGATAGCGCAGTGGTTAGCGCGTTCGGCTTCGGATCAGGAGGTCCGTGGTTCGAATCCCGCCAGGGAACTGTTCTACACGCAGTCAGGTTTGGGTGCAATGCTACACTGAAATCCAGGGCAGTACCACCCATGGTTCGCTAGTTCCAGCCGATGCTCGCAGGTTTCACCGCAATGCATAGCCACAATGGTGTTGCGGGCTTTCTCCCTGCAATAATACTAGCAGCCGAGATATAAGTGAAATAATCTTGAAAGCGGCGTTAAAAACCAACTCAACTCGAACCCAACCCCTCAAAATCAGGCGAAACCGCCACGACTAACACTGCTAACAACTCACGAATTCGCTTTTAACAGTCGGTAGTTAAAGGGACACAGAGTATGTTGTTGGAGTGAAATATGTCAAACTTTATAAATGTATTTATTTTATCGTGAAGAAGTGGTTGTCTCTGAAAATCACCAACGTATTGCTTATCAGTTCTGTAGGGAGACAATAAACAATTTTAAGTTGTAAGTTATAGTAAAAAAACTGCACAAATTACGCGCGCAAATTACTCAAACGTAAGTTTTGAAACTTTTTACAGCAGTTACAAGGGAATATATGTTGATAGTTGTTATTGGATTAATTCCCTAATATTCTCCCGCCAGGGGCTCGGCAACTTTGTCTGCAGTAGAGAACTGTTCTACACGCAGTCAGGTTTGGGTGCAATGCTACACTGAATTTCAGCGCAGTACCACCCATGGTTCGCTAGTTCCAGCCGATGCTCGCAGGTTTCACCGCAATGCATAGCCACTATAGTGTTGCGGGCTTTCTCCCTGCAATAATACTAGCAGCCGCGATATAAGTGAAATAATCTTGAAAGCGGCGTTAAACCCCAACTCACCTCACCTCACCCCCTAATATTCGAATAAATGAGATACACAATTCTCACTTATTAACACCTATATGGCGTTTTTTCTATTATCCTTGAAAACGAGAAAAATCCTAATTTTGGAATTTTGAGATAAAGATGCAAGTTTAGGGATGGTAGATGGTATTTCGGCTTTTATTTCAGCCAAATAAAAATTCATGAAACAATTTCTGTATCTTTTAAGTTACTTAGGTAATCTTAAATTGAAAATATAAAAACTCATTCAGGCTATAAAGTTAACTCTAACGAATATCTCACCCTATATTCCAAACGTTAACATATTCCTAGTTCAGCCGTTTTCAACAATAGATATTTCCGTTTTGTGCACAAGTGGCACTCAAGATGTTTAACATCAATTTTAACTTCGGCCGCCTAAGCGTTTTCATAATTGATTGTAGGTTGATTATAATGAATATTAAAGATCAAATTGCATCAATAGAAAGCTAATGTGAGTGCATTTTGCCTAATATGCCCTGAAACATTCAATCTGAGCGCAAAAAAGCGTGTTATAGAGCCTTTAAGAAAACTCAGATTCGTGCTTTCCGGTAGAAAACCTCAAAGGATCTAAAAACTATGATTACCTTGGGACATGTATCATTTAAATAAGATACAACAAGAGGAGAAATAACGACCGAGGTATATATACTTATTCATATGTGTTTATTGCACTATATCCGCCAGCCGGCGCTGATATTACATTACACATGACAGTATGTACATTTATATACATATACTATACACAACAATGTTTATATACAGGTGTATATATACATAACAACAATAGACAACGTCAACACTGCATATTCACAAACAATACTGTAACAAACAAGTCGACAAGCTCGTACATAACAATACTCATATCGGTGAAGCGTCTTAAAATACCCAGGTTTAAATAGACATAAATAAATACAGCAATGACTAGAATGGTTAAGAATAACGATTCCTTCGTTTGCCTTTGCCTAATTCTGTTTAGATTAGGCAAGTGACTAGGATGGTTCTGTGACGATATCACTTCTTTGGTTCAATGTTTTTGCGTTATTGTATCGCCATTATATATAAAAATACAAAGGTTTTTGACTAGAAATTGGTGAAGAGTGAAATTCTGTTCTTGGCTAGTAGATTAAAGTCAAACATTTCAGCAGTCATGGATGTTTCGTTCATAAAACTAGCGTTTTCTTGCTTCAGTCGAGGGATATCGAAACTATAGATTCTTATTCCCACATGAATTGTTTTCTGTGTTTCTTTTCTTAGGATGTCAGTCGAGTAGAGATACGAGCTTCGGTTATTCATACCCTCTGCGCATGCGCATACAAATTCAACAAATTGCACTATTTTCTTCAATGAAGTCCCATATTTGAGTTCAATCACCACGTCTCACATCACGATTTAGCTCGACTTGAACATATCGCACAGCAACCTCTCAATGGGAATACTACCGATGGTGCGGCGGAAGAATATTTCCTCGATTGTTCGCGCACTTATTGTTCTGAGCGCAGGGAGAAGAAGAAGCAGTTTGCCGAAGCGCATCTTGCTAGCAGGGTGCTGGGTGAAGGTGTACTCGCTAAGCATTATCTGCCCCTGGTCTTGAAGGGTCTCCACCTGCATGGCGTCACGAAGTCCGCGGGTCTCTGCGGGGAGAGAAAAAAATTAAGAAATTAACTCAAGAAATTTATAAGTGAGAATTTTGGTATATGAATATTTCTAGAATAGTTGTCAATGCTTGTTCAGGGGCAAAATGATCCTCGTTTTTCACTCTCAGTTAAATCAACAGTAACTGGATTGCCAAGCTTGTCATGTCAAAAACCTTTTCAAAACTTTTTATCGAATTTCTCTTTAATATCCTATTTTATCTAATAAATGTTTTGCTCTGTGTTCAGAGTAGTATGAAAGAAACACTAATATGATCATTAAGATGAGAAAATGTTTATGGTTGTTCGCGGATAATTTTGACTGCTGATATTCTTCGAATAGCTGAACTTCATGGCTGACTCACCACACTTGAAGAGTACGATGGCTTTGAGACAGGCGTACTCTGTGGCGTCCACTCTGAGGTTATTGAAGCGAGAGATGACATCTTGGAGCTGACGGATCTGTGCGTACACTGTGGAGGTCTTGTCTGACGTCAGCGTCTCCGTCGTCATTCCTCCGCCGGCCAGTAGAGAAGCTGCAAGCAGGGGTAGGGTTAACAATGTGCGGGGGGTGACAAGTGTTGCGTAGAATACTAACTTATGTATTTAAAAGTATATTTTACAAATGATCGGAGAGTTCTGGATTGTGCCCAAATTTTCTGCAAGTGCAGAGACGAGTAAATTAAGTCTTCCTTAAAGACCATTTTAGAAGATGTATTGTTCAAAGCGAGCTATTTATAAGGATAGTTGTCTTTACTGCATGTATTCTATGTTTCAATGTGCTTGATAACAGTGTTAGTTGCTATCCAGAGAGGTCTCATTTATGTAATAAAGAATTTCATTGTTATCTTTCAAAAAAATTTCAACTTCAAAACTTCAAAATTAATTTCCTCAAAAGAGTTCAACTAACCGGCATCAATAGGTAGAGCCCATTGCGCAGCACTGAGGACAAACAGCTCGTTCCAAGACTCCTCAAGAAGGATTGCTTGGTCCCGGAACGGAAGTTGAAGGAATGATGGGATATTCCTGGCCCACTTGACAGACATAAACAGAAGCCGAGCCGCAGTTTCGTATGTGTTCTCAGCAGCCGCATTTACGTAAGAGCTGTGGTCGATGTTGTTCTGTAGGAGCTGCTGAGGCGTGGGGAACTGTGGAGGGGGTGGTGGGATTGTCCCTCCTGGGGTGGATGTTTTGTAGGGAGCGTGGAACGATGACCCGGATGAAGATGACGAGTTGGGTGTTGACATCGAGAGGGAAGGCATTGATGTGTCGGAGTTCCTGCTCGAGGAGGGCGAATCTGGAAAAAATGATTGAGTTTAATCTTAAAGATTTAACAAATTCACATTCAAAAACGTTTTGCCATAATGTGACATTGTAGAATGTAATGATATATTATCTTCTGAAGAATGAATGAAAACTTTTGTAAAAAGACTCATATGACTTGTACAACTCCAAAAACCTTTTTATGATGTTTATGAAATGGGAAGACACTGTCAGTTGAAATGTATGCAATGTACGAATGCTGTATACAAATTTACCTTTCAAACTCTCATCATGCTTTGATTTGTTGGGGCTGGGTGATCTCCCTTTGATTGACTCAGGAGAGGGCGCTGTTTTCACCTTTGACCTCTTGACGTCATCGTCGCTTTCTGTGTGACTGCTGTTGCTGCTGTTACTGCTGGTGAGACTGTCGTTCATTGGTGGCATGGGAGGGATGGGATGATGGTGGATGCCATTGGTCAGTCCGGTCACGTGAATCATGTTGCTAGGCATTGAGGTTGGAGTGATTCCGGCGCCAGCAAGCAAACTGTTTCGTCTGTGTTGTTCGGCCATTTGTAGGTGAAGATGGGAGAAAGCAGGGTAACCGTATTCTGGTGCCATGGCAACGGGAGAACTGTATTGGGGGTACTGAGGAAAGTCAAATCTGGGGAGAAATAATTATTTTTGTCAATATTCAATACTTTTCGTCATATTAGATATTTTTAGATAGTTTTTATGTCAGATACTCTAGATGATTGATTTACTTAGGTTCCAACCATGTAGTTATATTTAAACACAAAATACAAGAAACGATTCAAATTATTCTAAACGTGTTGTTGTTTTTGTTATTATTGTGGATTGTTATCATACCGTTGCTCTTAAATCGTCTGAGAAAATAGTATTTAAAAATGTTCCAACTGGGTACCTTGGCCGATCCATGAAGTCTGACAAAGGGGCGTAACTCTGTTTCTCATCCAATCTCAGTCCATCCGGGCTGTCTCGTTTGTATTGGTAACACCTCGGCGCCCTCTCGTGTTGAACGGCTGTGAAAGGGTTAAAGTGTTTCAGTAAATAGATTGATTACACTCCATAATTGAGATAGCATCTTTAACAGAACCAACAATTAAGCCTGTTTTCATCTATTACACCTGCGGCTGAGTCACATCGGCAAGTTCTCACTGTCCCATAAACATATTGAATTGAACCACTTGTGCGGCCCTTTCTAGAACCGTGATTTCGTGGTGAAGACATAATTAATTAAAGAAAAGGAATATTGTGAGAATTCTTAAATTTCATAGCTGGCTGTTTGACTTGAAAACGTAATTGATAAATTATTCATATCACCACATAGCCATTCTTGTTGGTTTTGATTGAGCATAATTGACGCACAAATAAAATGCGAGCGCTCGATATATCAGGTAGCGCGCGTATAACTCAAAAGTTGGAGTGGCTTTTATCACGGCTCCGATTTCCTTCGTTCTTAGACCCTAGTCAGAAAGCTGCCTCGGAATCAATAGGTTCTTTACAAAACTGGGATCGAATAAAGAATGCGGAGGGAAACGAAACGAAAGCAAACAAGAAGTGCTGTCGTTTTCCCAGCCAAGTCCGACTGATAGAGTCCCGAATCAACTGGCTTCCATGCTCTACTGCAAATATCGGCCCGGATAAATATCACAGCCAGACTCTCCGTCTGACATGGGAGGTAATTGGTGACGGACATATTCAACGAACTTGAGTAATACTCGTTGGAGCCACTTCAGTTCGTTTTAACTTGCTCAAATCTTAATTTTAGATATTGGCCGGGTATCACGTGCAATGAAAGAGGCGAAAACGGCTCTTACAGTCTCACAAGAAAAGGGGCTTTAAATATGAGAAACTGTCGCTATTGATCGAAACTTTGAGACAAAAAGAAGGGATTTTATAACCTTTGATTTTTCCCTAGCTTTATTACGTGATTAACTTGTTAAATTCTGGCTGCTAAAAGTTTAGCCTAAGTTTTCGATGATCAACCTACCCTAAAACCTGAATTATCACGTTTCTACATAGTGCAAACAATGAGGGGGATAACTGATGTTTGTAAATGTTTCGCATGGATTACCTTGTGTTAGGTGAAGAGATTTGCTTATGATGAATTAATCTATCAACAAACATAGAAGCGTGTGTCTCGTTCACTTTCGAGAGTGGCGCGTGTATGCACGTGCGCGTGTAGGTACAAGGTAACCCGTATGTTCAACAGATTAGCTGCAGGTGGACAGGTAAACTTAACGGGATCACAAACAGAGGCACGCAGTCGAGTAGGGACTTACTTATTCATACTCAATTATTCAGGAATAATCGGAAATCAGTTAGTTCAATTTCTAATCTCAGTGAGAACTGACAGCTACTCCACGTGACGGGTCCGAGATCTCGCGAGAGTGTCAAGTCACGTGTTTTCTCGAATGGCTCGTGCGCCGGAAACTTTAAACCGAGGACTCTGGGAACGTTCAGGTGACGACTGAAGGCAAACCTTGACAAATCTGATACAAAATCGAATAGCGATGTCTGCATTCATGTGATAGAGTATAACCCAGCTGTTTACATTCTAATTCGTGGTTTTGATCCCGTAAATATGATTACTGAACCACTCGCTCCGCCTTGCTCACGTCTCTCCGCGTTAAGATGGAGTCCCGGACGTGACAAATGTTTAATGGTATAATGGCTTCCGTCGTTAAGTTGACAAACACTCGCAAACACACCAGTGTAAGAAACACTCTATCAATACAGCAAGTCGGCGGGTAAATATAACCGTCATACACAGTTGGATCACTTTCAATTTGTTGACTTTTTTATGACTACGCGTGCCTAATTTGATTAGATATTCAATTGTATGTTGACGTTTTGGTGCCTTAATTTCATTTACCTGTATTGTTGTTTGAATTCTGAGAACAACAAGTTCTATCAGCTTGGTAAAACGTTCTTAGCTATGATAAATTATAGTCGGTGATGCATTCATAGAGCATTGTGATTAAGTTCTCATTTCGAATCACTTGTAGGGCCTACCCTTTTTAGGGTAGATGAGTATTTTTTTCTCATTGATCATGGTAACTTTTAAAAATATACAAAGTCTCACTATAACCCATTTCAGCAAAATGCAATCTCATTAAAATGATATTATAATTTTGTTGCATAACTTACACCGATGATAAGTAGATTAAGATCTTACATTATCAAGATTGGGCAAAACGCTGAAGAGTACAAAAACACACGTTGAATAGATAAAAAAGAGACACTCTTTATCTTTTATCTAAACTCAAAATACTCACCGTCCTTATTCATTTTGACTTCAAGACATTTCTTGAAACGGCATGCTTGACATTGGTTTCTTCGTGCAACATCGACGACGCAGTTTCCATTCTCCTTGCATACGTAATCAAGATTGCGGCGTATGCTACGCTTGAAGAACCCTCTACATCCGTCGCAACTCTGTACCCCGTAGTGTTTCCCTGAGGCCTTGTCACCGCACACTAAACACAGGGCGTCTGGCTTCTTCATATTTAGGGTACTGCTGTCAACTGTGGGGGAGAAGAAAATTTTTATTTTGGAGGGAAATAAGATTTTGAGAATATATGAAATTTTAGAATGAGAGATATTGCTGAGTTACCTTCTTTCTTGGATTAACAACTTCTTCATGAGTACTAATGTGACCATGAAGCAAATCGATTCAACTAAAGTTTCGTCTAACTCTAATGATACATTGTGTGATCATTGATATTTTAAAGGTTAAATGTTAATAACTAATGGTGGATTTGTGAAAGTAAGTCCGGTTATATCTGAAAATGAAACTTAAAACCTAACTAGAAAAACAGCAAAGATTATCATGTACAATTTATTATCATGTAGAGAAGTTTCAATATCAATTTGACGACATAAAATTAAAATCATTAAAAAATTCAACTTTGTTTTTTTTTAGCTTTGCTATAGGAAACAGGTAACATAAAGTGAACAAAGGTAAGTGAAATTAAAAAAATAATTGTTATGAGAAGAAAATATACAAATTTTCTCAAATATTTTATCATTAATTATTAAAGTCATATCAGAATTGTTTTGCTTCCAAAACTAATCTCAAAATAGGAAAATTTAATCTGGAACTAAAGAAGAAAAGCTTTTTGTTAATTCAAAAATAATAAATAAATAAATCACCAAACATATTGCATGTGCCCTCACCCCGTCCGTTCGATTCAAGATGTTTTCTGCAAGTGACCCGACGGGGTAATGGAGTACTCAGAATGCATTGCGATTAAACCGGCGATTACTGCTAAAAATCTTCTTAACATAGTAATATTACGATTCTTTTGTTCGCTCAAAACTGTCATTGTTATTATTAATTTGGTCTCTTATTGCATTAACTGACGAGAAGTTGGCAATGAAAGGCTGCGAGCGCCCCCTCCGTGTAATGGCTTTCAATATTTAGGGATATAGTCGTATTATTATGATGTCTTGAGTAATAGTTCTGATCGTTTGCCGTAGTAAAATTGCTCCCGGCGTTAGAAACCAAAACTGGTAGTAAAGAATATGACTTATTAATAAAATAGATCTTATTTTGGCGACTATGAAGTTAAGTACTTATATCACGGGTCAATGTGGTTGATATATGTACTTCGACCTGAACTGTTCTATGGAAAGTAAAGCAATAGAAACAAATTATGCTGAAATATTTCTTTTTGATACATTTCTTGAATAAAACGATTTTCATATTCAATTCGCGTTATTGAATTCTAAAAAAAGTTGTAATAAAACAAGTAATAACATAGAATTTATCTTTAATTTTTAAATTAATTCTTTTCCTAAATATGACAACTCTGAAAGTTTATACTTTTTGGGTAGCGGAGCATAAACATAACGTTTGATTAAATTTTGTACTGCGCAGAAATAAGAATCAATAAATTAAGACAATACAAGACTATATTATGGACGAATAAAGAAGTTGTCATCCATAACATCGTCTTGTATCGCTACACCAACCTGTAAATGCCTTTGGAGAAATTCAATAAATTAAGACCATTTGAATGTCTCTATATGACATCTTATTTTTCATTAGTATTGCTCACAACCTATATATTGATAAAACGTCCTTTTTCCAATATCTAAAACCATTGATAAACAATATTCCTATTTCAAGATACAATTACCACAACAGCGATATCGAATTTGCATAAAAGTTAATTTATAAAACCAATATCTTTCAACGCTTATTTTTAATAAATATCACCAAATCAATATAGTGTCTCAACTGTGAAATGGGAGGTTATTTTTATTTGTTTTGTCCCCAATGATAAAACATCAACAATATCTCTATTGCAGAATGGGAGGTGTTTTACCTTTTTTAAAGCACACCTGTAATCACATGATCAAAGGAAACCGCCGCGCCTTTTACTTGAGAGCAGCAGATGCCTACTTGAAGAGGGTCACCTCAGCGTAAAGTCCCCCTCCCCCTCCCGGGGCCAATGATCTAATCCGCGATGGAAGAAGTTAAGAACACAGAGACCGGCTCAGTGACGGATCTCATTTCGGGATAGCCTACCTGAGTAATAAGTTTCATCATCAGCTTGCATTTCAATTAAAGTGTTCAATAGAGTCTATTGTTTTACAAGTGCACGTGTGGCTTTTGTTAATCCAGCGTTCCTATCATTAAGATCGAGAGGGCGGAGGAAAGTGTATTATTACCCGAGCGTTTACAAGAGTGATTAAGTCTTTGTTTTCCTGATAAAACTAAAAGGTGTTATAAAGAACAACAACGCTCTATGGAGAACACCTTTGGCGAGAATGTATTATTTTATGGACGATCTAGGCAAATTGTTGTGTAGATATATTTGGCTTATTCACATATCACATTAGTATGATATAATCACTAAAATCATTACGATATATGTGTTATTCCCTATATTTAATATTGGTAACAAAAAGGTATGAATTTGACCAATTTTGAATTGTTCTTGTCCTATGCTAATAGTCTCTAATTATGCTTCCGATTTATTTTTAAAATAATTTCTTTTTTTTAACATATATGTTATAAACAATCAAATTCGAAAAAAAGAATACATAAATCTAATAAATGCAAGTCATAATTAAGAGGTGTCAATTTTGTGGAACAAAAAGGTTATTAATCATACATTGCTTACCATAAACACTGTTATTATCATAAGCTATAACTTTAAACACATCAACTACAAATATCTGATTTTAACATTCTGAAATATTTCAAGTTACTTTTTAAATTTTTTAACTATGAAAATAGGAACATGTAATTGACACTCGTTTAACTTAATGAGTAAAATAATTTTCAATGATTTGCGAAGTAAGCATCTTTGAACTCATCTCGGTTTTTCTACAGAGCCAGTACAAATACGAAATTTTAAAATATTTTTTCTACAGTTTTTACACATTTACGCACAGTTACATCTTAAATCATGTTTTAAATGTTAATTTATTTGGAGTATTTATTGAAATTCATTTAAACATACAACATTTCGAATATTCTTACTTAACGTTTTGAAGAATTGTATGTTTTATATTTCCTTTCCCTTATAATATATTTCTCATTCACTACAACACCTAACATATATTCAAATTCTCATGCCTATTGTTTTAGTAGATAGATTATTTACTGGTGTACAAAAGAAAATTTCAGAAATATTTTAAATATGAAAACAAAATGATCAGACCTTTCAGAAGTGAAAGTTGATTTTTTTAAAAAGTCGAATGTTAAATTTATGCAAAAATAAGAAAATGAAATTCGTGTTGTTATGTGAAAATGCCAAAAAATCAACAACGGTAAATCCTGCGTTCAAATGTCTAAAAATTTCACATGTAAACATTTTCTGTTGAAATTACCTATGAACTTATCAATAAACTCATCCAAACTTTCTTTTCAACGAGTTTCACATGCAAATATTTTCTCTGTTTTAAACATTTTACCTCTATGTATATCAATAAACTCATCTAAACTGTCTGTTCAACGAAATTCACATAGAAATACATTCTCTCTATGTATTTCACCCAAAAACAAATAATTCATATCATCCACACTTGCTGTTCTTCGAATTTAACATGTACATGCTATCTGTTCCAACTATTTTACCTATGAACATATCTATTAACTCACCCAAACTTTCTGTTCCGACTATGGCACTCATGATGATTTGTATGGGAGTCGTAGCCCAGGTAGATAATATTTCACCTGTCGTGTCCCTTTGATCTCTGCGCTAATGCAGTGGGGAACTTAATCGAGTTGAGAGACAGATCGAGAATGAGTGATCACCCTTCTCTACCCCCTTTTACGTTAAAGCTCTGGGAATCTGCAGATGTAGGAGACAATCGAATGAAGCGATCTGATTGGTCGACACGCCCACAGCAAAGCGGTTCCATTGAGGGCCAATTTAACTCCGCGCAGAAGCTGGTGACTTATCAAATCGTGTTGGTTTAATGCGCAATGTACCGTGACCGCATTTTAACCGCTCAGCGTGTAAACAATGCACCCGTTGATTGGCAAAGCGGCTAAACGTTGATCCCCAAGCCGCTAGCGTTACGGGTAGATTCCGCTATTCTTTCACCATCAGCGAGAAAGCTCCACACCCGTTCAAGTGTTACCCCGTAAACGCTGATCTTTGTACCCGACAATTAAGAGTAAATATTACTCTTCCCCGTGTTGGAGTGAATCGAGAATAATACTCCCGGCATTATGATGAAATTATTACACGTGGTTAATCTTTTGAAGAAATATTTGTATCGCTGTGCGTCTTCTAAGGAAATAGTAAATTACGCGCGGTTTTTGTTTGTTCTGGGAGTTCATTATATGTATCTGTTTTGCTTCAAATGTTTCTTGTTTGTGAAGTTAGTTAACTACAGGTGTTTTAAAATTGTCTGTTATTTCTATTATCAGTCCTTCTTTGTGGTCGGTGTAGATGATATTTCTGGAGGTATTTGGGTTCAGTGTAAAGAAACTTTTGTAGTTTTAAAACTCTATGGATATTTTAGTCAAGTGTTTTTTATCTTATATTTGCTCAAAATACTTAGTGCAAAATTTCATTCCATTCTGGATTTAAAAAAATCGTATTTACAAACTGATAATCCGTAGTTGCAGAAATAATGTCACGTGTAAAGCCAAAACCCCCATGTACCCTTTATGTCCACAAGAAAATATTTTCCATTGCCAGTAATGTAAAACATGTATATCTTAAAAAGTATTTATGGATATTTCTTTTGTCGTATGAAATAAATTAATAACTATTTGATATCAAATATATTGATACCCTATTACTCCAATTATACTAATGTAAATTTTGACATATAATATTGTAATTTTGAAGTGTAAAATTGTAATTCTGACATATAAAATGAAATTTTGATTTTGAATTTATCGAGTAAGGAAATATTATTTGCATGATTTAGGGGTTGACTTTATAGCAAAAGAACGTAGTGACAAACAAGCGCGATCTTTGATTAACGTCATGAATTTTTTGTGGATCATCATAATGTTATTAAACACAAAATGATGTATCATGAATTAAGATATATCCAAACATGTCGTTGATTAATTCTTCCTGACAAATTTGACGTCCATGTAAGATTTGTCTATATTTTGGCAAAAGTACTATCAATTCACGTCGACAAACTTACCTTGTTTTTATATCAAAATTTTATTCAAAAGAAATGATTGATTAAAAGTTATCCATTTTAGGGAAACGTTATGTATATTGATGTAATATGTATATTTATATAGGAATATGTAGAGAGATAAGATTCATATATACACATGTAAAGACAGAGAAGAGTGTAGTTAAAAAAAGATATAAAAAATACTAAAATGATTATTTCATCAAATCTTTCTTAGAATAATATATATTCATAAAATTCGTTAAAAATCTGAAAATTGAAAAATACGAAAATGATTTCATCAAATCTTTCTTAGAATGATATATATCTATGAAATTCTTTAAAGATCTGAAAATTATCATTATAAGAATAATTCATTATCATTGATAAGAAGTCCGAATACCAGTACCTAGTAATGCATTTTGTATTAATAATATCACCACGTACCAGTTGTTAACAGATAACATCTTGAAGAAAACTACTCAGCAATAAAAAAATTGTTTTGCTAATCTTTCAAATTGTCATCAAATCTGTACGTATGAAAATGAAGTTATCTGCGTTAACACCCTGATCTTTGGACGGTTGCAAAATGATTATGTTATTAAACAACTACTAAGTATCTGTGCGATATCTTTTTCAGAGGATGTTAGTTCTCTCCCTTCGATTAAGTGTCTTTCTAAAACATGTTTCACGTGATTACGTTTTGTAACAAAATCCTCATGACAAAATTACCTATAATCATTCATATTATGTTTTATTTCATTTCTTCAAATTTCTATTAGGTTCAAACTAATTGTAATTACTTTAAGGACCCGTCTAACGTTTAGAATTTACCGTTAAACATCAGAAAGTGGACTTCTGTCGAAGATCAGAAAGAAAAATTTGTAAATGACATGTAAAGATACAGAAATGTATATATGTTCGAATGACAAGGCTTGTTTTAGGTATATGAAATTGTTTGTCACAAAATCTTACAAACTTACAGTTGACTACAGTTGAAAGCCCTAGTATTTTGACGCAAAAATGTTTGTTTGCTATAAAAGTTTATACCAAAACAAATAAAGTTATTTTATTTGTAGTGAAAAGTTGGTTAGATGATTGTTAAGATGTAAATGTTAAACAGATTGATTAAGTGTGTATGAGGATATTTTATGAAGATGGGGTAACATAAATCTTTCTTGATTTTGTATGTAGTTTTTTTTTATAAAATAAAATATTTCACTGAAATCAAAGAAAATTAATTTGGCACGCCAAATGCAGATGCAATGAGATGGTGACACTTGGAAAAAAGTATTGCACATGCTGTTTTTCCAATCATGGTCGTGGTAGGACTATCTTTATTCTTTAAGAAGGATATATTTTAAGTGTTTGTTTAAAGTTAGACAAAGCCTGTAGACATTAAAATCAACCAACTCTTCTGTAACTGCCTGTAGCTTTTCATTCTTAAAAACAACCATCAAACCCTTGTAAAACAGTCAAATTTCATAATTAAAATGTTTTACTATAACAAAAATATTCGATTAGTGTAAGTGGATTTTGAGAGTGAGTGACTTAGCCCGTTTATAGAATACACACAACCCTACAAACAAAGTCAGTATTGGTGTAATCTTAACTTTTAGTTTTATATTTACAATATGTATCCATTTCATCACAAAGTCTTTATTTAATCATTTCTTTATTCTTAATGTATATTGTTTTAATGTATATATGTGTCTCATAAGCCATATAGGCTGGATTTACAATTCTAAACACATCGTGATCGTATAGAATGTATCTATTTGTGGCGTGACACAAAGATAGATATTTCTTCTTCTTCTTCTTCTTTTTCTTCTTCTTCTTCTTGTAACCTCCATTGCACGTGTGATCGACGCAAAACCTCGCCTCGTAGACTGAACAAGTCGATGAAAAAATCTGTGAGGACGTTGGTTGCTTTCCCTTTGGAACGATTCCAGAATAGTTCTTACAGTGTCTGAAATACTGTTATGTGTTTGGGTTAATGGGTAGAAATCTAGATAAAATTGGTGTTTAACTATTTTTTTCCAGGTATAATTATAGTGTATGACCTTTTCAACAACTCCCAACTCATAATAAATCATAATCGGTAAATCCGATATACATAAAGAACAACCTATTTCAATTTAAGAAAACAATGATAGCTTTCTAAAAAATTACGGTTCGTAAGACTAAATCAGGGAAAGTATCTAGAAGTGTGTATTATCCGAGAATGGTCATGCAGTCGAAGAGCAATCAAGATGGCTTATTCTTTAAGAACGTGTGATAACCTTATCCCGAGGATGGGTCAAGGAGGTGTTTTATGACCCCCACTAACACCAAACGCGTAAAAATTGTCACCGGTACACATAACAGCAACAAAAACCGATTAGTGGCCCATTATCTCAGTCCGTATTATTATCCCTTTGATGAAATAAACTTTACCGATCATATTGTAAATTTTATTGAGAAATTCATGATGGAAGAATAATATCATATATTCTATAAGAGATGAAAAAACGAAACAATATATTTTGATTTAAGCATATTTATTTCTTGAAAGAATTGGATTGGTAAACAAGCTGAAATAGCTTATCTGAATACCGCTCCAGAATGCATGAACAACAACATAATTTTGCAGTAAGAATCAACAAAAAACCAATAAACAAGCCATTGTCTACACGGTACTGTGATAACTTTCTCCCGCGAGTCGTCACTAATACACGGAACTTACAGCTAAAACCTTTTAGAGGATGCCAACCTTCATCCGTGTTTTTATCTCTTAGATGACTTTTAATTTACCGACCATGACATTAAATTTGTTATCAAAAGGTAACGGACATGATGGGTTAGCAATCTGTTAATATTTTTGCAAAACATATTTCTGGTATAATTTTGGTTGTTGGTTAAAGTAACGCTTGAACTGTTAAGATAATGAACAATTGTAGTAAGTATAAATATATTTACTTGTACATTTTTAAGTGGCACTAAATAAGTTGTTTGAATCTCATAATTATGCTTAGCAATGGCAATGTTGCTGGAAATAATCATTTTGATGCTGGCCGGTTTGATAGTGATGATAATGACGTAAAGATTGTGAATTTTGATCGAAAAACCGGACAATGTAACACAATCAGTCAATCAATCAATCAATCAACTTTATTGCCATAAGTTTACAAATACATGTAAAACATAATGGGGGTAGTTTACATAGATATATCACTTTAGAGACTATGGTTTAGTGACAATCCAGCAAAGAGATATTGTTTTACTTATGATACAACATTTGTAGACATTATGATACAGATAAATCCACATAGATTTCGTAATTGTAATATAGTTTTAATCTCAAATTGGAATGACATTGTATGATAATTAGGATTATTTGTAAAATAATTCTTTAAATATATATTCCTGGAAGTATCAAAGTTTGGGCAATGGAATTCGTCTCCGATCTGGGAGGGACAGGATGAACAAACTCTTTCTTTTGAGTTAATGTTCTCCCAGCGGCCTGTTTCAATTAATAATTTGTGATTGGCGGTTTTAAATTTAGTAGTTTTGTTCCTTACTTACGTTGTAAGGTTGAAATGTTGTAATACGATCTCATACATTCATAAATAAGTCCTTTAGAGGATGATGACATAGAATGGTTGATATGTTGAAGGGATACGATACTATAATTTGGGTACTTAAATAAGGCAGTCAGAAGAATAGAATTCTGGTTGTTAATCCTTTTTTCTTTTTGTATATATATATATATATATATTCTGATTGTTGTGTATTACATGTTTTATGGGAAATAAATACTGTTTAAGTCTTATGTCATTGCACATCATATTTCAAATGCGAAACCGTTTATTGATCTTCATCACAGAATAATTAACTTTATATATTTGCATTCAGGGTTTAAAAGTTGTGAATTTTAATCACTAGATGTATTTTGGCACGTAGCAAAATTTCATGTTAAACACTGACTTTCTCTTTAAAATGAATTTGCAACCTAGCACCTAGGAGCTTGTTGGCCAATCTATTCATGATTTGCACATTTTCATGAATTAATTTAAATTAATTTGCAACAAAAAAAGATAAATATGTTCTTGTATCTATTGGTAAAGAAACTACCAGAAGAGTAATTAAGACGACTTCGTTAATTAGAACGTGTGATAACTCTCTCCTCGGGATAGGTCAAGGAGGTGTTTTATGACCCCCACTAACACCAGATATGTTAAAATTGCCACTAGTTCTCAATTCGGCAACGCAAACCGATTAGAGAACCCTAAGCTTTATCCTTTCCTTTGATGAAGTTTGCTCTGCCGTTATCTAACTCGTTCATAGCTCGAAAAGGGGTTAATAAAGTGTATGTTAACATGAATGAACAGAAAATTGTATAATAATCAAATATTATGAAATAACCTTCATAATGAGTTTCTTCTTATATCCTAGAAGTTTTATTGCTTTAATTTCTAATACTTTTTCACTCTGTAATAGCATACCATCTGATCAACTGAAAAATGAACAAAGCTAGAAAATAAGTCTGAATGAGAGAGAATGGTTTAACAAACATGTGATCTATTTATGTCACATATTTTTACATTTGAAAAAAACTGATATATGTATATACCAAAACAAATATGCAATCGAAAAACCTGACATAAGTATAAAATAAACATTTTCGTTTCAAAATGTTTCCCCCAATTGAAGGTAAATTTTCAAGAATTCATTTTACTCCGTAACTGCCTAAACAATTCAATCTACACAACATCGATTTTAATTTACTTATTTTAATTCCATTTATCTGTTTCGTCCTTATATACTTTGCATATCTTTAAATTCTAGGTTGTAGTGACCTTAACTATCATAAATTTAATAGACATTTATCCAATTCACCTTCATGTTCATGTGGTTACTTTTCTGAGGATTGTGTCCACTTCTTTTTTACATGCCCATTATATGATGATATCCGACAAAACAAATACTTCTATGTTAAAGGATATGACCTGAAATCAATCCTGTATGGCAACAATGCAAAATCACCAACTATAAATCAACATATTACGCAATCTGTACACGACTTCGTTTCTGAAACTTTAAGATTTAAATAAGATTGTTAAAACAATATGCCTTGCTTTGAAGTTACTACTAATTATGAAATATTATCTTGCTGGTAAAACATTAACCATGTCGCATATATTGTGATTTTGTATTTGTATGTATTAAACATTTATTGATAAAATGTTCAAGGGAGAGGCCTTGACATAAGCGCTGTCAGCTTGTTGGCCGATCCCATTCACAACATGTACACCATTTGTGAAATAAATATGTTTAAAACATATCTTTAAATTATACAATGTGTATGTCAATTGCGTTATAACAATTACCTCCTATGGTGTACCTATGAAGTCATGTGACTTTTGATGTCTTTAGGGGGTGGGGGTGGGGGGGGGGGGGGGTGGGGGGGGGGGGGGGTCGATTTTTAAAATTCAATTTGTCAACTTGTATATTGTTTGCCTTTATCTTTTCAGTTTTTCATCACACAATAATCATCTTGTATGATAACCTTGTGGAACCTATTTTATCTTATGGTTCATGGTTTATGGGGGGTTAAAGAATTTAGATGTATAAAAATTGTTCAAAACAGGGCCGGTCGTTTCTTCCTGGTGTGGGCAATAAGACTGCTAATGGCTGTCCTGTATCTCCAAACAACAAATTGAAATTATCCGCTTTTGGAGGATATTTAAATATGGCTGAACCATCACGACTGAAAAGTTGTATTAAAACCTGGTCGTTAAAATTTAGAGATTCCTGGGATAATTCAGTTATAAGTTTCATTAGACAAGTTAATTCTCCAATTCATAATGTGTTTTTTGTTACCCTTGGGAGATTCTCACAATTAGAGAGAAGGTAATTAGCATAGATCAGGAAAACTGGTTACGTGGCCTATGGAATGATGATGGACAGACTAATGGTAATAAGCTTAGAACATTTAGATTGTTTAAAAACTCTTTGAAAGTTTCACCTTATGTTCGCTCAGTTTCTGACCGCTCACAGCGAAGCATTCTAGCCAAACTAAGATGTGGATCTCTCCCTTAAGAAGTAGAATTAGGTCGCTTTTCTCGCACGAAAACCCCATTCAATCAACGTATATGTAAATATTGTACATCCTCTGAAGTAGAGGATGAAATACACGTTCTAACTACATGTAATTTTTATTTGATGCCAGATTATCTTTATGGTTAAAAGCCTAAGCTATTGATAGTCAATTTATTAATATGTCTCCAACAAACCAAGTAATTTTTCTCATGCATTCTCCCCAAATCTCCCAACCACTTGCCGCTACAACAAGCACTATGTTTAGACGTAGAAGAAATGCCACCATCTAATTAAAACAGGTTTCTCATGAAGTAATAAATATACATATATATTACACTTCAATTATTTTAGCGCTTTCAGCTATTTTTAATGTGACTTATAATGTGATCTAGTGTCTCAAAGACCATTCCTGGCCGGACAGTGTACTTTTAACACGTTGATATAACTCGCTCCATGAATGTACATTGTGTGACACTTAAATAAAATATATTTCTTTCGTTCTTTCTTTCTTCCTATGGAGTCATGTGACTTTAGATGTTTTGTGGGGGGAATCGATTTTTAAAATTCAATTTGTCAACTTGTTTATTGTTTACCTTTATCTTATCAGTTTTTTCAATTCACAATAACCATCTTCTTTCCCTCCAACCTCTAATTTCCTTCATCTCCCAAATGATGATAACAATATTTTCTCAAAAGAAGATTATCACTCGTTAGGCTTAAAGCTGATTTGCTGCTTCATCGCTTCCATTTCGTTTGAACTCGGCTCAGCCTGGTACCGTTTAACACTTCTTCACTGGGTAATCTTCACTCCAAGCGTTATCACTCGAAGTGTGAAACGTGCTAAATACGAAGAAGAAGAAGAAGAAGAAGAAGACGAAATAGTTTATTCCGTTGTCACACATATTACATAAATTCTCCTTTTTAACTGCATATCGATAAAATCTAATCCAATAATAGATCTCTTGATTGGGCAAATGTATGATGTTTTATTGTCTGTTGAAAGTTTGTCTGTATCCTTGTGAAGAAGAAATATATTTTATTTATGTGTGATAAGTTTTATGTATGTGTCAGGTGGTAATATTTTCTCACAACATAGCTTTAAAAGCTTGTACCACCCGGTCATAAGGCCTATGAGACACATTGTCATGTCTAAAAATGAACATTACAATACAAACATATACAAGAGATACAGGTAATATTTAGGTAATAGTGGGGCTTATAGTTTGTTTTCTTCTATTATACATTTTTATCAATAGAGCGGCAAAAGGCTTTACAAACCTTTCAATACGTAATATGAATACAGATTGGGCGGTTAAGGACAACTGTCTAAAGGAAGGATTGACACAGGAAATATCCTGCCATACATAACACCAAAGATCAGAATAAAAGTCGCACTCAGCGAGAAAATGTATTTCATCTCAATAACATTGCGATTGCAAAACTTACAGGTCCTATTCTCTAAAGGCGTTTTAACTTTAACAAATATAAGTAGTAAATTCATTTTCGCTATAATTGTCAAAAGTAATACAATGCATTTCCGTTACTGATAGCATTAAATCTTTCGAAGAAACTCCTTGGTAGAAAAGGTCTATTTCAAATATATTGAACAGGGACGAAGATGTTATAAATGAACCCTTATATTACAAATTTTCCTCTGACAATATAAAAACTGGGCAGAAATTCTGCATTTGTGGTATCATTTTTAAAATAAGAAGATTGTTCCAAGTTCATATGGAACTGTGAACACTAGGATACAGACAAACTTTCAACAGACAATAAAACATCATACATATGCCCAAACAAGATATCTATTAATGGATTAAATTTTATCGATATGCAGTTAAAAAGGAGAATTTATGTAATATGTGTGACAACGGAATAAACTATTTTTTTTTCTTCTTCTTCTTCTTCTTCTTCTTCTTCTTCTTCTTCTTGTAATAACTCTTGTCACACAGTATCATAGTTATAAAATTGTTACACACAGTTCCATTATTCTTTTTAATAAACTTTGTTTGTTAGAAATGCCATTTTTCGATGTAAAAATTGTATATTATTAAATGAAAAAAATGTTTGATTTCAGTGAATAACATTTAGATTTTCAAAAACCCAAAACATAGTAGATAAAGAAGTGATTAGATATTCGTCTTCATTAGCTTAAGAAGAAAACAAAATGTTTTGGTAAACACATACATCAAGGTTATTAGCCGCTTGACTAGGTTTACCTGTAACAGGTAGCAGCTCTATTAACACCTCTTGTTACGATGACCCCAGGTAACGTTACAAACGTTACAACTGTATCACCTACAGTGTCATTATTAGGCTTGTGGGCGCACGCGACTTCTATCATTAAAATCCTTTAATTTATGGTCATAGTCACACATACAGAAGTACACATGGAAACTTCATTGTTAGGTAAAAAAACTTTAATCCAAACTATCACTTTGAAAAAAAAAATATTTAAAAATCTTTTTCGATATAAGAAATGACATTTAATGCACATTAAACATAGAAGTTGTTAAATTTGCACAGAGTGTGTTGTTGGAGTAAAATATGTCAAACTTTATAAATGGTATTATTTCATCGAGAAGTAATGTTTGTTTCTGAAAAGCAGCATCTTAATGCTCATCAGTTCAGTACAGTGACAATAAGCAGATTAAAGTCATGATTTGTGATCGAAAACCGGACAATGACGAGCGCCAATGACTCAAACGTAACATTGGATATTCATTTACAGCATACAGAAAGGGCAATTGAGGGTTGGTAGTTTTAGGTAGGTCATTTAATTAATATTCATGTAAAGTAGACACAGTATTTCGACTTCTTAACATTTTAATTGCCATTTTTCGATTATCATTGAAAACAAGAAAATATCTTTTTTGAATCTCAGAGACAAAAATGCATGTTTAAGGATTTGAATTTTACTTAGGACATACAGTATTTTGGCGCAGATTTAAGCCACATAAAAAAATATATATCATACTCTGTGTCCCTTAAATTTGATAGTTACTTTTGAAACATTTAAATATTGGTAAGATCTAACGGTAAATCATTCATAGGTGAGCTTTTCATTGTAAGTCAACGATTGATGCTACACGTCCTTTGTCAATAGGTCGTACAATGATTGGTTGAAAGAGTTTAAAACATCACCAAAAGGGTCAGTTTATCTATAAATTTTAACTGTTCCCCTATATAACATTTTAATGCTTTTCGGTTCCGTATAACGAGTGTTAAGTTCTTTGAGTGGCATTTAGAAGTTGGGAGGCAAATAAGTACACAATTTTTATGGATAACATCTTCTTTAATCTGAAAGTGCGACGTTTTGACACAGATTCTTGTATCGTTGTCAAGCATAAATGGACAGTCTTAAGGTATAAACTTAGGATTTTATGGAAAATAAGCAAGCGTTAATGACGCAAACGTTATTGTTGAAACTGTTTCTAAAGATTACAGGACAGATTTTGATTGATGCATTTTAATAGGTTACATTATACGTGTTCATGTAATTGGGACGTATGATTTGTTTTCAGCACACATATGAGAAATGTCTATGTTCAAAGAAATTAATTGTCATTTATTTTGCATTGATGATGAATATTTGGGATATGTTATATTCTATACCAACATATATAAAACTTAATTTTGAAAATATATTTTAGAATGAAACGAACGGATTGTTGGAAAAAAATTAATTTGGATGGATGTAAACATCCAAAAAATTTAGAAAAAAAGTCAAGATTACACAAATATTATAAACTTCAGTAATTGAGTCAACGAATAATATTCATTGTCCGCTAGTGATATGTTAATTTCCTCTGTATTAATTTAAGTATTTAAGATACACTCAACAAAAATATTATTTAAAATTTCAATATTTGATTTCAAAGAGTTCATATTACAAGTCGTGTAACACTTCCCTCTTTGGGTTATCCTTAACAATTTATTGATTTTTTTTCATTTCATAAATTATTTTGCTTAAAATATATTTTTTGTTAGTAAAAACAACACAAACGTTCCTTCAGCCTTTGCTAGGACTATTAACGCCTCTTGTAATTTCGTCCTCGGGGAAGTTTATCACATTTACAATTAAGCGTCTCATGAACTATACGGCTTGTTGGGTCACGCGACCTAATCTTCAGAACTCTAATTTATGGTCGCAGAAACACTTCCCTTGGGTAGTCCCCCATAACCCCTACAGCCCATTACCCCTACAGCTTATCAAAACAAGTTTATGGTCCACTGCACTGCTAATCTCTAGTTTGTTACCTCTTGCGACACAATGGACTCACCCAGACTGATTCTTTATTACATATATCTGTAGAGATAATTGGTACGTAATGAAAACGTTATTGGTACAGGTTGTGGATGTTGAACATGGTGACAATAAAATAACAATTTCTTCAAAGGCATTTAGAAGTTGGTGTAGTCATCCATGATATTGTCTGTATCAATGTTTAATCCTTTATTATGTCCCCAAATCTCGGATGCATAAAATAATACTGCTGACATAACAATAAAAAACAAATAAAAGAGATTCGGGATTCAATGACAATGACCTAGTATTATTATATATGGAAAAGAGCGCCTTCCTACCCTGATCAGACAACTGCAATGTAGCCTTCGAGAATAAGTTATTATAGTTAAAAACTATTCCTAAATAGATTCCATTATCTTAGTTTTAACAATATTTACCTCGAGTTCCCAACGCTCGACAAGACCTCCCCCTGCATTAGACCAAGATTATTTCTAAAACACTGACTATCAAAACCACCAATCCTCACACAAGATATTAAATGAAGATATAAAGAACGAATAACCAATAATAACTTCCCTCTGACACCCAATTTGGCCAATTCATACCATAATTTACACCTATCAATTGAATCAAAAGCATGTTTAAAATCAACAAATGCACAATACAATCGCTTATTACTATTTAGAGTACGACTAATCAATGAATGGAGGGCAAATATAGCATCAACTGTGCTTAGATTAGGACGAAAACCAAAACACAGATAGGTAACTGTCTGTGTTGTTTTAACAAGCTGTAGGGGAACTGGGGTGTAGGGGTAATGGGCTGTAGGGGTTTTGGGATATAACCCTTACCTTGTGATATTGACGACACGGTCGGGATATTTGTAAAGGAGACGGAATTAGAGGCTCTTAAACCTTATGGGCATTTACGTTATTAATTGTTAATTTTAATCTACAACTTTCAAATAGTTTTTTCCTATCATTTGTTGACAAAACTAGATTTGTAAAACCAAACAATCATATCGAAAGCTGAACATACTTTTGAATATCAAGTCATCCAAAGTTGGCAGAAGGATTTTTTTTTTTACTCTCAAATAATTTGATTGCCAGTAACCATCTACGTTGAATATTTCCTACTTCCAAAATATATTTAATTATCATCATTAAGAGTTGGAAAATGTAACATAGCATACCTAAGGGTGTCTTCGCAGGACGTCGACTTTTGAAACATTCAATTTTGAGATTGTCGACAGGCGGCTCGCTTTGATGTTTTCTGTTTGTTTAACAAGGGATTAACTAGACAAACTAACTACAAAATTTGGATCGAACGACGAAACGAAACATTCCGAAGAGCAACCAGGAAATGTGAAATCACTCTGGTGCAAATTGAAGCTGGCCATCCCCTCCCACCAAGGAAGAAGAGATATACGAATATGGACAGGAGGATAGCTTCCCTGAAGGACAGACTAACAAATGGTCAAATCGCTCCCTTGACCTTCACCGATGATGTCTCGGTCTTGCTCAAATTATCTTAATGTGTGTGACTGTTTCAGAATGTTGATGTGCTTTTACATGCTTTTATTATATTTGTTTTAATGAAATAAATCGTTGTATATGACAGGTATGATGTTAGATTATGTATGTTTTTGCTACCATTTTGTACATGTCCTATTTATTTATATTGTTTTATGTATTGGTACTAGTGCTAATAAATTGTGATGTGCAAATATTTGATATTTATGTGCAAATTCAAATGCGAGAATAAACCTAAACTTCGATCAATTATATTCGTTTTTTATCCATTCCTACTTTTTATATAGCTTAATTCGTATGTAAACACAAGCCATCTATTGTTTCCACTAATTAGTTACAGGTTCAAATTCGCACGAAGGCGACCCAAAATTTTCCTGTTTGTTGTTATACGCCTCCAGGTGTCGACTTTAAGACAGACAGATAGACAGATAGTTTATTAAAGTCTCACCACATATAAACTGTAAATTTACATAAAACATTTTCTTTTTAAAACTATATATGTGCCACTCTAAAAGAGTTATGAGAGACTTGCACGTTTATAAAATAGACATATACAGTACGTTTGCTTAAAAGGGACATTAATTTAAAAATAGAAAAGGAGTATACATAAATAAGACAATAAAAAAATAAAAAAATAAAAAAAGTGTAAAAGATGTCACAAAAAGGAGTAAACACAATTTAAAAGATGGTTAAGTAAAAAGGAGATTGCGGCGACGCTTGAGTATATAGAAACAGGTCCTGGCAGTAATGGACATTAAGTCGTCATTTCTTAAATTTGCTGTGAACTTGTCAGTCAGTGGCCATGAATGAAAATCACTTAAGAGGTAGCTGGCTTCCTGTAGTAAATGATATCTTATCTTTAAGCGAACCTACCTAAGGAGGTGACGGCTGCATGTTTTCAAAGTGATGAAAGATGGTGTAAGTAATGCGCTTCTAAAAGTATCGCTAAATATAAACTAATATAAAGGAAAGGCTACTTATTTTTTATTTTATTGTTCTAAAAAAATAATATGTATTTAGAATATAAAAATTAAAAGGAAAAAATTCCGATAAAATACATATATATTTCATCGAAAGTTATAAAATATTTTTTACTGTGCATTTTTATTTTGTCCGTTGTCCGTTTTTTTAATTTTGTAGAGGTAAATAATGTCATTGGGCCCCTGGACCATCAATTTGGTTCATGAGGTAAACAAATCGTTTCAGCAGATGTGATTTTCGCCTCCGTTGAAATACCGTTTCATTCTGCCCTGTTAAATCAATGATATTGTCAAATTTACAGGTTTCATTTACACGAGTTGCATTAAAGTGATAACGTTATTTGTATAATGAATATAGCATTGGTAGAAATTGATTATATATAAAGATGTGTTTTGAACGCTTTCATCGAAAACTTATTTCATAACCTTGTTTCAAAGCTTTAAGAATTTTTTTAAAGACAGACACGTCAGTTTGATAGTGAATAAGTGTGACACTGCCATATTTGGGTTAATACTGTCTACAATAATTAAATTCTTGAACGTCTGTGATTATAACCGTTAACTCCAAATGTTTGTTTAGTTTCATAATTAATCAGTGATTAGATTCAACCATCGTCAGTTCTTCGTTATGTCGGTGCAGAGCAATTGCGGGATTGACACGGAGCCTTTGCGGATAAGTGAAGTATTCTAGCGCACGTTTCTGTCTTCATCAGAGGAGATGCTAACAAGGGCGATAACTCGCCCTTTATCACCCTTTAACTAGCCGCTAATCAAATTGCCATTTACGCAATCAATTCCACATTAGTTGGCCAGAGAACTATGCTAGGCCGGATCAGAAAGATACAATTAATTTGATTCCGATGGTGCTTAATTGGCGAGGGACACAATCCGGAATCTCTATGACTTGAGGTCTTGCCCGCAAGATTGAAAACAGGACGTGGTGCTGGGTGCTGAAGGGTTATTTCTAAAAGTCCGTTCTCGCTGTAAGTGTTGATTGCGGTTTTAATTGGGAGGCGTTAACAAACACTTTACAAAGCAATTGTCATCGCTGTTTAAAGAGGCAGGAAAAAATAGATAATTTGGTCTCTAATAAAGCGGCGGGATGAATAGCATCCCCTGTATTAATTGCTTCACAGCGGAGACTCTGAGAACGGGGCCACTTGTCCGTCTCCCGCTAACTGTAAACGACTTCTTGTGAAGGTGTTCTGTGGACCGCTCAGGGCAAGCTTAAGTAGTAGCATCTCGTATTCTCTGACGTCAGGCGTGTCGAGAGCTTCACTGTATAAGCGGACACCATGAGGGGACTGGGTTCCGATTGTTCGGGCACGCGGCCCGACGTGTTAATCGGTTGCAAGGTTAAGAGAACCACGCATCGCATTGTAGTGGCAGAACCGCTCAATCACATTAAACGCGCGCTCTATTATACCAGCCACTAACTCTACAGCCGCGTACATGTCTTTTTCCTGTCACGTATTAATTGTTTGTCCTTTGCGTTGGAAGTGTGTCCGATTCGATAGAGAGTCTCCGTTGCTATGAATGCTTGGATATGATGGAGAGAAGTAGCGCATTCTGATTGGCTCCGGACCTGAAAATCAATACCAATACATTCGATAGAAACAACTTCTGAAAAAGTCGAAGTCACTGTCTAACCGAGGGTCAGATTTTAATTGGAGGAGGGTTGTCTTACAAGAGTCCTTTACATCTGAGCGAGGGATTGGATGAACGTTCAAACACGCGGTAGAGGGCGCTGTTTTGTCGAGGAGCAGACGAGAGGCTGGAAGAGGCAGACGACTTCCTCTCATCTCCCGCAGTGTATTGTGGGAAGGATAATTCTGGTGGTTAGAGGAGGTCGTACCCACTGGAGAGTGACAGAGACTGGTTCTGGCACAATAGAGCTCCCATCGCCTTCAATCGGTCCAACCACGGAGAAGGAGTCAAACGAAGCTAACTACAGGATCAGGCTGACAGGTCGCAAGGCGGAAATTACGTCTCAGAATTTGCTTTTTGTAATTTTATTGCAAAACGATTTAAAATACATTTGAAGAGACTCAAGTCCTGCATTTTAAAGTTGTTTTTTTAAAACGAAGGCAACTAACGCTTTTCTGCAGCATCTGAAATTTTAAAAATGTCAAACCTCTGGTTATGAAAGAAACTGTTTCATTTAGCAAGGCAAATAGTTTGAGGTGTCAGGCAAACGTTCGACTAACATTCAGACTCTTATAATTACGATACTTATCAAAAATATTATTTCAATAAACAATTAAAACGCCTTTTATGCTTATTTCATAAATAAATACATGTTAAAGAGCCACTCTGTGATTTCCATAACATATTATTTACCTTTGATACGAAACTAAATTTCATATGTGCTGACATAAAATCAAAACATCTTAACTTTTCATGTCCAAAAGACATATATATGACAAATACTTGGTTTCCATGAAAATCTAAAAACAGCCTTATAAATGCACAGAGGTGCAGATATCACGTCCACTATACATGGATACTAGTAATATAACCTAACAAACGTTATCAACTCCTAACTGCCCTCCTGGCTGTTTTACATAAGTCTCCAAAATTACGTTTGACTATTTGACGCGCGCCACTGTCCGGTTTTCGACCATAATTGCGACGTTCTACCTTCATATTGTCACTATAAAAAAACAATCAGCTTTAAAATGTGTCTTCTTGGTAACAGTCGATACTTCGCGATCAAAAGACACCATTGATTAAGTTTGGCATATATGACTCCAACAACTCACGGAGTGGCTCTTTAACGTGAATATATTAATAAAATATCTACATTATTTATGTTAAATTAAACATAAGTTTGCTTAACTTGCATTAAAGGGACAAAGGGTATGTCTTTGAGTAAAATATTTCAAACTTCATAAATGGTGTAATTTCATCAAGATGTAGTGGTTGTTTCTGAAAATTGCCATTTTAAAGCTTTTCAGTTCAGTATAGTTACAATAAGCAGGTTGAAGCTGAGATTTATGATCGGAAATCGGACAATGACGCGCGCCAATGTTTCAAACGTTATTTTGAAACTTGTAGTCTTCGGGGAAAATAGGGTCGGTGGTGTTATGTGGATCATTTGACCAATAAATATGTAAAGAGACCATAGAATTTATACTTCTCAATATTACATGATCATTTTTCGATCATCTTTGAATACATGTGGATATCATAATTTATTAACTTTTTAGTTGAATATGCAAATTAAGCAAGGTGATTTGATTTGAACTGAAATCAGGATATATGTTTTCTTTGCTCTTGTTTAAGCAACAAAGAAAAATTATGAAACATACTCTTTGTCGCTTTAAATCCCCTCTGAGCTCCCTTTTAACGTTGTTCTACTTGCAAAGAATGTTACATAATCAATAGATTTGTCCCATGCTAATATGAAATGAAACAGCGAGTGATAGCTCGTGGCCTTTTTCTTCAGAAAGACAAAGGAGGAAATGGTGTAGACTCCGTATGCTAGAGGTAGACGAAGCGTCAATCTCATTAAAACCAGCCAAACCTGCAATCGTTCCTCGCTGCGTTTCTGATCTAATTTCTGCTCCAAAGGGGTCGTGTCGAGTATTTTAGATATTTAGAAAGCCATCGGCACGATTTGATATATTCGTGTACCACTGATTGGTTGAATTTATTGATGGTGAAAGGTCACAGACAAGGTCATCTTACACTACTCAATCAATTAAGTAATCAGTCTTTATTTCCGTACTTAAAAGGTCAAAGGCCTTTAGTACATTCATGGGTGGATCACATTATCAAATTATTTGTTTTTACATTATTTCTTGCATAATTGATATACACTGCAAGATTCTGTAGTAAAGGAATATTCATATTTGTTAGCAATGACAATAGTTTTGTTCTATCTGGGTAATCGTTTAGTCACAGAAACCCAACGAGTTATGTGTGATAGGGTCTTAGTGAGATTGCGTCCGCTGCGTGGTTTGTTTGCGTCCCAAGTAATCTTGCGAAACCTATAAATAGCAGCTATGCGACAATGTAAATTCTTACTCAGCTGTTCATTTATCGCGTATACATTCGTAGGCCAAAAATCTTCCATTGTCTTTTTCTACATTTGTGAGGTAAATTAATAATTTTATATATAAAGCATATATAGAGACATTTCATACGGACATCCGGCTAAGAAGATACCCTACAAGGGACGATGGAATACTGCTGTCTATTTAAGACAGCTGTTTCAAGTGATGACGGTTTTGGCTTTCATGCGCGTCTCATCCTAAATTGTAAATGGCGATGTATAATGTTTTTCTATCGTTATCTTTAAAATCTGACTTCAATTAAACTTCTTTTTATTCCTACAGATACACTTACCGGAATGAATTGCATGTCATAAAAAACTTTCTATTTTCTAGAAAACACCTGTTATCGATAACACTATAGGCTATATGCCTCAAATGATGTATCAAGATGTAAGATAGCAGGAATAAAAATAAAAAAATAATAAAAACTTTCTATTTTCCTAAGCATATTGTACAACAATAACACTGCGAGACATCGTGTTTTTCTGAACGTTTAAAAAACCGGTGTGTCTTGATTATTTTAGAGAACTCTAAATCATTTCACGCCAGGGGCTCGACAGCTTTGTCTGCAGTAGAGAACTGTTCTACACGCAGTCAGGTTTGGGTACAATACTACATTTTCAGCGTAGCACCTCCCATGGTTCGCTAGTTCCAGCCGATGCTCGCATGTTTCACCGCAATGCATAGCCACTATGGTGTTGCGGGCTTTCTCCCTGCAATAATACTAGCAGCCGCGATATAAGTGAATTAATCTGGCGTTAAACACCAGCTCGCCTCACCTCACCTAAATTGTTTCACTCAATCTGCGAATCAATTGCGAAGGCAATCCTGTATACCAAAACTTACGAACGAGAGAAGTGGATTGTTGTCGAGAGCAACCATTATAAACTATTATTCTACACACTCAAAATTGAATAACATTCATTTGTTCATTTTATAGTGTCCGTTCTCAAAATATTCGTGTTTGATGTTTCATTAGACATTGATAATTAAGAATGTCTTCTTTTAAATGTTACTTATGTAAAACGTTTGACAAATATTGACACATGACGCTGTGCTTAATATATAAAATAAAATGGAGAGATAACTTTCACATCGTAGCAACCAATGAGTGTTCAAGTTCGAAAATACACTCCCTAAATGATGGTGCTGAGTTAGGGTGTGATGTTTGCTTCAACTATTTTTATTGAGTCAATTGAAGCATTCGTAAAATCCCATATATATCTGAACGGGTGGTTTCTATTGTTGACTACAAAGTGTTCATTATGTTTGTTATTCTCTCCCCACAGAGGCTGATATAGTTTTTTCTTCAACGTGTTACCTCTGCAAGAGGTGGTTATTATGTAACAAAATTCCCAATCTCATTGAAATAATATCTAAATTGCTACTCGCCGTTCGCATACGAGTAGCAATTTAGATATTATTTCAATGAGATTGCAAAATTCCTTAGCGGTTAACTGTTGTATCACGATATCGTCCTCATATTTATTCAATACAATATCCTATATCTCTGACATAACAGTACTTATATATATTGTAAGAAATATCAGGACATGGCACAGGTGGATCAGTCGATCCAACGTTTACTGTAACAAACCGAATACTCAATCAATCAATCAATCAATCAATTAATCTTTTTTCATTTAAAAAAAAAACACCGACGGAGGTACAAGAGCAAAATAACAGTACAATATATATACTCAATGCTCAGTATTGAGCAATGATACTAATTGCACCTCTAACTTCTAATGCAGCCAATCAGAAATCCGTTTCTTTACCGTATTGGTGACAAAATGATAAAGGCACTATAAAATGTATTTAAGGTTCAAAGTGGCTATTTAAGGAAAATTAAGGATATTGATCCCATTATTCCCAATCCCATTAATAAACGTATCATTCTTTACACTAATCCTAATAATATACTTATTATTATTTACATCGTACTTGCAATCAATAATGTAAAACGTAAGAGTCGGTTGTGCGCAAACGTAGTCATATCAAAGCTTTGTGATGCCAACTGAAAATATCAGATGTCCAAGCATTTGGATGCCAAGAACATCAAACTAATGTTGCCAAAGCATTGTTATACCAAGAACATTAAAATGATTTTGTCAAAGCATTGTGGTACCAAGAACATTATATTGACGATGTCAAAGCACTGTGGTACCAAAAACATTAAACTGACGATGTCAAAGCACTGTGGTACCAAGAACATTAAAATTATTTTGTCAAAGCATAGATATGCCATATACAACCTCTAACCTACTCTGTCAACCCCTACTGTTACTATGGCTACACGTAATATTTTAATTGTAAGTGTTCCTAATGTCGACACAATGACTTGCTTTGAAATCTATAGAGCTAAAGATTTGATATCAGAAATTACGTCCCTTAACATTCAGACATGTCTCAGACATTCATGAAGAACCATGAAGAATGCTCTTCTTTAAAAATTCATATATATATAAACCGTTTAATATCAACAAGTGCTTGGTTGCCAAACGCATATTTCAGAAGATTTGTAAAGCATAAAAAAAGTCAGAAGCGTTGAATAATTTGTCAAATGCAGCATATGATAACAAATGTAGAAGCGAGCGGAGCGGAGCTTCCCGCCTAGGTCAGAGAATTCCAAAAGAGGAAATTACACATCAATGTGAATTGATTAACCGTTGGTAAAATTGTACAACAGAAGAAACTGTCATCAACACATGGGGAAGGCCAATGGAGGTTCAGAATTTTGTAAAAAAGGGGATGACATTTGATGTGTACCAAGTTTGGTGTAGAAATCTTGTAAAGTTTGGGAGATATGTTCCAGATAAAATGTCTTTGTCATGTAGTCAGTTTCAGTCATGTTTCCATGGAAAACCAAAAAGATAAAACTCAATAATAGATGTTACCCTAAAAGGCACATCTAGGGATTATGGTTGACATAAATTGTATTAACTTTGGCGTAGCTCTCATGTACAGTAAAATATATTAGCTCCATAGAAAAAAGACTTTCATAGAGTCACTATTATAGTCATGTTTCCATGGAAACCACATGAATTAAATTTTATTGGCAAGTCTAACCCTCAAAAGGCTCATCTATAGATTATAACTGATACTTTTTTTACGATTGGTGAGGTTAACATGTATAGTCTAGCAGATATGCTAAAACGCGATGAAAGTTCAATTACACCCAGTGAATGGTTTAAATATATTTTTGTTCAACGTTTCCGTTTCTCAAACGGAATTTACTCCCAAAATAACGAAATTTATTGAAGACCATGGACCTTTTCGTGTGAAAGATGTATGAAAATTTATATACTATCAGAGAACCCAAGTGTAGTTGTATTTAGAAATGTGTCAAGAAAAATGAAAAGTGATTTGATAAAACAATTACTTTTAAAAATCACACAATATTATCATTAATTGTGATTTTTTGTATCTTGCTTTAGTGTGATATAAAGGATACGAAACTTCACCTTTATAAGTAAAATATTCATGGTGTCCTGTGTCTAGCTTTTCACAAAATCACTTATAAATAATAATAATGAAACTTGTATAAATAGGGTTCAAAGTGAATATTTCAAAAGGTTTTTATCCATCAGTTAAAATACTGCATCATATGTTGTTCTTGGAGAAATTGGTAATTGTAATTTGTATGGCATTATCATTCAGAGTGTATCAAACATTAGTGTAATATCAAATATCGACCAAATTAGATACATAAATACAAGTTATAACATGTTGAAAATTCTGCGATGACAGTGTTTAAAAGAACTGGGTTTCGCATGTTAGAATGTATTTGTTTACTACAGGATTTTCGTAAACAATGTTAGCCCGATATAAATCACTTCACGTTAGCTTTTCAACACCTTTGTATTTATATTGATATACAACACTTGAGTAGTAAAATAAATGACTCATAATGTTTATATTTAGAATATTTCTAGTGGTGCAAGTAAAGACTTGATGCGAATATTTAACGACTTTCTATGGCAATCACATAACTCAAATATTCAGCGTTTTTCAAAGACAATGATACAATATAATAATTTAGTTTGTAATAAATGTGCTTAAGAAGTTTGAAGATGAATACAATGTTATTCTAATGTTTCAATTTTACAAATGATTTTGTTCATAAAATATTCTAGCTCATTACTATAGCCCACCTACCTAATGAGGTTATTGCAGGGTTAAAATACAGCAGTGACGTCATTGTATTGTTTCAATCATACATTATCCTACAAGAATCTACTGCTTCTATGTGGACAATTGAGCAATAATAATTTTGAGATGGTCCCCGGAAGGGAACTGGTTTCATTATTTGATAACACAACATCATCCTCTGAAGAAATGTCTTCGAAGTGTGGATACTCGGCCATGTCTTCCCACTCAACAACAAAATTGCCATACATAATGTCTAAGTTGAATTAAGACCACCTTCCTTTTATACCAAATCCCAAGCTGATTTGCGGTTTCAAACGTCTTGCACGTGAATTAAGCTGGTAACGTTGCACGTGCATTAAGAATGTACTAGCTAGATGGTTACATTGCACGTGCATTAAGAATGTACTGGCGAAATGGTAACGTTGCACGTGCATTAAGAATGTACCGGCAAGATGGTTACGTTGCACGTGCATTAAGAATGACCGGTGAACCAGTTGGGACCATCTCAAATTTTGTTAAAGGATTTTGTTTTATTGAAAAACGTTTTATAATGTGTTATAATTATGCAATGAAATACGAATGTTATTATCATAAACCAAAGCAGGTCATACAAAAAACACTTTAAACTAGGCTGTATTTTAAGTCAGATAACATACTCGTAACCGTACATTCGTGAAAACAATGTCCTCGCCGCTTCGCGGCTCGTACATTCTTTTTCACGAATGTACGGTTACTTGTATGTTATCCTTAACAGAAAGCCCGCAACACCATTGTGGCTATGCATTGCTGTGAAACCTGCGAGCATCGGCTGGAACTAGCGAACCATGGGTGGTACTGCGCTGAAATTCAGTGGAGCATTGCTCAAAAACCTGACTGCATGTAGAAGAGTTCTCTACAGCAGACAAAGCTGCCGAGCCCCTGACGGGATTCGAACCACGGACCTCTTGACCGGAAGCCGAACGCGCTAACCACTGCGCTATCCCGTCCCCTATCATAATTGTTATATCACGTACAGGACACCTGCTCAACACAACATGTCCACTGTATTTTTCATACCTGTTGTACTCTTGGCTATGTGGCCTTAAATTTTACGAATTTCAATAATGTGAAGTCAAGTCTTATAGGTGAAGATTCAGACGTCACTGCATTATGATGCCATAAACATTATAAGTAGACAATAGTCAGCACACACCGAAACAAGACATAATGACATAAAATCAAAGTGACAGAGAGTATGTTTTATGATTTTTGCTGTGATTTTCAAAAGACAAGAAATACTGTTCTTTGTGAAGTTCGAACCTCATCTCAAAATTACATCTTTAACTATAAAATGCCCAAATTATAATAATTCATTGTTTTAATTGATAATAGGAAAACAGCTATAACCATGTTAAATCGTCGAAATTATTTATCAATTAGTTAAATGAAACACTTCCATACTAAGTTCGTCTTGGATCTGCTGTAAAAAAAAGGTTCCGGAATTACGTTTGAAACATTGGCGCGAGCCACTGTCCGGGTTGGTTATTGTCCTACTGAACTATTAAGCATTAAGATACAGATTTTCAGAAACAACCATTTCCTCGATAAAATAACACCAATTATAAACTTTGACAACTCTGACTCCAACAACCTACTCTGTATCCCATTAGCATTGAACCAAAAGACGATAAATATTCATTTATTTCAGTCAACGCATAAAATAAATTCATATCAAACAATAAACATTTCATTAATTCACTTTTCTAGTCATGGTTTGTTTCTAAAACGTATCTACAATGTCTATACATGCATGTTTATCTATAATCAAAATCATTCATATACAATAAAAACGTATCAAATAATGTTAATAAATGAGGTGTTGATCAAGGGGACGTCCAAGGTGTTTGTCAAGGGGACGTCCAAGGTGTTGATCAAGGGGACGTCCAAGGTGTTTGTCAAGGGGACGTCAAAGGTGTTGATCAAGGGGACGTCCAAGGTGTATGTCAAGGGGACGTCAAAGGTGTTGATCATGGGGACGTCCAAGGTGTTGTTCAAGGGGACATCCAAGGTGTTGATCAAGGGGACGTCCAAGGTGTTTGTCAAGGGGACATCAAAGGTGTTGATCAAGGGGACGTCCAAGGTGTATGTCAAGGGGACGTCAAAGGTGTTGATCATGGGGACGTCCAAGGTGTTGTTCAAGGGGACGTTCAAGGTGTTGATCAAGGGGACGTCCAAGGTGTTGATCAAGGGGACGTCCAAGGTGTTTGTCAAGGGGACGTCCAAGGTGTTTGTCAAGGGGACGTCCAAGGTGTTGATCAAGGGGACGTCCAAGGTGTTTGTCAAGGGGACGTCAATGGTGTTGATCAAGGGGACGTCCAAGGTGTATGTCAAGGGGACGTCAAAGGTGTTGATCATGGGGACGTCCAAGGTGTTGATCAAGGGGACGTCCAAGGTGTTGATCAAGGGGACGTCCAAGGTGTTTGTCAAGGGGACGTCAAAGGTGTTGATCAAGGGGACGTCCAAGGTGTTGATCAAGGGGACGTCCAAGGTGTTGATCAAGGGGACGTCCAAGGTGTTATTAAGGGGACGTCCAAGGTGTTGATCAAGGGGACGTCCTAGGTGTTGATTTGTGAACCAAATACGGAACGTTAAAAGTATATTTTTAATGATAACCGGTTGTGTAAAGTGACGATTTAAAGGTATGCTTTAAAATCACGATTATTTGAATTCGTTTGGAATATGTCATTATGGAATCTCACCTTGGATGCAGAGAGGAATACATATTTCAGTAGATAGTGTTTGAACGATAAGAACATTTTTTATGGATATGCAATTTTTTTATTCTGTGGAGTGACAAGCAAGTGACAAGGGCATTAGAATCTATGTCGAAACGTCGCTTCCACAGAATAGAGAAGTTGCTTATCCATATAAATAGTCCTTATCGTTCATATCATCAACTTCTAGAATGTCTATCAAAGAGGTTGATAGTATTTGATAAAAAAAAAAATATAGCATTCTTGCACAAGTGACAAGTGACACATTTATTCATTGAAAAACCCTCGTGGCCAACAGTGCATGGAAATACAACTTAATACTGGCGCATGACATTATTACAATATATTACGTTTGTAGTTTTCTTTTCAAAGAAATGCATGTGTATGTACATGCATATCTGATGTTTGATTGTGGATTCTGTCCGTATGAGAAGAATGATATTCAAATTTTATTTTTAAATATATTTCGAATTTATTTTCATGAATATGATGATATTTCTGGATTTAATTTAGAGATGGTTTAAAATTCATATCTGCATATATAGCACATGCATAATGACACATATCGAAGACGTATGAATATCAAATACACCGAGTTTGTCGTAAATGACATTTCATTTGTTTAATTTTCCGTATACGTAATACGTATTGGTATATGCAGTATGTTTTCTTCAGAGGGTCAAACATTTCTTTAATCAACCTGATAATCCTTGGTAAGAAAACTGAATGCGACAATTTCAGTGTAAACACTTTTCAATCAATTAAGTAACGGAATATGATCCGCACCGACAGATGAAAATGCATTTTAGTGAATTTGAACTAGTTATTTCAAGGATTAATCTATAACCCAGATGATTAGTCACGTATCTTGTACAGAAACAAAAACACAGTTACATGTGCACATATGATACATGATACACCGTTTATATTTAACCATAAGGGTAATATAACCCTCTACCAATCAACCTAACATTTTGCTATCGTAAACAACGTACAGTGCAGCAAAGACAATTTGGTGTTGAGGGCGGGATAGCACAGTGGTAAGCGCGTTCGCCTTCGGGACTCGGCATCTGTAGTAGAGAACATTTCTACACGCAGTCAGGTTTGGCTACAATGCTACACCAAATTTCAGCGCAGTATCACCCATGGTTCAATAGTTCTAGCCGATGCTGGCAGGTTTCATTGCAATGCATAGCCACAATAGTGTTGCGGTTTTTTCCTTGAAATAATACCGACAGCCGTGAAATAAGTGAAATATTCTTGAAAGCTACAAAAGCTTGAAAGCTGGTGTTGTATGTCGAAATATTCGAATTTAAATGGAATTGTTGGCATGAATACGATATATTTAAAAACATATTGTGTAGTTTCTCCCAGAGGAGAATAATCATTCTTAGTAAAAATAAATTGCCTCAAATTTAACTCTTATTTACAATAGTAGAAGCAATTGTTGTATGGGTGGTAAAGTCATTAAATCTCTGACGACACACCCAGAGCACCGCATTTATGTTGATAAAATGGGGTTACTTTATCAATGTTTTTCGTATGTCTTATTTACATATCAAATATCAATAATTAAACTGAAAATATGAAGGATCAATTGTCTCAACTACTTTTATTATCAAACATTTTTCTCAAACTACCAATTGTCTCTGTGTTCAATCTGGACGATTCAATTGTGTCGTAAGAGATAACAGGCTATTAGGTAACCCCCATAACTCAGACGTCCCAAAAGTCAGACGCGTTAAAACAACATTAACATAGTGCTCACCATCACTTGCGAAAACTAATAATGTTGTTATGCTCAATGTATCTATCTCGTTAGTCTATGGGATAGGTCCAGTATATCCAGGGTATCAACTGGATGTAACCACCGTCACGCCTGACTGATTCGTCGGACAATTGGGACGTCTGACTTTTGGAGCGTCTGAGTTATGGGGGTAAATCGGCTATTGAATAGAAGTAAAGTAGATCATAAACTCGTTTTGATAAGCTGTAGGGGAAATGGGGTTTTGAAGCCCAATGGCCTTGAACGAGTCCCTTGTGTCGAACAAATGGAGACTTTCGCGGACCATATCCTACACAAAAGAAAGTCTCTTCCAACTAATTGAGGTCGCTATCCACTGCAATATTCATGTTAACTAGTGGTCGAAACAGATCAACTTCATTCAAAAATATTTTTGCTTTCAAGTAAAACATTATTGTGGTTTTTTTTAATGCAATGTTTTGACCACAAAACATTGGCACCCCTTGAATAAACTATTGAGGGTTGGACATTAGTTGAGAACTATAGGAAGGTATATTCACCTCATTTTGTCTATTGTAAACAATGCAGGGCAACATAGACATACTGTTTATACAACATAGTTTTAACTTTTCACATTTTGCTATTAAGAACATAAGAACATTTGTCATAACTATTTTAAGGTTGGGAAGATAGTTTAACGGATAATCAACTTCTTTATGTTTACGATAACCTCTTTTCTATCTTTTTAGAAGCTTCTCAAGCCTGAAAACGGCTGTTTGGCTGAAACATATTTTGATGACAAAATGGTAAAATGAATCAGGCACAACAGAAAACGCTTATATTACTAAGCCTTATTTCAATTTCAAAATACAAAATATGAATCAGCGAATATACATTTTCATGATAACGTGTTTTAAATATGTGTTTTTCTATATTGACTTTAAAACACAATAGAATTTCATATGTATTTGACTGACAAGTTGAAATGGATAATATTAGAAAACCCATCAAATTAAAACTAGCTGTAATGATATGTGATAACGCATTTCGGGATGCATTATTTTACAGCTAGTTTTAACTAAACTGTTAGAAAACATAAGTTTTATTTAAAAAAATGCTGTGCGTGCTTAAAAAATAAGCTATTGTTTTCCTTGTTATATTAGCATTATCTTTCGTAATTGTTTCCACGATTGTGTACTGTTGTAAGTCCGAGATATAAGATCTGAAAGAATAAGTTTTGTCTTTTATGAGTATATAGTTTATATTCTATGAAATAATGATAAGTATTTTCACAAGTATTTCCACATGAAAAAGTCATTTCGTTAGATAAATTTACTCTTAATAGTTAATGATTTAATTTACTAAATCTGTAGGTAGAATTCTTAATCGACTATTTCAACTATGGTAAGAAAAGTGAGCTTTCTCGTTGAAAGTATACACGTGGATGAAAGTATTGCAACACTAAAATTACTTTAGTTCTTCCTGCGTTCTGAAAATCTTCTTAACACATACGGTTTCCTAGTTATATTCAGGGCGGGCTCTTCTTACAATTGCATGACCAAAACGGTATGGAACCAATGTCCAGAAAACAGCCCAGCGTCTTGTTAAATAAAAGAGGGAACCTTTTATGCCAACCATTTGTGCTTATTGGGGTTACATCAAGTACTTTTTTCTTGTTTTTGTGTCTTCAGTCGTCAATCCAAGTAACTAAATATCCACCTCTACCTATCGCAGATTGCTGTTACACCAAAACTTTTTCAATGATAAAACTTTTCTGTTTTCCAGGGTTACGTTAATGGTTGTTCTGATTAACTGGGTAATTACTGAAGGGTTTGTACGTTTTTCTACATCTTTAGAAAAGGTTCAACCTAAAACTGCACTTAAGTATAAATATGTTTTTTTAAAAATCGATTATCAGTAGTTTTAATAACGAGTCATTGAAAAGACAGGTGTTGCAATACTTTTGTCCGGGTGTATAGAACGTTATAAGTTTTTTAAATACTGCAGTTGATTGGGTACGTGCTATATTAATCGAAATTCTTCAGCGGTCTTACCGAATCTATCAAGGAGTTTTTATATAAAGACGTTATAGCAGATGGTTGTGCTAAGTTACAATTAATACGTAGGCCACAACTACTCACAGAAGAAACATACTTAAGTACTAATTCAGTTAGGTACGTGAGACAAATACTTGCTGTATCTTTAGGAGTAGGATAAGTTCTTTTTCTTTGTCGCCTTTGTTTCAATGGCGCCAATCCATTGTTCAAAAATAAGCTTTCTCCAGAGTCGAATCGTTACTTTTCTTGCTGCTTTATAAGAATAAGAATATTTTATAGTTTGTTTCCAACACGGAGGGTGCCTTATAACATTTTTTGCATATTTATTGTATGCATTGTTTATTTGAGCTCACGAAGGCAGAAACCTTTTAACTAGCTGAACATGGAATCCCTTCAACATGATCATTCCATTTAGCATCATTAGACAACATGACTCTTAAAGTATGACTTTAACATTTTCCATCATGGTATTGTTGTAAATAAGAAAAGTATTCACTGTTACACTGGCTTTGAAAACGCGTCCTTGCCAGGTATGACATAATTTGATAATCTTTCGTCTTCTTTGTACTGAAACGTTTAGGAAGTCTCAAAACTGCGAATTAAAAGCAATGGAAACTTATGGTATTTAAATGAATTATATTTACACTTTGAACCAAATACAATTTGCATAGAACTATCAGAGGTGTTTCCGTAAGCACGTTACGTCCAACCTATAGCCGTCTCTATTCACACGTGTAATTTCTTGAAAAGATAAGAAATACTGATGAATATTAAGACTAATATTGTCTGTCTCGTGTTATCTACAATGCCAGACGGTTCCTACCGACTTACAGAAGTCCTTGTTTCGTCACTTTCTCATTATATTTCATCAGCCAGTATTTCATCATCAAAATGCTCATGTAGGAAACTTACAATCATTCCAACTCAAATGGTAGACAAGCGGGAAAGAGTCGTCTGTCGAATTGCATCAGCAATTAAATCAAGGCCTTCTTTCACGAAGTACTTATGTGATGTGTAATATCGAAGAGAACCTTAGTGCAATGTATATAAATGGGAGTTAAGGTTAACCTTAGCAAAGGTTACTTTGATAAAATCTTTACATGATTTATCACTAATTTTTTTCATTTTATTTACATATCATTGAATACGATTATGTCACTTTACATGACATGGGCTGCATGAAACACAACAACTCTTTTCAACGACGTCACAGACGAAAATTCGCTGACCTCGCGCTGAAAAATCGTTGCTAGATAACGTGATATGTGCACATGTGCTCGTATTGAAATTATGTCGTTACATACTGAAACAGTAATACATTTAAAGCAAATGTTTTCAAAATATTAAATCGCTAGTATAAGTGAAATGTTCTGCGTTTGAAAAAGTTGGAAAACATTTATTTTCAAAAATTATTTATGTAACAACTACATCAATGTTATTAATGTTCTTTTATCATGCCTAGTATGTAATTTATAACAAGTTCAGTGATGTTGGGAATGAATCAATATAGGTGAGTAACTAGAGTGACAGAATAAGCGAGGGGTGAGAGTGTGAAGGACTATATTTGGTTGGCAGAGGAATATTGGGGTATTACTTGCACGGATGAAATTTGAAGTGGATTGCATGCGAATGAGTAATGCTGTGTCGTAAAATAGAGGGCCCCGATTTTCGAAGCTCTCTTAGTGCTAAGATAGTCGTAGGCCAATGCTAATTGATGGTACTTACGACTATCTTAATGCTAAGAGAGCTTCGAAAATCCAGGCCCAGGATGTTATAACGCATCATGAGTTAAGAAATGTCTGTTTGTCTGAGTTTCTTTGTAGACATCGAATATTTTGATAACATATTTATTGTCACCGAGGCAATGATGCAGTCGGTAAATAAAGCAACTGTATTTGATAAAGAAGGCTCAAAGTGCACATTCGAAATAAGTTTGGGATGCAGGAACAACTGATGATTTTCGAATGATAACTTTTAAAACAGCGTTACTGGTCTCACAACTAACTTTGATTGCATCCAATCACTCTTCTACAAAGTAAGTAAGTAGGTAAGTATAGGAATTTTTTGACGGAGCTACTTCTATGAAAAGTACGATGTGATGACCTTTTTGTACTCGTTAGGTAAACCTTTTGGCCGGATGCTAAATCTTATCATTTTTTTTCATATATTGCAATATCATATGTACGGTCAGGAACACGGGAATAAAAAGTTCTTCTTTTCTCTTCTACGTTATGGAGAATTAATGTTATACAGAGTTATTAGCAAAAACTTTTTGAATTGTCAACGTAATAATAACTTTAAGAGGCACATTAAAATATATTTGTTTTCTTGTAAGTTGCATTATTGTCTGTTTGAATATCATCAACAAAAGAATAACTGCATTATCTCCCTTTAATATTTTGCTTTGACCTTGTCCGTATTAAAAGCTCATATAAACATAGTCATAAGCAGAACTAATAGTATAGAAACATGTTTGAATTAATATCAAGGTAGTTACACTAATAAATAAACTTCAATGCAATAAAAATGTCACCATTTTCAAATACACAACTGTCGAATAGTGCAGTTTCCGAGCTGTCGATGTTTTTAAAACCTTTGACACTGTTTAAATGTATAACAACTGACAGTTGTGATCTCAACATGTAGACATTAACATACGTACCATTGACCTATATATCCTATCACGCCATATGCGTAATAATCCGTCCCTATATAAGAGCGCCGCCTCGCCTGCCTTCACTATCCTTCGAATGAAGAAATTCGAAATGTCCGACCTTGAAACTTTCGAAGACTTCAACCAAGATTTCGTCATATACAGAGATTGCAAAGAGATTCTTCTTCGGGAGATAGAAAATTATGAGGAAAGCCAAGAAAACAGAACAAGAGCTCTAAACGGTTATCATACAGAGCGTTCAAACGGCAGTAAATTAAGGGTAGTTATGCCACAAGGAGGGAAAATCCTCCAAGATATCAAAAAACGTTCAGAAAAGGGCGAATGTCAGTTGTTCTTTGTCGGGTTTGTAGGGTTCGCTCGGAACGACTGCGATCCCGAAATTATCCGAACGACATGGGCACAGGATCAGAAATTGGTGACAGAGTTGCAAAGCCATGCCGACATAGTGAGTTACCTTTCGACAGAACGGTTTCCTGGCGGTGACTGGGTTAACCTAGTGCTTTTCACACACCCTCGTGCAGTGGATGCGTGGAATAATGCGCAGATCCACACTGACGCCGTCAGGTGAGTAGACAATAGATGATGTCTGATAAATTCCATTTGATTTGATTTTTAGATATTTAAGGGAAAATACAACAGAAATATCTTTGAAATATCCCATTTTATTTTAATTTTCTTCTTTCCGAGAGCATTTTAATATATCTTACGAATATATCAACAGTAGGGATGACTATAGACCTTGTTTTGACTATTGCCATAACAATAGTCTGTTGCAACCTGGTATTGGGACTGCAATAGACTGTTGTGATCCACTGTTGAACTTTTTTGCATCCAAGCAAAAACATATATCAGCTGCCATTCCCAAAGGTTTTGTCAGAATAGTCCGACTGATGACAGTAGGGCAAACTGACCGAGGTTCGGACAGTGTAGCCTATCGATACAAATATTTTGAAACTCTGCATTATCAAAAATAATTTGAATTAAGTAAATACGAGCAAACCAAATTATGAAAAAGTAATCTTTATTTTGGATTTCTATCTAAAAATTCATAATTGTTTGTAAATTATCCGAAAATAACGGTTTTTATTGCCTATATAAAATCGCCCAAGGTTCGGACAGTTCTGACCTAACTGAACACCAAAGGTTACTATCCTACACTATTCCAAATTTTTCCCTGATTGGCGTATTTATAAGGTCGGATATTTCTATCATTTTTATATAACCAACTCTTGATAGGTAATCAACGTTAGGGTACCCCGGAGAAACTGGTACTGTATGAAATATTTGGGTGATATGGAAAGGTTCCTCGGCTACCGCCTCGCAGCTAAAGCCGTGTGGTCCCTTGGTAAAAGTTAATCTTCTATAAGAAAGTTGCTATTTAGAATGAAACAGATACAGATATTGTAAAAGGTGTGTGTTAGGGGATAGGGGGTCAACTGTGAAAAAAAAGTTCTAATAAAAGTAAATAAAGCAGGTTCTACCTGGGGGACGCCCATTTTACGGTCGTTGACAGCCTTATGACAAGCATTATAATAGAAATAATTGTGCCGTATCGCAGCTGGTAGTCTAAATTATAGGCCAGGTTTTGCATTTAGCAACGTATAATATAGAAACCAGTTTTTCCCTTTTTTCGATCGAATTAAATTTCTATCGTTTTAGTTTGGCGAATAAGAGAGGACTTGATATGACCACATAATATTTGTTAAGAGGGCCCTGTCAGATCTGTCTATTAATGTCATGCCAGAGCTCTTGAAGTCCATTTTCGTCCGCCTGAATAGCAATTGATGATATGTCATATTTAACGTTGATAGTGTTAATGTGCTGTGTCATATGAATTATAATGTAATGTTGACAGTATAGTAGTATATATTAGCAATTTTTGTGACTTTGAAGTAGTAACTCGTTTGCACTTTCATGGCTTATGTAATTGTGACTAGAATGCCATAATGCTTTTCAAAGATAAAAATAGAATGAAGGGCGATATCGCATAGACGTTCTGGTAGAAAAGAGCGCATTATTCATGAAACTACTGCCCTCGATGATTGTTTATGGTTAAATCACAGACACATTAAATTTCAGACACAAAACTTTTCTGATGATTATTAAAAAAGTTGTATCTTATTTGATAGCACCTATGTAACAAACGGTTACTTTGAAAATGACAGTCAAAGTCAAAGATTGTTTATTGCATTCAAGGCCTCAGGCCCATATACAATTATACATATAAACATATAGTGTACAATTTACAGGTTTGTAATTTGGGAAAACATGGTTCATTCACTTGGTTACATGAAGAACATCAGCAATTACATATTTTGTAAGTTAAAAACAGTTTATAAGTCACAGGCTATTGTTCAAAACACTATTTCTTACTTCCATACTTTAAAAATAGAGATAATTTAAATAAAACATCGTCATCTCTTGATGTCATAATAGAAATGAATCCTGTTACACTCGTCATAGATAGAGATCGTTCAAGTATGTATTTGGTTCTAAGTTCAGTATAATATGGACAATCAAATGTAAAATGTATTTCATCTTCAATAGCGTCGTTACATAATGGACAGAGTCTTTGTATTCTTTCAAAGGAGATATACCTTCCATAGTTTATCATTAGTTTTAGTAAACCAAGTCTATATTTGATATATAACTTTCTGAGAAAACTGTTTGTAAGAACCGATAGGTATTTCTCTGGTTCTAGTAAACTCTTGAACTTTCTGAATTTATCATAACGTGAACTGCTTTCTATATTTGATTGTCATCCTTAATAAAACATACTAATTGCCACGTGACGGAAACATTTCAAAAATATTATCAATAGTTTGACTAATCCATATAAAACCATATCCATGAGAAAATAATATTTTCTTTATATGCGACACCCATGGTGTCTTTCCAATACTATCTAAGTGGAAAATGACAGTCAGTGGGACATGTACTTGTGTATATATAGCTGAGATGATTTCAGATGATTGAAGATAGAAGCAAAAGGACTTTTACTATATCTATGACAATTATTCTCGCAACAGCCAACTAACATTTAAGTCAATGGGAATTATGTCATATGTACGCAATGATTTGACCAACCGCTGTGATAGGAAAGTATTTTCTCTGTTTCATTCGGTGACACATATGTGAGTTACTTCAGCTTTTACTGGTCATTATTCCTTTTTTAATGTTACGCACGTGACATGACGATGTAGATCATCTCGGTCCGTCTTCTATATCGAATATGACTTTGCATTTGTGATTGTATATACAAAAAATGACACATGGCCAACATAGCCCCAACATATATATATATATATTTATGTATATATATATATATATAAGTCTACTTATGTTTGTCTCATAATAAATATATGTCTCATGATTTATGTCTCATCATTCACCTGATGAGACATTATGGTCGAAAGTACCATTATAAATCATCTTGATTTATATATGTATATATATATAATATATAAATGTAAAGGTGTTTTGACATGTTAAATGCTATTTTACATTTGTAACATATTTGTACTTTAGGCCTTCTTAAACAGATACATGAAAAGAATCACGTGATGTCTATGTCATCTTAAACGACATTGAGAAAGTAACGCTGGCTATTATTCGTGTAATCGTTTTTAACCTAAAGTTGTGTGTTATTGAGGGTATATACCGGTCAGTTGACCTCCAGTGATGTTTAGTCCTACCAAGAGAGAAAAATTGTTTTATTTACAAAACCTGAGTTCATCAATGAATAGTTACCATGGTTTATTCAAAGGAGCGCGTTGTTTTAGATAGATCAAGTGACCTCATGAAAACGAAGATAATTGTAATCAAATGCAAGGTAATTTAAACCATTTTTATCCATTTCCCCACATCAAATGATTAAAAGGTGTTCACACAAAAATGGCCGTCATCATCAACAAGTTAGTGTTTGCTTGATACTTGATAGGTTCTTAAACGACTACCGTTGCCTGAGTTGAGTGAAGAAATCTTAGACAATCTGAAGATTATACAACTGAATACAGTATTGAGAGTTTATTCTGTTTTTTGGTCGTTTTTGATTTAAGTACAACTCACAACATGTTAACTCCATTGTATCTAGCCACTGATGCATAAAGGTCATGGTGACCTTACTCGCATTTTTTTTCACACGATCCACAGGGTCGACATGACGATACTGAACCATTTGGCATACACTTTTTTTTGCCGAAAATTTGAAGAAATAAAATTTTCAAAAAACGTGATATTGCCCCTTTAAGCTGGTTTCAACAAAACAATTGCTTGTAATTATTTATACAAGGAAGGAATGACACCTTCTCAAGGGTCGATAAGGTTCACTATTGGACACTTCTTTGTCTACCCTCGAATTTATTGGAGAGTTATATATCCATGAAACATTTGTCAGTGATTTACAATCCGAAAATCTTCCATTTCGAGTGGATATTTTATCTAGATCACATTTATCGCAATGAACCAGTAACCTCTTATAGGTTCATGACCTTGTTCTCAAGGCAAAAATGTACGTACCCCATAGATAGGAAGTGTTTAGTACAAGATATGAGAGATATCGCTGAATATTCTTTCCACAGACAGGAAATGGATGTTGGTTAATATTTCATATATGTTTTACATCGAGTCACTCAGTTATTCATAAGACACAATAATTTTAAAATCCTTAAACTTGAACAATACTTTAATGTTATTAAATAAGTATCTCAGTATTGATCTAGTAACAGTTACATAATATTGTATTGGCACCATAAAAATGGTAGTTAATTTATAAATGGTAATACAACAAGTTAATAAGACACAGTCTTCCTAAAAAGGAATCCTAAAATTTGAACAATACACCTGTAATACAATCATAATTCATAAGATCCATTATTTCCAATAAATTTCTTGAACAATACATGATCTTCTATTTTTCCAGGAAGTTATCCGCCCGGCTGTACAAACATGTCAGGATTCACCGTGGCGTGTTAGACAGAGGACTCTACTCGGAGAGGTTCGGGGTACAAAGGACCCTCTTTCTGAAATACGGCTCGACAGACTTCTCAGTGATGAAGAGATTTGTGAAGACGTGGGGAAATGAGAAAAATATCCAAATGCACACTTGCTACACTCTTTGAAATCATGTCTCAAAATGTTCATTCAGATGAAAGCGCATTCCCTTGCAATGCGTAACCCGCATGAGTCTTTTGTCATTGGCATTTAAGTCTTGGTGTTTCTCCTCAACTATCTGACTCGCCCATTAACCTTACTGCATTCGTACGTTAAGGTCGTATGAACAATCTCGCGGATGCTGTAACTCTCTACTCAGGGCGTTGTACTCGAACTAACAAGGCTGCAAGGCAATATTAAGCCAGTGATTGAGCAAGTACTGTCTTTCTGAGGAAATTCATAAACGATAGTCTTACCTCGATTTGGAATAACTGCTAAACGGGGAAGCTTTTAAAGGGGAAGGTAAATCCCTATACACAGAATGGGTGGAGTCAATTTTCCCAGTAAAGAGTGTCTTTTCAGTTGATATATAGTTGGGTATACACTCTTGTCTAGCCAATTATCAAAACAATTACTTGTAATTTAAGAATGATTTTTTGCATCCATGTACACCAGTATTTGAAGAGCACAAAGCTGTAATTTCTGAAAAAATACATTTACTCTGTAAAGAGAATTTTAAAAATAATATTCAAATACACCTACCTAAGATTCAAATTTGCCTCTGTATGTGTCATATGATCAGATAAGTGAGTGTTGCCATGGCAGCAGTCTCTGAGTGGCTAAGAACTTTCCATTCATGGTATCAATTTCACCCCAGTAGTCCTCTCTTTCCCATGTAAAACAACCCCCCCTCCCCACTCCAAGACAGCTGTGACCCCAGCCTGTCCACTGCTGCCTGTGGGAATGGGCCTTTAGCACTAGAGTAGAGATTGTGCTGAAGCTTATTTTGTGTTGTCACCAATGATATGACGAAACTGGGCACATAGATGTACTTTGTATTGGCTAACAATTATTAAAGGATCATAAGGCCTAACAGTGTAAAAAATCTGATGCATACATAGCTTGAGAATCCACAACAAACACCAAACATATCAAGGGACTAATAAAGGCAAAATATTTAAAATGGGGAATCTTTTTTAAAATTATTTTTATAGGGAAATACAATATCATTCAAGTCATTCTAAGAAAATATCATCTACCAGCAAATTCATTCACTTATTTGATTTTTGCCGTGAAACCTCATTTTACTGTAGTATATGTGTAGATCTCTCATAGTAAAATTCCCATAACCTTTGACCTCCCTGACTCCAGCGACCGTTAGAAGGTGTGGCACATTGGGTTATAAGATCTCCCCCAGTCTGCTAGTAGCCAATCACTGCTCTTGGAGCCTTAATTGCTTACCCATGGGTAAATCGGGCCTGTTTTACCTTCCCCTTTAAGCTTTAAACAACGTCATTTATGTCTGGCCCAACGTAACATGCATATTTTGCTGTGTTGCAATCTGAAATGAAGATGTTCTGGCTTCGTCGCTGATTGGTCGAGAGAAAGGTCACGCTGTCCCTGATAAGCAGTAGTCAGATCGTAACGCAGTGAACTACGAGCATTACGTTAGACGCGGTAATAACCCGATTTTCTTATAATCTTATCGATAATCTTATCCAGCGTATAGTTGGTCATTAAACCTCATGTGTATTTGAGACAATTTCATATGGGGAAACGTATGCAGTCGATGTTCAGAGATATTTTCTGAAACCCTTGATGAAAATGGTTTTTAACGATGATTGGAGGATGGTGAAAGCAGTTATAGATTGGCACTTTCTTGCTGTTGAAATAACGGTGATGGTATCAACCTATGTCAATAATTCTGTGAAATATCTACTTCATTCCGCTACATCAGCAATTTTGAATCCACAGAGTTCCTACAGATATCCTGATCTTCTTCATGCCAAATGCCTCGTATTGCTGTGTTTACTAGAACGAAAAGACTCCAATAGAGGAATAAAAGCACAACCCGGATGACAAGTCCGTTGAGTTCAAGATGTTAGTTTCGGGTATAAAGACATTTCCTATGCTGAAAAGATTAAACGCTACATATAGCCATGAAGAATCAGCTGTCATAGATACGAGGCATTTGACCTTAAGGAGATCAGGGTATTTGGAGGAGCTCGCGGATTTACATTCGCTGATCGAGCAATATGTATCTACTTAAAAACCTTTAGATGCCAGTCTGATTAAAATCGACCGTGTTCGGAGGAAGAAAAGTTTCAAAATATTGACTATACCGAGATTCAAACTCTGTCTAGGCTATCCTCTAGTCCTCTATCCTCGGTCTGACCGCAGCCTACTGTAGCGCAGGTTCTCACGTAAACTCAGCTAACCAATCACAATGCGTGCGGCAAAAGCATTTAGTATCAGTAGTTAGGGGCAAGTAACTCCCATTTACCATTCGTTAACCTTGATCGCCGCAATCCTTATAATTTAATCCTAAAAAGATCAATCCTAGAGTCATTCAAAAAAAAAATGTCTTCCTCGGAACACGGTCGATTTTAATCAGTCTGCATTAGATGCAAGATGATAGTTTGATTGTTTGCTACACTCTTTCTCATAGTATGGACTGGGAATGAGTTGAGATCACACAGAGGCCCATTTGCATCGATTTGAATACGGTGTTCGTTTTGTTGATATAGTTCCTTACTTGCTGTATAACCCGTGTTAGCGGTAACCTTCACAATTATTTTATTGGTTGCGGGGATGATGTAGTGCATTATGCTTGTAATCTTTCATCTTCCTACGACAAGGTGAAATCGTATCGAGGTAGACTCTATCCATTACAAGTTTTAAATCTTTTCATTCGGCAATGTCATCGTGAAGATGTTAATTTTCTTAATGTTAGAATCTTCATAAATTAAGATCTTAATCCAGATTACATATATATAACGTAGTGGAGCAAATTCCGTCTTATTTCAATGAGATTGTTCAAAGTTAAATATGCATATGTAACGGCGTGTATATGAATACAATTCTTTGTTACATTGGCATATCGAATCGAACTGATGTAAATTAGAGAATAGTTATTTCGAAGGGTAATGCTTACTTTTGTACCAATTCTCTGCTATTACTTAAAACGGAAGTGTTGATTATTAATAAACCAATTCAATGACATCTGTTTCTCCTTCTTGATTTGAATTCAATACATCGGGTTTTTCGGGAGAAATTTTTGGACATGCTTGATATCCTGCACATAAAAGATGGAACTTTCAAACAAGGAGAGACATTATTTAACAAGTGATCGTCACCGAGATGACATATGGCCTACAGTTGCAAAGTATCAATTGTGAATTGAAAAGTGAAGTGAAATATTTTCAAAATTGACTTTGAAGCAATGTCGGAAAAGCTTGAACATCTGGTTTCTTCTTTGAAAATTACATCAATTTCCATGGTAACCTCCCATAACTCAGACGGCCCAAAACACAACCTGAACACGCCTGACTGATTCGTCTGACTATTGGGACGTCTGAGTTATGGGGGTAAACAATTTCAATGCCACTCAAAAAAGAAATCGGTCGGCGACAAGGTCACCAAAATCAACTGGGTCTTCCAACCAGAATCTTTCTGCAAAATGTATATGAAAAGAATCTATTAAATCATTCTTAAAAAATTTAAATGCAAGTCTCGATGTTGAATAATTTTAAGCTTGACTGTGACCTTGAAAATAACGTCGCTAAACGTTTGGCAGGGAAAGTAAATGGATAAGACTGAATTGTGTAAACAGTGGTAGCGCTATCACGCAGACAATACGACCTATTTACTTTTAAAAAATAAATCAGGCCAGCAAGTTCTTTTATTGTTCATAGATATCCATAAACGAGGGGAGGTCGAAAGCTGCAGACAGCGAGTGCAACGTAAACCAAATAACTTGCCGCTTATATAGGTTGTCTACGGGGTTCCGAAGGTTATTCATATTAAATGATGCTGAGGTTTACATCCCGTTTACATGGCATCGTTATTACACTAGACATAAAATAATTAGGGATATTTGAAAATTCTGAAATTATTAATAATGACATATTTTTACATTGAGCACCGAATGAAATATTAATCATAAAATTGATAAAATCCCTATCTTATTTTGTCATATACACTGATTTAGCAGGACTTACTGCGTGTAGAACACTTCTCTACTGCAGACAAAGTTGCAGAGCCCCTGATTTGACCTAGATGTTTTAAGAGAATTAATTCACAAACCAACTGTAGCCAATGAGAGTGAATAAGGAAATCACTCGTTCTTGAAGTCATTCATCGTTTTGGCTAGGAAAAAACATTGTTTGAGAAGTAAATTTCATGATGTGTGTGTGTGTGTGTGTGTGTTTGTGTGTGTGTGTGTGTGTGTGTTAACTGTCTTATCTATTACTATAAAAGTAACTATTTCTTATCAACTCGAGCCAAATAAGCCTTGTTTTTTTAAAAGAATTTTATTTCCAGATGTATCTCTTTCACAAACTATTCTCAAACACCACTTTTCCAGAACCATTTACTTATGAAATTTAAGACATGATATTTTACTTCTTAGGGCCACGGGGGCACTCCCGAAAAACTTTCTCATCATTTCCAAAGGAAAATGTCTAAAACGTTCATATTTTTCTCCAGAGGCAAAAGGCCTAGAATGCTGAAACCTAGTGCACAGACATCCTAGCTAATTGAGACTGTAATTTATGCATTTGGTGACCCTGCGACTCTTAAAATGTGCTGCAGGGCATCGCCCTACAAAATCCTTTTTTCATCTTCTTCTCCAGAGGAGAGAGGCCAAAAGAGCTGCCCTTAACTACAGACTCCTAAGTTTTTTAGGATTCTAATTTATATACTTGACACCCAATTTATGTCTAAATACAGCCATAGGGGCCACCCACTAAAATTTTAATCATCATAACCAATGGAAAAGGCATAGAAAACAAACATCTTGTATACAGACTTATCAACTGATTGGGATTACAATTTATAGATTTGGTGACCATGTCTAGCTACTAGCTAAAAACGTAGTCACATTTTCCAAAAGCAAAAGGCCAAGAAAGCTACGTACAGTCTCTTCAGCTTATTATGGTTATAATAAATGGATTTTGGTCAAAACGTTGACCATTTGAAATTAAAATTATAGATAGACTGATGAGCTACTAAGCCAAGGCTCTAGTTTTAAATGTTATAATGATTTGTGATGAAATTAACAATGTTGGTAGAGAAATGATTACTCTCGGTCAAGATTGCTTTTCATCTGCTATAACGTTATAATAATGCTCTTCATCTGATGTAAAGTTTAAGATTGCTTTTCATCTGATATAACGTTAAATATTGCTTTTCATCTGATGTAAAGTTTAAGATTGGTTTTCATCTGATGTAAAGTTTAAGATTGGTTTTCATCTGATATAAAGTTTAAGATTGCTTTTCATCTGATATAATGTTAAATATTGCTTTTCATCTGATGTAAAGTTTAAGATTGGTTTTCATCTGATGTAAAGTTTAAGATTGGTTTTCATCTGATATAAAGTTTAAGATTGGTTTTCATCTGATATAACGTTAAATATTGCTTTTCATCTGATGTAAAGTTAAAGATTGCTATTCATCTGATACAAAGTTTAAGATTGGTTTTCATCTGATATAAAGTAGTTTGTCTTGGGGGAGGGGGGGGAGGGGTAGGGGTATGTTGAATTTTTGAATCTGTTGTCGATCTTCTTCTGGACGTCAGTGTATGTTGATTATTGTCGACCAAAATGTCTCTATAATTATACGCAGCCAATATTTCTTATGGAAAGTGCTGCTTTATAATATACAGATTCTTTGTTATGTGCTTCTTTTTAAAATACTTATTACCTTTAAACTACTGATTTTATATTTTGCTTATGGAGCAGAGTCACCTAATGTTTTATGACATATCTTCATGAATTTGCTTTTGACTAGAAGAAACAAAATCAGCGTTGCGTTTTTAATTTGGGAAAGTCTTACTATAGGGCGTCTATTCAATTTCTTAGTGAATTCAGATGGATATAGCTGTAAATGAAGTATTTTGCCCATTCAAGTACACTCATTTACAATAGAAATGAGAGAAGTGAAGCCCGTGACAACATAGTTATAAAACGCTGAAGGATCGTACAGCGAACCATGTCTGGTTTGCCCTGTATTAGATTGTACACCGTGGTTGTGGTAGATAATGTAGGGTACCGTTGAAGAACAGGCTTGATAAGGACCGATGTGTACGCTCCTTGTTTATTTTTGTTGCATTTACATTCCATTAGAATGTTCTCCATTAATGTACAATCAGCATTTCAGACATTTGTTGTATAAACGTCTTTTCGTAAAATGTATTCAACAATGTTTCAGTAATTCAAAACGTGCATCACACATCATCAGTAAATTAAAACCAGCCTCACTCTTTAATCAAAATTTAGCGTTTCATATTTTTTGTATGAATTGTTACGAGATACACTTACCAACTCCACTTAGAATTTTAAAATTTCCTTCTCATGTTCGAAAAACGAAAAGCATAAGCCCATGACCAGATTTTATATTATCCATGTCTGTACACTCCAACACATCCTGTCTCAGGTTAAACAACCGCTAACCTCGACTTTATCACTTCTCGATTTTCGTTCAAAGATTTTTCAACAAAATAAGAACTGGGCTTGATTTTTTCTAATTTGTCCAATAAACACCTTTAATTAGCCTTTCATTAAGACAGCGTAATTATCGGCTGTGAAAACCCCACCTGGGCTAGGGGCCATAAAATACGCTCGGATGTGACGTAATAATCAGACTGTACAGAGTGGCGCATCATTAATTCAACTGAAATACCGCCTTAAATAATTGTTTAATTACCATTGATGTGGATATCTTTTTTTACTCCAAACACTTAATAGTGTTACATCGTCAAATGATTTATCTGACTGAGTGGAAAACATTCTCTGAAAATCGTTAATTATTGTTTTTTTTCTGTGATATTGTTACGATAGATGTACAGATCACGAGGCAATGATTCTGTTTATGACGTCACAAAGAGGGCATGTGACCAGTCATGCATTCACTGGTTTGTGGCCTGCTAGATCTAAGCGGCCCATCAAAAGTGCCATTCAAAATCAGCTTTCATTACCAAACTGAATATATTTGAGAAGCGACCTTTGACGCACTATACAATATTGTAATCTGACATTCATATATTCCACAGAAAATTGTGAAATATGTTTGTGGTTATGTAAACTTTAAAGCAAGAGCGTCTATATATACGAGACAGGATAACTCCAACAGTGTTGATGAGAATACCATTCCTACTTAGTTGATCAAATAAATGCTGTTCAAAATCCTTCACTTTATTTCTTCAGCAAATGTAACAATAGGCAAACAATCAAATATTTCTTCGTTCGATCGAAGAAAAAATGGCATTAAAAAACTTTGTAACAATAATGAAATGTATGGAAAAGATAAAATCAAATAATGACTCTCACACAGTGAATGAAGTTGCCATAAAATCTCATATTGGAAAAATAATCCAGAAATCATGGCATGATTATCTTAAACAATTCAACATGTTTCCTTTGAGGCTGCAGCTCACCTCTGCTTTTCTTACAAGTAGCTTCATTTGTTGCACATGATTTGAAAGATTATGAATGAATCACTGCCATTCTGTGTCAATTTACCAGTAATACTGTAAATTACAAATTTAAATACTGTATATTTTCAGTATCATTTACCAACAATATTATCCTCAACTAATACAGATTATTAACAACAGTGGTAACCTTTGTATGTTACAATCCTACTTCATCAAGGTATTTGTCATTCTCCTAACAGAGGTAGCTCCGTTATAAATTCCTATACAACCTCTGTCTTAATACGAAGATTTCTCGGGCTTCCGGCAGTTTCCCCTACAGGCGCAATATTGCAACTTAATCTACTGGCAATATTTCAGCCAATGAAACTACCGAATTCATGAATAACATATTTGTTGACACACAAGCCTATGCAATGATGCAGTTGCAAAATGAGAGGTAGTGTTCTGTAAAGAAGACTGAAAGTGCAAGGTGCATATTCGATTAAAATTTTTATTTTGGAAAGCTTACGGCATTAATTTAAACGATTCAAATGATGCATTTTGAAACAGCGTCGCTGATTACAAAACTAACTTTGATTGCATCCAATCAGATTTTTACTTTTTGTGCTCAAGAAACCTTTGTATTAGGACAGAGGTTGTATAGGAATTTATGACGCAGCTACCTCTGTTGGGAGAAAATGGGTATTTGTATCAGAGAAAGGATTCTTATATCCCGAACCATTGCAACATTTGCCTTGTAGCCACTACTAGCTGGTTGCTGGTTTCTATACCACCGGTATTTGATACAGTGGGAAACAGATATAACCCTGTCCATTTATCCATCAATCAAATATCATTTCATTCCTGTAGCAGACCTTAAAAACTGTTCATTGTATCTTCATGAAACTTTGCATATGCATAAGCCTCCTGGTGCTTTCACATATTTTCAGATTCCTAAAATTTTAACTTTTAAGAAGCACATCGCAAAATGTGTTCATTTCATCTTGCTAACACTTTGCATGTGGATAACCCACCAACACAAGTGATAGTTTCAGATCATAAAATGTTTTGAGAGTCAGGATTGAAGAGACATCTTACAAATCAGATAGCTTGCTCTGTAACCACAAGTGCACTTCCAAAACTCTGAAGATCACGAATGCTGTGATGTAATGGATGGATATAAGAAATGTGATTGTTGGATTACCATTCATAGGAGATATGAGTCAAATGATGAGAATACTATACAAAAATAATTATCCTGATGGGTAAACTTTGCTCACATGGTATTCCAAGAGAACACAATGGCCGACATCTCTGTACTAAACGGAATTACCTTGAATGTCCATAGTTATAACTCCGTCAAATTCCACAAGATCATTGTGCATTGTCGTCTTTAAGTTCACAGCTTTGAATTTGGACTCCTTAAGGAGATGTTGAAGAAGCATTTCATGAATGCCATCTCGATTCACAAGTTCATGCACAGAGAGGATCTGTTTGTAAATCTCAGGAAGGCTTGCTTCAGATGCAGAATGGATCCTAGATTCAATGTTCCTTAACGTATCCAGACACTTTTGGCGAATATCAGATTGGTGATTATCGAAGTCCTCCGTTTCTATAACAATTGTTTCCACAACATCATCGTTATCGTCAACAACTACCTCAGGAAATTCTACTATCCTCATTGGACGGTGCACTGTTTGAGCATGTTTGCATGTAGAGGATTTTTCTATCTCTTTGACGGCAGTGTTAACATGGTTTCTCACTGTTCTCTCATTTGGGTAGAATCTTCGGTTGTCCGTTGAGATTTCCCCAAACTGAGGCACAAGTTCGCTCTGAACATACATCTCAACATGTTTCTTCACTTCTGCAAGGTCCCTAAGGCCTTGGTGAACTAAGTCATGGATTTTCTTCGTTACACGTTGGTCTAGTCTCTGGTATGGGGCAGCCTCCTGGAGATAATTAAACGAAATATGTAGCATTTATTAATATTGTAAGAAATTACTTGAAAATCGGATAAAGGTGAGGTGAAATAGAGCTTAAAGCTTTCAAGGGTATTTAACTTATATCACGGCCTCTAGTAATATTGCAGGAAGAAAGCCTGCAACACGATTGTGACTATGCATTGTGGGGAACCTGTGAGCATTGGCTGGAACTAGCAAACTATGGGTGGTGATGCATTGAAATTCAGTGTAGCATTGCACTCAAACCACACTGCGTAAAGAACGGTTCTCTACTGCAGACAAAGCTGCCGAGCAGCCGACAAGATTTGAACCACGGAGCTCTCAATATGAAGGCGAATGCGCTAACCACTGCGGTATCCCCCCTTGGAAATCAAATTGAAGCAACAGTTGGAACTCATGAAGTAAAATTACATCAAACCATGACAAAGTAATCACTTATTCAAAATGTTTACCAATCTAACATAATTTCTATTATATAAGAGTCATATAGTATACTTAAGGCTTTTTGATAACATCAAATAAAATCCTGACAATTATCACACTTTTGTCATCTCTTGATGTAGAATTATCTATACAACTAGAGGTTAGAAAATAATGGCATTAGTCTTTTTAAGACAAATATCCCCATCCACTAATTGATTGATAATTTGTGAGTTACCATTTGGATATAGCACTTACTGGACCAATCACGTGGGGCTTGTGGTCTTCCAGCGCAGGAAAATTGATATACACACGGTACTCTTTCAATACGTTTGGAAAACTTTCTCTCAGTTTTGAACCAACTGTACATCGTTTGAACTTGGTGTTGTTTCCTTGAAGCTGGGGCCAAAAGCAAACAAACCGTAGAACTTATAGCCGAAGTATAAAAACATTGATTTTTTTCTTACTTTCCACATATTCAACAATATAAAATTAATAGATTAATAGTTAATTCTTACTGAAGTGTCCTCTTATATCAAATTTATCAACAAGAGTTGATAAAAGCTACAAATATCGGAGGCTTGCAAAGGATACATCAACTTTTAGTGTTGACAAATACAATATCAGACGACCCAAAGGGGAGATTCTATTTATCATCTGAAATCATTTTTCATTATGTTTCCATGTTTTTAATGTCAATACATTCTGATGTATATACTTGATAATGTATAACAATTATATTGTCATGAACTTGACAGAAGCAGGGTATTGTTTAAAATCTACTTTCATAGCAATATCTCCAAATAAAGAATGCTTGATCTCCAAAAAGCAATATCTCCGAGGAAAAAAGTTTTAAAAAAATGAAAATCAAATATAAGCATTCAAAGATCATCAAAAACAACAAATAATCTGTAAGTAGATTGATCCACAATGACTCTCCTTGATTGTGTAAAATTTCACAACAATAATCCCTATCCCTGACTAATAAAAGCTCTTTATAATGTGTACCTTCATGTCAGGAAACTTGAAGACCTTTGTGATACTTATTTGGGCTGGACAGGCAGACTTTTTAGAGGGCTGCACTTTCCTCCGCTTCGGGCCACTCTCTCCCGTCACCAATCCCTTCAACACATAACATTGGTCAGTTGCATAAATCATATGTAAAAGATGTGTGACAAACAGTGGAGTGGTGTTTACAAAAAATTGCTATCATTCGTAACTTGAACTATACTGTTGCTAAGGTCACACTTGTCCTAATATACTTATCCTTACAAGATGTAATTTGTGCCAGGTTTAATCAAAACCTAATTCAGTGCCAGCTCTTCAGCCAACTGCACCTGGACTTGATTGTACCATCCAAAATTTCTTTGATGTTGCTACTATTTGCCAGTAAGGCTGCTACCACAAATTCTGGTGCAATGCAGTAAGGCATCAATTAGCCACTTAAGAAAACTGACCACAGTGTTAACTGATGCTAAATTGAAAGTGCTATCATTCATAACCGGAACTATCCTGTTGTTTAGGTCATACTTATCCTTACAAGATGTAATTTGTGCCAGGTTTGATAAAAACTTAATTCAAGCTTCATTTTGCCAACTTTTCTGTGCCAGCTCTTCAACCAACTGCACCTGGACTTGATTGTACCATCCAAAATTTCCTTGATGTTGCTACTACTTGCCAATGAGGCTGCTACCACAAATTCTGGTGCAAAGCAGTAAAGCTTCAATTAGGTACTTAAGGAAACTGACCACAGTGTTAACTGATGTGGGAAATTGTCAGAGTGCAGTAGTATTCTCATATTTTGAAAACACCCGCCTCCGTCAACCATGTTATTATATTAGCTGATGGACAAATACAATTTTTTTAAAACGATACACTGAACAGATTTTAACATAGGATCTTTGTGTCTTCAAAAGATTAACCTTCTAGATTTGCCTCAGTACTGTATGTAACCTAGCCAGAGATGTTTTGATAAGATATGGTGTTTTCCTCATATCCTCTGTTTCACAATTATTGCAAATGATCAAAGAAAAAACCCATCCCATTGGAAAATATCAAGTTTCATATAAAATAACATCACTTCAGTATCTTCGAGATTAACCTTTAAACACATACAATAAAGGTAATCCTTGCTTTATATGTTTTCTAAATACACTTAAAAAACTTGGACTACCATTGACCATTTTTCTGTTTTTCATTAAGGCAGAGAATAGTCAACATTACTTTCATAGGAATATGAGTTCATCTTTTCCTCCCTAATTTTGCATGAATTCATACATTGCATTTTGAGGAGAAAAAATGTTGAGTGTTTGAAGATTAGAGAAATGTTACACTGAATTGATAGGGAGTAAATATTGAATTGAAACCAAACACGTAGATTGGAAAGATTATTATCACAAGTAATAGGAGTGATTGTCATAATGCATGTGGATAGATATAGTCAAACCATTTGGTGAAATAGTTCATCATGCTGACAACAGGAGTCATCCTGCTATATCAGCGTATATGAATCCACTGTCACTCCTTCCTAATATCCTGATCTCTTTAAAGCCTAAAGCCTTGCATGGCTGGATCGGCTTGATATTCGGGGCTTAGTTCACCCACTATTATCATAGCCAATGAAATGTAGTTATGCCAGGATCATGGAGCTACTTTCTCTTACTCAACAGATTTCCCATCCGGGTTGTGCCACTGTTGCTGAATGCGAGTCATCTTATTGGCTAGTTAGATAGCCAGCGATACGAGGCTTTTGGTTTGAAAGAGATCAGGGTATTAAGAAGGAGCGAGAGCGGATTCATAAACGCTGATTAAGCAGGATGAACAGGAGTTACATTGACGACATTTATCACAACAGTTGAGATATTACATTATAAAAGAATTGGGATGCCCAGACAGTAAATACTTTTCATGCCACTTTTTAGTTCTCCGACCAAACTCATTTACAAAGCGTAACTATGGAGATTGGCTCCTGCCTGAGACCTAGCTGGCTTATCCCATGCTCATCTGAAACGTCTAAGTATAGACTTGAATTTCGATTAAGTTGAAAAATTTTACTTCTTGGCTGACTACTTTTCAAACTTATTCATTCAACTATTTCATACCATTTGCCTATCTCCTTTTCCCTTGAATTGATTGAGGTCAGGTCCAAACTCGCATCCTCGTATTTCCACTCCGATCACAATAAATGGCACTCCATCAAACGGTATTTTGGGATGCACCCACCAAATCTTTCGACCCTCCAGCGTCTGAATATCTAAGATTGAAAAAAGAGGCTAGTATAAAAAAAGAAATAAAAGAGTATTTTGAGAAAAACGAGATTAACGAATAGATAGTCTATGTTGTGCATCCAAATCTTTTCTTTTGCACTCAGGTTTTTAGATTCAACAAATTACATTTCATTCATCCAGGAACAATGTAACATGAATACTGTTAGAAGCTTCTTCAATCTCCAATATCATTTCATCCTGCTACATCGCCTAGCTCCATTAAATACCCTGATATCATTCGGCCTAAAACGCTCGTATCGCTTACGGCTGGTTACTCATGGCTATTTATAGCCTACATTGACATTTGTTTGAATTCTCATCCGGGTAGTGCCGCTACAGCTGAATGTAAGTCATTTCATTGGTTTGCTATATTTAGTTATACCAGCGTTTTAGGCATGTTAGGCCGAAGGGTATCAGGGTATATGATGGAGCTAGGCGGAGACAAATACGCTGATGTAACAGGATGATCTCATTTAAATCAGATCAAACCTTTCACTAGCCCCTTGTTGCATTTCGGGTCTGAGTATTCTTACATTCATATTGTGTCAGCTGACCTTTGAACTCAAGCCATTGAGTGAGGAGGCTCTGAAGCCATCGGCATTATTTGATCTTACTGATTTAAATGAGATTGCATTGATTCAATCTCAAAACAGCTTTACCTAGTGGTCACATTCAGGAATATCATTCACTGACGCTAGCTCACCTCAGGTCATAATTGATGAAGCTTTGAAGTAAGGCTCAAAATTGTTTTTTAGTCTTGTTGAACATCTTATGGCAAAAAGATTGTAACTTTTACCTGTAACACCAAGGTTACGGCTCTTTCTTGCACAGAATCTTGTTCCTGACTTCACTTCCTCGGACACGATCAATGCATTGGCGGCTTCGTCTGATGTCACGTAGTAGATAACCGGCATCGCCATCATAACAGATAGGTAACCAGATGATGACTATATTTGTGTTGTGACCATCAACAAGTCAATACCATCTAAAATAAAATGAAAGTTTTGAGCATGTCGTCTTGAGCAAGCACTGGGAGTAAGGTCCCCACACATGGCAGAATTTGGAAAGGTAGGGGCCATGGGCAATGCAGCATATTGGATGAATAAATGTCCCTTTAAGATTAGAAATTTTACCAAAGTTACAAAGGGTAATGGCCCTCTAAAAAGTCTTAAAATGACTAAAATCTCCAAAACTGAACCATTTTGAAAGGTGTCTTTCCCAATCCCTGACATGGCATTATTATTTAAAATAAAACAATTCTTTTAATCCTAAGCTTATTTTATTAGGGTCTTCTCAACAAAATAAATAAAACCATGGGAATTGTAGCTCAAAGGTTAACATCATTTGAATTTTAAAGGAAAGTCCCATCAGCATATTTTTTGTGGAAACGAAATTCAAAGGGACATGCCAGTATATACTTGCCTATAACCAATATGTGTTACTGAGAGTAACATTTTGATTGATATAGATTTAAAGACTAGATAAATGTGGGCGCAATAAAATAAAACAAGAATATGAAATGAAGTCACTCATTTGAGCTGCAAGTGTTAATAGCCTTGCTACGACATAACCAGGCATTGTTTATTAGAGTAATCACAAATCAGTTGTAAATGTGTGAATATTCTATCCAAACTTATAGTCTATTCTAATAATGAAAATACATAAAAAGTACAGCAACAAGACATTTCCCAAAAAACAAAATGGTTGACTGGATGCCAATAGGTCAGCTTCTTTAGGACAGTCAAGGTGATGAAAGTGGTAGGAAAGCTAGGGAAATAGTAAGCAAATAAAATTGAGACATCCAACTTTTAATCGACACACAGACGGAAAGAATCCATTTCACTATAACCAACTGGCATGACATCTTAGAAAATGTTCTTTTTTATTTAGCAACATTGAATTCACCACTTCCCCCCTCGTGTAAGACAACATTGACAAACCCCAAATTATGTAGGGAGTAATGATGCATTCGTTGCCACTTCATTATTCATAAAAAAAGAAAATTTTCTAAGATGAAAAAATAGTTTGAAATAGGCCTAGTAGTAAAAGTTTATATCTTCCCATTCCTGTGTCGACTGAAGTTACGCAAAGCCTTCCCTCTAAAAATCATTTGGAAGCTGCTACAGATAAAATAGACTTCGGACTGTAAACCTCGGTTGCACAATCTTCACACATGACCTGAAGTCTAGATTATTTGAACTGCTCCTGGCCTTGTATGGCCGCTTTTTAGACAAAATGTTGTCTGTCACATAAAACTGAAAAAAAAATAATAAAGAGGATCGAGGCTACTCAGATCCTATACTGTACAATCATGCTCGCTTTGGTTACACAGTACGAACTGAGGTTTACCGAGACATTCATGATCCCACATTTGGTAGGGACGTCGCATCAATTTCCTAAATACCAAACTATTGGTTCAATACTTCTGAAATAGGTGAAAATATAATTTACCACGCGATGTTTATAAATGGGGAGTTTGGGACATGTCAATTTTGTCCGTGATGGCATCCGAAAACTATTAAAGTGAAATGTGACGTCACGACCGTAGCAAAATCCGTTTGTACAGGATCGAAGACAGAGCCAGAGGTAAGAGGTTCGACACAATTAACGTCCCTAGATTTTGCATGAATAGGCCTAGTCACAACACTGCCCAGTCATGAGCCAGTGAGTCAGTTATGTTCGATAATGACGATATACGATACATTTAATGTATATTATACGATTTAATACTTCAGACCGACGGGCTGAGACAGCCCATGATTGGTATACCTTATGTCATAAATCTTTTCAGTGATAAAATGTTGGGAAAAGAAGACAAGTAGAAAGTTCACTATCGTCGACACTGTAGCAGTTGACTTTTATCTCTGATAAAACATGGCCACCTAGACACGGAAATGTATCTATGCGCATGCGTAGAAGCTGTGCGTGGACTGGAAGAAAACAAAAGGAAGACTGTAATAGTTAGCACGTTATCTGCATGGTAAAGCTATCTTTTAGAACGTAAATTAATTATTTTAATGTAGACTTGCGATAAACTAACTTATCCATATCCCAAAAATCTCGATATGATTTGTCATTGTATTTTAATGTGTCTGTTGACCAACACTTTTATCTACCGTACGAAATTGTTCGGTTTTCGATCAGCACAGACTCTGGAAGTTAAGACGTAACCGGGGATTTTTCGGTGTTCTGTTTTCAATTTGTTTATTTTTCCATTCACATTCGTGAATAATTATTCGTATTCCCTACCCCATATGCATGATACGTATTGTATTCGCCTGGTGGTGTATTCGTTGCAGCTCTAATTACTAGATAAATAACCTTCAAACGATCAAATAATTGTCACACAAATGAACCGATAAGCATTACGATTAGAACCTTTTAGCAGTAGTTTGTAAAAGTTTGAAATTTATGACAACAACAATTCACAGAGTGTGTCTTTAAGATTAATGTTTGCCTTATATAGGTAAGAAATGGGAGACATAAAACAATTTCTGTATTCCTGGCTGGGCAAGAAGAAGGTGACGCCAACATATGAATTCAATTCTGGTGGGCCCAAACATCGCATGAGGTTCAAATGTGAGGTAAGATCATGTGAAAGAATAATGTTTCATCTATAAAATCAAGAAATAAATGTTCCAAAGAAAAAATTAAGAGAATTTGTTTATTCAAACTGAGATCACCGACTTAATGTCTTTAGATACTGAAATAAATGCTGCAATGAAAGATTTTGGAGGTAGCTGATTTTCAAAGTGATACCTTTCCTCAGTTCCTCATTTATCAGTGATTTGACTCATTTTAAAATAAAAGTTCCCATATGAAGCTTTGTGATGTCTCAGTTCAGAAAACTGCTGTAATTCCATAAGTCATTGACACTGAACAGATTTTAAATCCCAGATTATGCAAAGCATTAGAAAATGTTAAAACAAATTCTCTAATGTACAATTTGCAGGTGCGTGTTGACAACTATGATTATGTTGGGATTGGCAACTCAACTAGTAAGAAGGATGCCCAAGCCAACGCAGCGCGAGATTTCTGTCAGTTCCTCGTCAGGAAGGGGGAGATGGTTGCCAGTGAGATACCAGGGGTGAGAAATAACATTCAGAGGATGAAATCAGCTCCACTTAGTGCAGATTTAAGTACTGAAAACACTCCGTATCGACATTAGTTTATCATGGTTCTCATTGCTGTAGTGTGCATGCCCTTAAACAGTCAAAATGTTCTCTCTCATTCTCTGTGTGCTTGATGAAATAATGATGAGATAATTTACCGATTACTCATCTCAAATTAAGATTCTTTATTCAGTACGTGTAGCCTCCGGACTATACAGGTGAAATCAAATTCATTTTAAATTAAAACATTAGATTGTCTTGTTCCCTCATCATGGAAGATAGAGCCTGTATGTCAATCTCTGTTACAGCTTGAGCTAACCACAGCCCCACCCCAACCATTTGGGTCGGAAGGAGGGGATGGATCTGGATTTGGGGGGAGTTTGAGTCTGCCTGGAGGAAGGATGGCGCCACATCAGAGTCTGGGACTAGGTTGACAAATGTTCCTTTCTCATTTTCATGTCTCCCTTATCCTGAATTGATAAGCGTCTTACAAGATAGCTAATAGACCATTGGGTAAAGTTCCACTTTACCATGTAGGCATTCTGCTTCATCAGGATATTTGTATCTCCTCTGATTGTTTTCGCAAATTTTCTTAAATTGGCTATGCTTGATTGGTAAAATGCGCACCATCCGTCGTATGCCACCATGACAAAAGCGGGAAATCACTTTATTGACATCCGGTGTACGCCTAAGAGGCATGCCAAATGTGCCAGTTTGAAGTGACCGGCAAACCCAACACATAATGGCGGACAAATATTTTCGTTGTGACTATCTAAAATTTTAAAATTACTATTTGAAATAACAAATGAAATATATTTAATTGACAATATGTTTGATTATCAAATACTATACATTACTCGATAGTCACATTTTAATTCATAATTTAGGATTTTCGAAAAATATTTGTATCACATAGATTGATGTATGTTGAATCTACTCTGAGGTATTCGAAGAATCCTGTGCGTACTCGATTCAAATTGAGCCTGTTTCAGATTGGCGTACGCTGGTCACATGTCTGATGTGCGCGGATTTAACAAATCAAGCATAGCCATAGCTACAGGGTGGTACATCAAAGCCATTCATGTAGACGAGCATAAGGCCACTCATCTTGGCATTACCAATGTTCCTCCATTTGATTATTTCATTGGCTGGCTATGAATAGTTATTTGAGGCAAATCCTGAAAAGGCAATAAGGGATTGTAGGAGCATTGTGTAGGATGTTGTATGATACTGTTGATGTCAAACATTCCTTCCTTAATTCTTAATGGCTGAAATATTACCCAGGCGGCGTTAAACAAAAACTCGCTCACTCACTCCTTAATTCCATTTCTCACTTGTCCTCTTATCTGTTAAATGATTAAATGTTGAATTTTTCCTAAATGGTTAGAATACAGGAATGGCATTTACAAAGGAAATTTCTTTTGCTTACTAGGTGCAATAAGTTTTAACTTCTTGGTGTAAGTTAGGCTATTTCTAATTGCAGAGGGAGCTCAGCCAATGGGAGAGCCCCGTGAGTTTCCTGCCTACCAAAGAGGACCCCCGCAAGCTTACCTCGACAGACTTGCAGCAGATAAGAGGAAAATGGAAGAGGTACATTATTAATCACATATATATATAACAAGCTTAAAAGGTTTTATCAAATGTATTAAGTAGAGAACAGTTCAATGTTTATAGATATTATTTGACATATAGTATATAAATTTATGCTAGACTAAAAAATCATATAGTGAAAAAAAAGCTGATTTACATTAAAACTGAATAAAATAATCACTAAGCAGTATTGGACACTTTGGCCCATATCACCTCACCTCTTCTTAATCTCAGTCAGAGGATGTGGATCTGAATGCTGATATCCATGGCAACTGGACACTGGAGAATGCCAAGAGCCGACTACACCAGTTTCTTCAGCAACATAAGATACAGGTGGACTACAAGTACAGTATGATTGGGCCTGACCATAACAGGTAAAAATAGCCACAGCCAACTGTGAATATATCGTCCACTTCGAAGTTTTATTTGTTTCAATTTATTCCTATTATTGACCTAAAAGCTAGAAAGCCCATCCATACCTGTACAGTTTAATTGACAGTCTTGTTGCTGTCCGATTTGATTAGATGATCCGTACAGTAACAAAGCCACTTGCATTGATTTCATTGCAAAATATCTGAATTTAGTAGCATTTATCCACAATAGCTAGGATTGAGCAATGAGCAGTCAGTGCTAAACACTATCTGGAATGTTCTTTATCTCGGCCTTGCTTGTCTTGATCGAATTCAACTTACAATAACTTAAAAACATTAACAATAAAACGTTTCAAGTCAGGGGCATACCAGCCAAAGAATGAGTTGTTTTTAATTGTAATTTGATCTCTAACTTTCTGGATGTTTGGTAGGCTATGTGAAATTAAACATTGATGACACTGGTTCAGAACATTTCATGGACATTTCTATTGCCTCACCTAAGTCATGTAGCTGAAAAGTGAATTGATGGTAGAAAAGGATTTTGATTAATTTGGTAAATGGGTATTGAATATGGGATATGGCCTCTGTTTCAGGAAATCTGTTGTTTATTAATGGTCTATTTGCTTCTAATTGAGGTCTTTATCAAATGTTACTTTCTTTTCATAAAAGAATTCCTGGAAATACTGTATTGTGAAAATATCATCAAACGGTGACGTGATACATATCGTATGATGAAATATCTATAGTCTCACCTCTTCTAAGGGCCATGCTAAAAGCTAGATCTTTTTTTATTACAAATTCCCAGTAATTATAGTGTATTGTGAAAGATATATCATCAAATCGTATCGTAATGAGACATATCGTGATATGTATCCTATCATGAAATGGCGATTGTCTCACCTCTGCTTTAATAGGGCCATGCAATATAAAGTAACATTATGATGATCCATTGAACTTGTTTTTTTTGCAGCAGATATTTAGATACTGCCTTTATTTATTTAGGGAAAACAAATATTTTTATTCTTAGTCAACCATCTTCTACCATTTGTTTCTGAAGGATTGTTTTATGTTACAGTCAATTTCATTTAACATGGTTTTCATTAGATATAGTTAATAGGCTACGGATCCTTAAAATTCCTGTTTGAAACCAGCCTAAAGTTGTCTTTGAACAATTGAAAAAATACTGGGCTATTTGATAAAAAAATACTGCAAGTTAGAAATCAAAGGCGGTATGATATGCTTTGATTTTTTTAACTTGCAGGAGTGGCATTTTGCTAGAATGAGAACTGAGAAAAAGCCAGCCTGTTTGTTAAGGAATTGATTGTACATATGGCTGTATAAATTTCATTTGAGAGACATTTGGTTGATGATGGTTGATGATGGTGGTTGATGTGTGAAGATCCTAGAAAGACAACCTCGTGTATTTGTGGTGTATCTTGGCAAATGTCTGCCATTTACTCACCACTTTGTTCACCATTGCATCAATCAGAATTTCTTGAAAAGTTTTGACTTCAAGGGAGCCGATTTGTTTATGTTTTTGTAATAGATGAAGAGGCTCCCACTTGATAAGAACAATTTGTAGAAATGATTTTCCAAATCATGTACATTTCTTTAAAAAATCTGGATTGGACTTTTGATGCTTTTGATAAATTTCCATGTGGATTGTAGCGATATGTTACTTTCTCTTCAGAGGGGAAGAGAACTTCTGTATATGGACAAATTTAACAAATTCTTCCCAAACATTTTTGTGCTCAATCGACTACATTGTTCATGACAAAGAACATCAAGATTTGAAGGTGGCTTTCAACTGCAAAATTTAACAGCGGAGTCTTGCTAGGGAAATCATCAAAAACATTGCGTGCTTCGTGGTGTCACTTTGCACACAATGGACGAAATGTGGTGACTATATTTGATGCATTGGTAAACATTACGAGGTTGTCTGTCTATGATCTAGGGGGCAGCGCTGGGTGGTCTCTTCTTGATTCTGATTGGACGAAACCCAACTAAGGTGAGTTGAAGGGTGTGGTGAGATATGTATATAGTAATCAATGTATTTTCTATATTTCATGATAACACCATTAAAACAGTTTTAAGTGACTTTTACTTATTTCACTGATGTTGTTATCCATATTACGATTTTTCCATGAATTATTGATAAATGTTCAAAATGTTCATCTTGCGTATAGAGTAATTTTTTCGCTCTGCATTGGGTATTGATTTTGTCTTCTTAATGACTAAATGACATAAGCTCTTCCATATAGTAATATTGCAACTTTATGTTTTTCGATTTGATTGATTGAATACCCAAATTGAAATGAATTGATTCCTGAGAATATCTTGCATTCTGATATGATCACTGTGCAAAATGGGTGAGTCCCATTCTGCCTACATCCCATTCTGCCTACAGTCTTAAAACAACATGTTAAGGTCTGGTGATTCTAATTTCATGGTTGAGTAACTTACGCCACCCCTATTAGGTAAAGTGGGATCTTCTACCAAGGGGAAAAAACAAGACCAATTGTCACAGTTTTAACAAGTATTTTATTCAGTGATGGCATTTGTATCTTCATGATGATTTTTACATTTAAAAAAATGCAAACTTATTGCTTATTGGCTCTAAGTCTATGCTCTTATGTTTTCTTGGACATTTTTCCTTCTAGAGTATGTTACATCTTATCTTATTATGCAATTTACTTTCAATGAGATGTATCAAGTTGTTTATAATTCATCTGTGTTTGCAGGAGTTTTGTAGCTGAAATGAACTTCTATGTGAAGAAAATTAACGCAAGTAAGTAATCTCTGACGTAGATAATTCTCATTGTCTTAGTTCTAAACAATTTCTTTGTTTTCAAACCATATATGATGTAAATAAGGAAATTAAAATACTTGGAGTACGTCACGAATGAGGGTACTTAATTGAGATGAATTACTTTGAATTTATGGAAATGAAAATAAGCATTAGTAAATTCACAGAAAAATAGAAGGTAGCAAAAAGGAAAAAATATCAAAGATATTAACATTAAATAAAATTAGAAAAAAAATAGACGAAAAATGTTTTGCCTGCAGACATCCACGCCAAAGAACATGGATCTAACAAGCAGATCGCCTCCAAGTCGTGTGCCCTGTCCCTAGTGAGACAGCTGTTTCACATGAACGTCATCGAACCTTTCACTGGCATCAAGAAGAAAAAGGACTCGGACCAGGTATTCATGGTTATACGATACATATTTTTTAAAAATAAAATAAAGTGAGTACTGTTATAATACAGTGTTTTGTAGAGTGTGATGATATTGTATTACCAATTGAGATACCTAATGTGATTATATATTGGAGATATTTTATTTTATGTTTTTGATTTTACATGGGTTAAGTTACTGTTTTAAAGCCATATGTTTTCAAATTTTCGTGATTTTTGTATGAAAAATAAGTTTGGGTGTGATGACTGGTATTTTATCAAATTGCATCATTCTGACATGTCATGTGCATTGTGAATGAAATCTCTATATGGTCACAACTCTTAATGCATTGACCCTCATCCCTGTCCACACCAAGGGAAGAAGGTCGATCTTTGTGCTGAATGTAATGTAAATAATCTTTTCAGAAACAACAACACTAATACAGTGCCTTTTAGGTCAACATTAGTAATGCATTATTGCCGTTATAACGGCAGCCATCTATAAGGTTTCCATGTAAGAACAACCATAAAATGCTATTGACATGTTAATGGTCACTAGCTACTGGTTAATGATTATCCATATGAACTATCCACGTTTCTACCAATAAGATCAACAAATTATTGAAATGAACCATGTTTGTCAATGTTCTAGTTGGAACCATACGAGGTAGCAGTGAGTCCGGACCTGAACTCTCAGATCAACCAGGTCCTGGAGAAGTGGAACATCGACCCTGTACACCGGGTATGTTATAAATGGTATATCACAGGGGCTTTACTACCTCGGTTCTTATAGTGGTCCTCAGCAAACTATGGCATAACTAAAATTCACAGATATTTCAAGCTTTTCTTTCACAGTTAGCAAGCCACTCATGAAATTGGAACTGTTGAAATAAATTTTAAGTATATAGATTTCCAATAATAGCTGAAATATTGCCAGAGTGGAGCTCCACAAAATTCGCTCAATTGTCCCGTCTTTTCAGACAATTCATGCCAACTTTCAGACGAGTCCTTTTTTTGTTTACAACAAACACTGCTCTCACTCCAAGCCAAACATCCCCTCCCCTCTTGCCTCTTTCATTGTTTCCCAAACCATAAAGTGAACTTTGTATAAGCAATCAATCTGTTTCTCCACACATAGCCGAATCAGCCCCCTGCACCAGCAGAGGACGGATCCATTCCCCCGTTCTCCATGCTGAGCAAAATACAGCTGGACGAGTTTGAACCGGCCCCCAAGCGGAACACCCCAGGGGTGGTACCCTGGTCCCCACCCCAGCCAAACTGGAACACCTGGATCAACTGTAACATAGACGAGGGACCTCTAGCGCTGGTGATTATTTTGTAAACTCTTGTTTAATTCTTTATTAGAAATTTTAGTTTTTGGCAAAATGGCAATGTGTATGAATATTAAATTTGAAATTTTGAATCAAACATTAAGAAGTGAGTTCTAATGCAATATTTAGCAACGGACACAAAGACACTGTATGTTAAGTTAATCAGAGTGGTTGATTGATTCCTCAAAGGAAAAGCCCTACCATAAATGATGATTCAAAATGACTACACTGATAACTGATGCTCATGTCCCTGTTTTAGGCGACCCTGGAGCAAGTGAGCCAAGATCTGTACAACGCAGCCGAGCGACAGAGGCAACAGGATGAAGGCCTTCAGAAGGTGGGAAATGCTGAAATAGTTTTTCTTAACCAAGTTCTCAACATCTCATTCCTACAAATATGCTGGTGCTTCACTTCAGCTTTTCTGATTGTATGTAATGTCACTGGAAAAAAACCCCCCAAAAATGTACATTTTCTAGTTCACAGATGTGCATCAAAACGAAACACAGGGGAATGTTGTAGTTTCAGCACTCTTGTCATTTATAGATAAGAAATAAGAAATTGCGCAATAAATATCTTTTATGAAACCGCTATGATGTTTGACATTGCAACCTTAATTCTGAGTACAGAGAAACTAATCCTCACAAAATTAATGAAGATCTTTTTTCTTTCCACAAAATAAATGAAGATTTTGTGAGCCAAAAGTAAAAGATTAACCCTTGTGTTGCCAGATGCTGGGTGAGAGGTCAGAGCTGCCAGTGTTTCAGTCCCACGACTACATCCTGCAGACCATCGCCAAGTCCCCTGTAACTCTCATCAGGGGAGAGACTGGCTGTGGTAAAACTACACAGGTAAAAGCATAATCAATCCTTATGTAATTTGACGTGCAATATTCAGCAAATTCAAAAGCCTTTCCATTTTGTTTTTTGTTATTAGAAATAGCGGGTTTATCTGATTGAGATGCCAATATTTTGTGTGAGAAACTGAGATCATCGCTTGCCCTGTAAAGTGCATCTTTGTTCAGCAGTGTAAATTTTTTATGTCATTTTAGGTGGAAGGATTCAGTATGAGTTTTTTTTTTGGAGAGGCCTGTGCTAATCTATAGCATTAAGTAAGATATTTGAGCTTAAACCGTAGACTTCTATTTTCTCATTTTTGAAAACACAAACAATTTTATCCTGTTAGCCAATCAAACGGTTACAGAATATCATGAACCAAATCCTTCATTCGGTGAATTCTTGTAGGTCTGATGCTGTAGGTCAGTGAGAAGTCAAGGAGCCACAATGTTGAAATAATATTATTATTATTATTATTATTTCTGCCCACCAGGTTCCCCAGTTCATCTTGGACCAGATGACAAGTGAAGGTCGAGGTGCTGAGTGTAACATCATCGTCACTCAACCTCGTAGAATCAGTGCCGTATCCATAGCGGAGAGAGTCGCCAATGAGCGCTGTGAGAACCTTGGTGTGTCTGTTGGCTACAGTGTCAGATTTGAGTCCGCACTCCCGCGGCCTTACGGAGCGATCATGTACTGTACTGTCGGTAAGTAATGCTCTTTGTGTTCATTGTGGTTATACAAGTTTCTCCCTTAGCGTTCTGGGGTTTTATGGCTCAGTGGTTAGAATGTTCTCCTCTGAATCAAGAGGTCCGAGGTTCGAATCCTGTAAAGGACTTTATCTGCTGTTGAGAACTACTCCACATGCAGTAATTTGAGTGCAATGCTACACTGAATTTCAGCGCGCTACCATCCATGGTTTGCTTTCTATTCATGAAGAAATGTCTGTTTCAAGGTTTTGTGAATAAAAACTTTTCTTGCTTTATGTTTGATGCAGTGTTAGTTACTGGTTTTCCTCACAAAACATTTTTCTTTGAGCGTTCTTAATAAATGATTCACATAAAAACTGTTGAAGTTGTGAATGCAGAACCATTTTTGGGTGGCCGATTCACAGTAAAATAACTTTTTGCACAAAGTTTTTCTGACAAACATACACCATTTTGAGCTTTGATCAGAAATTGAATTCCAAGATTACATTACAATTATCGTTCATGAAAGATCTGGCACCTAGATGATTTGTTAAAATGAGAGGATGTGCCTGGCCTTTGTACAAATAATAGAACAAAAACTGATTTGTTGCAGGGACTCTCCTGAGGAGACTGGAAGGAGGATTGAGAGGAATATCTCACGTAGTCGTCGACGAAATTCATGAGCGTGATATTAACGTAAGTCATCGAATATCTGTCAAAATTCACTCCATGACGAGAATTGATAAATAAGCTGTTGAGATAAAACCTGGCAAGCTATTCAAAGTGGCCTGTTGACAGGAATTCTGATTCTTTTAAAAAGTGTGTTGTCATGGTAACTTGCTATCCTTGATCATTTTGACATCAGCGGGAATCGGGTTGTTACTAAGTATGATCATCAAACTATCCATCATTTGTCAATTAACTACTTACAGGCAACTTGATTTTTTGATTTGAGAAGTAACAAATTATCATCATTGGTCCAATTCCCGTTGGAGAAAACTTTTGGACTCTCCGAGTAATTCACATTGAAACATTATTTTAACAAAACTAATTTATTTATATAAGTTTGCAATCTCAACATATTGAATAATTATTATCACTTTCATATCCTTACCATATTGAGTTTATTCAAATTATAATCTCTCTCTTCCAGACGGACTTTCTCCTTGTTCTGTTGAGAGATATGGTACGAACCTACCCCCAGCTACGAGTGCTTCTCATGTCTGCCACTGTGGACACTTCCCTCTTCCAGGACTATTTTGGTTCCTGCCACGTGGTTGAGGTGTACGGGAGAGTCTTTCCTGTACAAGGTGGGTGGTGAACCTCAAATCCTTGATGTATTGAATAAAAATTTTCAATTAATTAAGGGGGCGGGATAGCACAATGGTTAGTGTGTTCAGCTTTGGATCAAGTAGAGATCTACACACAGTAAAGTTAGGGTGCACTGAATTTCAACTTAGTACCACTTAGTTCCAGCCAATGCTCACAGATTTCACTGCGATGCTAATCACAATAGTGTTTCTCCCTGCACTAATACTAGCAACTGTGACAAAAGTGAAATAAGTCGAAACCCCAAGTCACCTGACCTGACTTCAATTAATTTAAACACATTTTATTAATTCAAAAAGGGGTTTTGGCATAAAGTCTCCAACTTTGGAAAACCCTCACCAGAAAAAATTATGGATGTATGATAAGTGCTTTGCTTTTTGCATATGGGTCATTGCTCATAGGTTTGATTTGGGTTCCGGAACACTTTGATATGAGCCATTGAAATTTAGTTCAGATCACAGGCATCCTGCTACATCAGCGTATTTGTCTCCGCCTAGCTCCATCATATACCCTGATACCCTTCGGCCTAAAACGAACGTATCGCTTACGGCTGGTTACTCTTGGCTGTTTATAGCCTACATTGACAATTGTTTGAATTCTCATCCGGGTGGTGCCTCTATTGCTGAATGCGAGTCATTTCATTGGCTTGCTATATTTAGTGATACGAGCGTTTTAGGCGTTTCTGTTCTAAGATTTAATACTTTCTTTAGGGAAAGTCAATAGTTACAAATGTCATAACTTATTGTGTAATGATACATCTGTTACTGTATCCTGATCACTGTTCCTGTTCTATGGTAATGTAACATGCAACACAATTAGAATAAAACTGATTTAATGGTTGAAACATGAAGTTGTACATATACAGTAAAATAACATTCAACAAAAACTGAAGAAACTGTGTTTGGGCAAACTCAATGGTTGTAACACAACGTGTGATGTTCTCATATTGCTCTTATCCAGAGTACTACCTGGAGGACTGTATACAGATGCTGAACTTCGTCCCTCCACCCAACGAGCGGAAGAGAAAGAAGGGAGGTAACAACGACGATCTGCCCGGAGAAGACGATCAAGAGGTCGGAATTGAATTTATTCTACTCTTTTCTTCTCCCAGTACTCATGCTCAATATTTCACTGATTTTCACAGTTGCACTCATTTTACATCTATGGATCATGTTGTGTATTCTTTTGCAATAAGGCCAACGAAAGACTGAGAATATGTGAACATGACAATGTGTCCCTCAGTAGTCCCACAGCTGGTCAATGACTTATTCTCTTGCTTCAAAAGTTGCTTGTAAAAGTAAAAAGTAGTTCTGGCATGACACCTTTACATTTCTTTTGTAGCCACTTTTCCTGAAGGGACTGATTTGGTGTCATTAATGATGATAATAATTCTTAATAATAATAATAATAATAATAATAATAATAATAATTCATTACCCGAAAGAAATTCATTACAGAGCTTGAACATACAAGAAAGGCAACACAGGTAACATATAATACATAAACAAACACACACTATCAATTCAAAGATCATTAGAAAGACGAACACTGAAAGGAATGAATGTTTTTTTTTACCTCAATTGGTTTTATAACAGGGTATTATTATTATCATTATTATTATGATAGCAATACTCTAGTTATAAGATGATATTATTTGTTATAGGTTCAATAAGTATCATTTCAAAGCAATGTTTTTGTCTCCAGGAGAACTGTAACATGTGTGTCTCTGAAGACTACACCCCCGCCACCAAGGCAGCCATGGCAATGTTGAACGAGAAGGATCTCTCATTTGAGCTGATCGAGGCAATCCTGCGCTACTTGAAGCAGCTCCGCATCCCTGGGGCTGTGCTGGTCTTCTTGCCAGGATGGAACCTCATCTTCACCCTGCAGAAACACCTTGAGAGTAGTCCAGAGTTTGGTAAGGGTCCAATTAAGTTATGAAGTCAATTAGGTTTGAACCTGGGGATTTTAGCTGGTTAAAACTCTCAACCTGATCTTTACTCTTCAGAAGCACCTTGTTATTGGGCTTGAGGAGGGTTCTGTATATGCTTATTAGACTTGTAAAAGAATTTCATGAAAGTTTTTGTTGCAACAAAATATATAAATATATTTATATGATATATATGTATAACATGCTGAAACTTAAGGACTTGGATGTTAATAGTCATTAAAAGTAAGATTGAATCTTGCTAAATGAAAAAGTAAAGGTCACCATTGTTCAATTAAGGAAGTTCCGCCTACCGTATCCTGCCTCTTCACTCTCAAATCCCGAGGGAGGATCAACGTAAAGTGTTTGAGGATGTTCCGGAAGGAGTCACCAAGGTAGGTAGAAATATAATAATGATATTAACTCCTTGCATCAATTGTGTTCTTGTAAATTCATTTTACGTTAAGTTGGTTTTCTAGCAAATTGTAAAATTAGATTGCGGAAATTACCTATATATTGAAGATATGCAAGAAATTTTATTATCAAGCTCAAAGTTGATACCTCATTTGAGGAAATGAAAGGGAATATTTTGTTTTGTGAAGATTCAGGATTTAAGGGCTAACCTTGGCTTAGTTGGCTACATGGGTCACCATTTCGGTTTTTTTTATTTGACTTCACAGTGCTGGACATAAGTGAGGAAGACTGTGAAGCAGGGCACAACATTGAGAGTCAATTTCAGATAAAATGTTATACACCAGAAATTCATTATGAGAATTAATAATTTTAGTTTGTGCAACACCAGAAATTCATTTATTATTTTGGAGAAATCATTAAAAAAAAAGTTCTATAACAAATTCATAGCAGTGATTACTTATTGCAAACTTTCTATTTCCAGATCATCCTATCCACCAATATTGCAGAAACCAGTGTTACCATCAACGATGTGGTGTATGTCATCGACTCCTGCAAGTAAGTTATCGTGTCCATTTTTTACTCTGCACATGTGCCTGTTGTAGAAAGAAATCTTTAACTCGAGAGAATCAAATAACATTCAAATTGATTATATTAGAAAATGACAAATGGAACAATTTGGAAGTCATTTTCATTCGTTCCAGAAGTTAATATTCATGATTTATGTTTTGTTACTATGTTTTGATTTCAAGTACAAGACAAAATCCTGATAATGTAATTAATAACAAACTGATCAGAGGTTTAAGTAAAACATTTAAGGTCACATAATCCAATTGTAAATGGGTACCTTGTAAGGGTAAACTTTGATTCCCAAGTGGCTGCAAATATCATAAATTCCTAAGGGAGCCTGAACAGCATTTTGAAGCTTTGCAAAGGGTCATAGAAGTGATTTCATAAATGAATGAATGAATGAATGAACTGATGAAATTTCTCACTTTTGACAAGAGCCAAGATGAAGCTGTTCACCTCTCACAACAACATGACCAACTATGCCACTGTCTGGGCCTCCAAGACCAATCTGGAGCAGCGGCGAGGTCGAGCGGGTCGTGTCAGACCAGGATTTGCTTTCCATCTCTGTAGTCGAGCCAGGTTTGAAAAGTAAGTACATACTAAAAATCAAACAAAGCAAGTGTTACTGTGAATTTGATAATGATTTTAGTAACCTGATTTGTAAATGAAGTTAAGGAAAACAGGTCAACTTATCCTTAACCAATAATACTTTGTCCTGATGGAATTATGTTGTAAGGAATACTGTAAAATCGTTTATTTTCGCTTGGTGTTATTTTCGCGCAAACTTAAAAAATTGACTGATTTGCGTGAGTAATAAAATGTGTCAACCAATGTATTTGTCTGTTATTGTTTATCTTCACGTTCATGACCATAATATTTCGCGATGATTTATTATTATTGACGCATTATGGCTTTGCGCTAAAATCAAACCCCCGCAAAATATAATGATTTTACAGTAGTTTGATAAATTACGGGTGGGAGGCGATAGTGCACTGGCTTGCTTGGCCTGCAGTGGCAGTTTGGCTTTGGATCAATAGGTCCAGGGTTGAATCCTGTCAGGTATAGGCAAATTTGTCCCCTGTAGCAGTAAAGTTTGTGCGCAATGGTACACTGAATTTCAGCGCAGTAGCACCCATGGTTTGCTAGTTCAAGCCAATGCTTGCAGGTTTAACCGCAATGCATACCTCCAATAATTGTAGCAGCCATGATATAAGTGAAATAATCTTGAAAACGACATCTAAGCCAAAGTAACCTCAACTCACCATGATAAATTGTGCTTGATAACGGTGTTAGCATCTACACCGAAACGTCGCAATCCTGCAATAAAGAAGTTGTAAATCCATATAACTTGTTCTCTATTCATCTCACCAACTTCTAAATGCCTCTCAAAGAGGTTAACAATTAGATTAAGCTTTTAAATACTGTTTGCAAACAGGCTAGAACAACACACGACGCCTGAGATATTCCGCACACCCCTGCATGAACTGGCCCTCTCTATCAAGCTGCTGAGACTGGGACCAATTGGACAGTTCCTCTCTAAAGCAGTTGAACCCCCGCCACTTGATGCTGTCATAGAGGCTGAGGCAACCCTCCGAGGTGAGACTTTCTGGAGCTTTCTTGTTGAGCTCTTGACAACTTCACATTCAATTGGTATGTAAGCATGTTTATTTTATCAATTAGCGACCTTTGGTTGCAAGTGATTGTGTTTTACCTTGAACTAACTATTTTTTTAAACACCAAGCAATACCAACCCCAACAAGCCTATGGTTGTAAATCAAACACATATCATGACAGATAGAAGGGTAAGGTGTTAAATAGAGTGTGATAATTTCTTGGCCATTTCACATCTTTGTTGAATTAATGCTTTGTTTGAAGAGATGAGAGCCCTGGACACGAATGATGAACTGACTCCACTGGGGAAGATTCTAGCTAAACTGCCCATTGAACCCAGGCTTGGCAAGATGATCATCTTTGGTTGTATATTCTAGTAAGTATTCAGCCTTCTCATTTTCTTGTCTCTGTATTCTTATCTAAAAAAAGGACTTAAATGATTAACATAAACATTCACTCTGTATTTTGATTTTCTTTTTGTCCGCATTGGTGGTCATTTTCAGTACGTATTTGGGAAAAATAGAATCCTTGCATGAGTTGCCTCCCTTTGTGATATATGTATGAGCATTTTTTGTATTTCATTGTACACAATGTAATAAAAGTTTTTGTCTCCTACACATAGGTGAATAACCAAAATGCTTGTAACATTATGTTCAACATTTTTAGGTTAAACGACGTGTTTATCAAAAAGGCAATTTTGGTCAGCAATGCCAGTCTGATTAGATAGCTGTAAGATATACATTAGGACTTCTAATATCCCTTTCCTTTCCTGTTTTTGAGATAATCTGTGCACAGTTACAGCAATTTTGATAAGTTTGTACAGCAGAATGAATTGACTCCTACCTTTAAAAGCATGGAAGCTATATCATTTTTAGGAAGGTGGATAAAACTGAAATTTTGGGCTTTTCTTCTTGCAGTGTTGGAGATGCAATGTGTACGATTGCGGCCAGTACGACGTTCCAGGAGCCGTTTATCACACAGGTAGATCGACGTAGACTTGGCTGGGTTCACAAGAGTCTAGCTGGAAACAGATCCAGTGACCACGTGGCTCTACTCAACGCCTTCCAACTCTGGGAGGAGGCCAGGTTTGTGTTCAAAGTTACAGAAGAAATCATTTGAAAATATGAGAGGATCTTTTGATATACAGAACCCAACTTTCCTAATCTATTAGCTTTATTTTACAAATATCTCAAGCTTTTATCAATTCAGTGACTTTCTTTGTGCTTTGAAGAAATATGACTTTCCTTTAAGGGGTGAGCATTCTGAAATCACTCAGAGTTCTCTTCCTCCTATTCTTGTATGGGTTTTTTTGCAAATCTGCTTTCAAAAGCCTTAAACCAATATTTCAAAGGAATCTTTAAAACATATTCAATCGATTCATTGTTTGAAACACTGTTTCATTAGGCTTTTTAAACCAAACTCAACTTATCACGCTGTATTCTTCTATTTGTTGTTATATCCATGTGAATGGTTGTTTGTAGATCTGGAGGTGAGGACAGTGAGATATATTTCTGCGACCAGAAGTCCCTCTCTCTAAATACACTGCGCATGACGTGCGAGGCAAAGGTTGGTGTATTAGATCATTCATCTCTCTTCTTTGTTATAAGGGGGCGGGATAGCGCAGTGGTTAGCTTCGGCTTCTGATCAAGAGGTCTGTGGTTAGAATCATGCCAGGGGCCTGGGAACTTTGTCTGCAGTAGAGAATTGTTCTACATGCAGTAAGGTTTGGCTGCAATGCTACATTCAATTTCAGTGCAGTACCACCAATGGTTCGCTAGTTCCAGCCGATGCTCACAGGTTTCAGTGCAATACATAGCCACAATGATGTTGCAGGCTTTCTCCCTGCAATAATACTCTTGAAAGTGGCGCTATATACCCCATATCACCTCACCTCACCTCTTTGTTATAGATTACGTCTCTGTTTTGATAATTAGTAGAATTACATTTATAAGTGTCATGAACATTAGGAGTAACGTGCCCTTGAAGGTGAAAGACATGAATTTACCGGTATCTTTCAAACAACAGGGATTTAAGTTGAGATTGATAAGAACCAAGACTCTCAGTTTGAGATCTTTAGATCTGAGAAGGAGAATGATCTTCTGCTGAATGATTTGTTGGGTTTACAAATAGGCATGTTTTTTTGATGAAGTTGTAATTAATTTTTTGGAAATTGCTAGTCTCAATTGTTATCAAATCATCTTTACAAGCAACTCACTTCAGATGCTATTAAAAATAAGAAAACTTTGATTAAGTTAAACAGAATACATTTTTCCTATTATACTGATGTAATTTCTCAAAGATCCTTCAAGAATGTCGTTGTTGATTTGAGCTATTTTCTCCCACAGAATCAGCTGAGAGACATTCTGGTGAATTCTGGATTCCCAGAGGATTGTCTGATGCCAATGTCCTTCAACTTCACAGGACCTGACAACAGACTCGATGTAGTAAGTCTTGTCAGGATTCATTAGCCTTGTAATGCCAGTGTACTTTCCCTTCATCACTGGATATTATTGGAAATGTGAAGACAACTCTGATTATATACATGTACATTTTTTTAATGTAAATTATGTTACTTTCGAAGCTTTATTGGAAAGCATACAGGCAGTGCTGTGTTAGTTTTCAACATCAGAGATATAAAACTTAGCCAAGGAGCTACAGGGACAATTTTAATTTAATAATTGTCCATAATCATATTGGGGATGGCTAATGTCTTTAACCTCAGAGAAAACCAATTATGAATAAACTGATGAGCCAATATCTCCATTCTTACTCTGTACAGGCTATCACGCTGCTTTGTATGGGTCTGTACCCCAACGTGTGTTTCCACAAGGAGAAGAGGAAGGTTCTCACCACCGAGAGTAGAACCGCTCTCGTACACAAGTCCTCCGTCAACTGCAGCAACTTCGAGATCAAGTTCCCCTCACCCTTCTTCATCTTCGGAGAAAAGGTTAGTCTTTGAAGCACAATGGTATTTGGTGTGGTAAAAAGATAATTACCGGGAAAAAGTGGTGTAGGTATTTCATGAAACAAAACTGCATCTTTTATAGCTTGAGCAGGAACAAGGGTTATAAATGAATGTGCATAAGTTACATTAACTCATGTGACACAATTTAGAGTTTAGTAATTTTTCTATTGCAGATTCATGTTATTTGCATTGCACAGAAATATCCTGCCAACCATTGATCACTCTCTGAAGTGACATCTTTTTCAATGGTTCTTTTTCATTGGTGTATTGAACTTAAGCTAAAACAATTTTCGCTGTAAAATGTAAAAATAATCACTACTTGCGTTTACAACAAGGGGTATTGGAATTTGATTTGTAGCTCAGGTTTCTTTCACAACTTCATTGTATACCATTCAGGTTATCAGATTTCATTGTATACCATTCAGGTTATCAGATTTCATTGTATACAATTCAGGTTATCAGATTTCATTGTATACCATTCAGGTTATCAGATTTCATTGTATTCCATTGAGGTTATCAGATTTCATTGTACACCACTCAGGTTATCAGATTTCATTGTATACCATTCAGGTTATCAGATTGCATTGTATACCATTCAGGTATCAGATTTCATTCTATACCATTCAGGATATCTGATTTTACATTATATGAATCTTCAGTGTGGGAAGTCACTTCTTACATCTGTTGACAGAAGGGCTTGATAGTTACATAAAGTAACCAGCCATTCTCAGATTCAGAAGACTTCAGATGTGTACCCGATGTAAATGTGGTAAAAATCCCCAAATTGCAACTCAAAGAAATGGATAAGCCCTGTCAAAATATTATTATGATGGTATTGTATCAGTAGGGCACATCTTGTTTCAGATCCGAACACGTGCTGTATCATGCAAGCAGATGACGATGGTGTCACCCCTACAGTTGCTGCTCTTTGGGGCAAGATCCGTCACTCTGCAGGGGGAACTTGTAGTCCTTGACAACTGGTAAAGATTGTCAAGATTAATAAGGAGAACTATTGTTATGATATTTGATAATTTACGGATGAAGTTATATCAAATACTGTTTAAGCTGAATTTCAAACTTGACTGTTTCAAATGATATTGCACTTTAGTCTTGAAAAGCCTCTGCCTGTCTAAAAAAAAAAACCATTTCTATCAAACCATCACTGTTTGATTGGATTTCAGGAATACTGACTTGGGATTCATAATGACAACCAATTCAAAAATAACATGAAAATAACAAATGTTAATATATAAAAAAAACCAAAGTTTGATGGTTGCGGAATATTTTTGACTCCTTGAAAATTCTTGACCAAGCATGGTTTAAGCATCTTATTGATGAAAAATTGGTAACTAAGCAGTAATACATAACCAAGCATTCTCTTGTGGACAAAATTTCTCTCTGTAGCATAAGTTTCAGTTGTTGTTTTTTCTATTGGATCAATTCTGATGTGAAATATCCTTTAGCGAATTTGATTTTGTTTGATGCAGGATCAACCTGCGGATGGAGTTTGAGCTTGGGGCCAGCATCCTTGCCCTGAGACCAGCCCTGGAAGCGCTGATGGTTCGCGCAACAAAGGAACCTGAGGGGGTGTCTGAGCCTGGTCCTCAAGAGGAGTGTTTACTCGCCGTCATTCGTGCCATGTCTCGTCCTCATGCTGGCCGCTTTGGACTCAGTCAGGAGTCGTAAGTAGACCAATTTCAATGAGTAAGGTTGTTACATTGAATAGGGGTTTAGTCAAATAAACTGATTTAAATATTGAGTAAAGTTGGTACATTGAACAGGTACCTAGTTGTTTCTGATGGTATTTGTCATTAGGGTAAAGATTCTTGTCTTGCTTTTATAGTTCTATGATATATTGCATGTAATCAAATGAACCCAAGGTCACGATTTAAAAGGATTGATTTTAGTTTGAAGGTCCCTTATTCATACACCCCTAGTTGTTAACTGTTTAGAATCATCACTAGGCTATTTGCAAATCTGCTATCTATTTTTGTTGTATTTAGATCTGCTATGATGTCGGTTACAATTAGTGTATCTTTATCTTTCAGAAGTACCAATATGCGTGGACCCTCAGCCAAAGTTCCTCGATTGGGAGGCGGTGGATTTGATAGAGGTGGTGGCGGATTTGATAGAGGTGGCAGAGGATTTGGTGGGGGTGGGGGATACCGAGGCAGGGGAGGAGGAGGATATGGCGGAGGGGGAGGTTATGGCGGAGGGGGTGGATTTCGGGGTAGAGGGGGAGGATTTGGTGGTGGGGGATATAGAGGAGGATACGGTGGTGGCAACAGAGGTGGATATGGCGGTGGCAACAGAGGATATGGTGGGGGCGGCGGTGGATTCCGAGGTGGTTTCAGGGGAGGATCTGGAATTGGTGGCGGGTCAAGAGGAGGTGGCAACATTGCCTTCGGGGGAGGAGGTGGTGGGGGTGGAAGTAGGGGAGGATGGGGAAGCGGGGCAGGTGGTGGAGGAGGGGGTGATGGTGGTGGGGGACAAGAGTAGATGGAGACTCCTCATCATGTCTGTCTTTTCCCAGCAACTGATGTACTTTGCGAAATCATGGAAGTCTTATCCCTCAGAGAATGAATTTGAGAAGTTTGATTGAACAGCAGATACATATTGCATAGATAAATGCCAGATTAACACTGCATCATATTTGTTTCTCTAAAAAGCATTTTACAGCTACTTTATTTATTAGAAAACCAGTAAACTCAACTCTTCTGTGAACAATGGCTTTAGTTTTAGAGAATTATCATCTAAAGATACAGTGAATATCAGTTAACCTTTTTCAAATTTCAATAGTCCAGCATTAGTCAATCTCACAAAGACCAGTAATTTGTAACCCTTTTGGATCACAAATTATTGATTTTGAAATTAAATTTCCATCAATGATGAAAAACTAATGAAAGAAGAAGTAACCTCTCAATTAACCATGAACCCAATGTTCACTTTTATAAATGGTGTCACAAAATGTATATGAACATTTGATTAACTATAGTTCCAGGGGTTCAAAACTCTAGTTAGTGTCAGTAAGTCATGGATTTGCAGCATTTTCCTCCTTGATAGAGCAAGATCTGAAAGTCCTTGCACTTAATAAATTGGGTCTTAAGAGGTAAGTCACTGACATTTGGGTGAAATATTTCGGCAAGTCAAAGCTAGAATTAAAGGGGACTCATACTGAAAGATTTTTTAAACCCAAAATTTTTTGACAGTTCTTATAAATCTGTTTCAACATTGGTCAATGAGAAGATGAGGTATTACTATCCATTAAACCATGAAGGTTTTTAATGTCTTTAGCGGTCATAAAATAACACTGACTCACATGTTCATGTTATTTGTTTTGTCTTTATTTTCTAATTGTATCTCACTCTCATGTGCAAGTTTTTTCTTGTTAAATATATAAATGAAATAAAACCTTGAATTGAATCTAATTATCTTGTGTTATATATATCCTCTAGGTGAAATTTTATGATAGTGGAGAATTTGGTGAATATCAAAACAAAAAAAAGGAGCTTCATCCTAAGAACTTGCCCTGCTATCACTACAAGCATTAAGAATGCCAAATTCATTTTCAAAGTAAGTGTTTTTCCTTGCTAAGTCAGCAAGACCTGCTGTCTGAAATATTTGTCAGCCCAGCAATATGTGGAAATTTAGTTCATCTATGATCACACAAACCAGATGGTCTGTCTCAACTCTTATTCAACACGCTCCTTCTGAAATCGACCAGCAACTGGCAGGTAGACAGCTATTTGAACAGTGTGCCAGATCCCCTATTTCTTCAAACTGGGCTGCTCTCATACTGTTCATATGAACACATTTGTCTCTTCACTAATCCCATAGTAATATGTCAAGGGTTTTCCGTGAATCACAGCAAACATTTTCCCTATATCTGCATGCTTATCAACACAGATTATATACAAAATTTCTTTACTCTTGAAAAAAAAGGTTTTAATATTAAGTGATTCCTATCTGAAATGAGATGGCTGGATAGTGCAGCGGTTAGCCATTCAGCTTCGGATCAAGTGTTCTCGGGTTCGAATTGCGCCATTGGCTCAGTAGCCTTGTCTGCTGTAGAGAACTGTTCTACTGTAAGGATTTGGTGCTCTGCTACACTGAATTTCAGTGCAGTATCACCAATGGTTTGCTAGTTCCAGCCGACATTTAGCCGATGCTCTCAGGTTTCACCATTATGAACCGTAATAATGTTGCGGGCTTTCCACCTGCAGTAATACTAGCAACGGTGATATAAATGACATACTTTTGAAAGCGGTGTTAAACCCCAAACCACCATCTATCTGAAAATGATCTAAGTGGCGCTTATAGTTTTTTTTATTGTAAGCAATTTGTTAATAGTATACATATAAGTATGTCAATTTCTTATGAGTCTGATAAAAGCCTGAAACGTATAAGAACATAATCATCATTTTAGTAAATATGAATATATGGCCTTAGTAAAACATTTTGAAAAACTTAAAAAATGAGTTGTTTATGTATCTTGAATAACAAGTTACAGAAACACAACCATGGAAGTCTTTAATTTATTCATTAAAATGAGAAACATAGTGGTTGTAGGTTTTCTAAATATGTGACTCGGCAAGACCATATCTGACTTTATAACAGTAATCGTTAAAGCTGTCTAAAATAATAAAACTTGCCTTTTATGCACACAATTGCAATATGCGGGTTCGATCTCAGACAGAATTGATCAGATTTTCGTTAATGAAGGTAATAAAAGTAGCGAACAGAGTTATCTCCCTTGTTACGATCAGCTTCCGGTTTCATTGATGCTAAGTTTTATGTGGCATCTTCCATAATGATACACAGCCTTTTTGTCATTAATAATAGCGGGTAAGAGATGGTATTATATGATATTCACGTTTTCACTGACGTCGTTGATAACCAATGTTTCAAATGAGGAATGAGACCTATACTGAACACACATCGCGTTTGTCAACCGGTCTGTCATGTGGGTGTCTCCCATATGAAAATATTATCAAAATGGTTTCTTGTGTTACGAACTGATTTTGAGGACATGTATACTCCAATGTTTACACTTGTGCTTAATTGTTTGTCTGAAAAATCACATTTGTTAATTTATTTCTAAGAATTATCTAAAAATTTATGAATTGGATGTTCAACCCCTTCTAATAAAATGTTGATCAGAAAGAGAACCAAATCACATATTTAGAATTGACTTTGTTGAAGAGTAAGATATTTTAACTTCATTTTGTTGTGAGGTTGTAATAATGTCTTACAGGAAAATCAATTTTTCAGCTAAATGCAATTATTTTTAATCTGCAATACACACGATCAGGAAACCTGCATGTTTCATTAGGTTGTCAAGGGTATTGTCATATTTTATATGAAAACAAAATTGTTGGTATGTTCCTGTTTACATATGCCATTAATACATGATTTCTTTTTAAATCATTAGGTTGAGAATAGTGCACATTGTGTCCAAAAGAAAAACATAGAAAAATAAAGCCATCAAAATTTTTTAGATTTACAATAAAAATAGACCTTGAAATAAATGAAATAAAACTCGACCATTGGAGTCACCACAAAAGTTTAATATGGATCTCCAGGTTCTGTCTTTATAATGATCAAGTATCTATATGAAGAACCACAAAGTCAAAACTAAAAACTTTGATGTCGCCAAAGCCATTGAAGGCAAGAATATGTTTGATAATGTACAATGAATTATTTTTGAGCAGATCCAGTGGTATGACTTATATTGGGGTATTCTATTCTAGAATCAATAGTCATCCCTGTTTTCACATATATATAAGTTGTGAATACATGATCATTACAAAATCCAGTTGAAACATAAGGAGTGTACCACCAGTAGCTATCATTATTGCTACGAATGTTGAAAACCTTGGTGTGAAGAGGCAATACTAAACAGTCAAATTATTGATTACTTGTAAACCTTTGGATAGTACAACAGTACAGTGGCTTATTATTATTTTATAAGATTTAAAGACTGTCCTATAGGCAATTAGTCCGCCATTTGTTTTTTCGAGGGCAGACATGAAAACAAGCACTGTTCTAACTAATTATACATAATAAGAAATAAACTATTAATAAACTAAGAATACCCTGACATTCACAAAGGATTTTTTATAAGACCAACCAATAATGCCTTGTAATGTTGTAGTAAGGCTTTTCACACTGGTAATGCCAATGAATGACTTCACTTCTCATTGTTGTGTTTTTTACCGAGTGCGCGCCCTTTTTTATCAAGTTGTCAAATCTAAATCAACTTAAATTTTACCCTCATTAACATGCTTCAACTGTGTTGTGTGATAATGATCATGTACTTAAAACATAAATGAATGAACAAGAATGTCCCCTTGAAATGTGTTTCCACAAAATACCCAGATAGAAATGTCCTTTTATAAACAAAATGGTGGTCCGCTAAGCCGACTGCACTTTAAAATCCAGCCGCATTTACCATCATTATGTACCTTTTGTCAATGTGGATGAATAATGTTACTAACATACGAAATAAAGATGATGATGATGATGATGATGATGAATACTGTTTCAGAGATGTGTTTATGGAGAAACACTGGAAGAGTGTTATACACAAGTCTATCTGTGACTACTTCTTTGAAGCTCAGAGTAAGGTGAGAACTCTTTGGACACATCTCAAAAACGACGAATAAAACAGATTGTAAATTGTTGATAACAGTTTCTGTAATTGAATTTAAAACATTGTCAGGTATAAAGTCTTAAATCATTTTTCATTCTATCATTTACAAGACGTCATGCCCCGAAGATGTGCCACCCGTGATCTCAACTCCACATCACTACCTCATCAACATCTACCGCAACAGCCTCTTTCTAGTTGCTGTCACAACCACAGAGGGTGAGTAGTATTGGTTTTTTAAGCTTTCAATTGAACGTTAAAGCCATAGCAATAAAAAAAAATTATTGTGATACCATTCTGCTCCTTAGGCTTGAATAGATACCAGATATTCAACTTAAAGTTCATCATTGGCAGATCAAAAGGAGAAGCAAATGGTGTGGTTCTATTATTGATAGGAATGTTCTAGATAAGCTTCCTTTTCAGAATAGATTTCAGGGTTTCAAAAATAAGGCTGCCTTGGTACAGTACACATTTAGTGCTGATCAACTAAATTTAAGATCTCAAACTGTCAATGAGCAAATACCCACTGTTGCAACTACCAAATTTATTCAGGTCAAAGTCTTACTACATCATGACTGTGGCAGACCCAGGGTGGGGATTCAGGGGGTTCACCCACAAAACCCCGTCCCCCCCATCCTCCCTTTGGAAATCTTGTGTAAAATGGATCTGCCTCTTTATAAATTTGCAGTATAGATATGAATGATAAAAATTGTCTTTGTGTAAAAGATGGCAATATGTTAATGTTGAATTTTACTTAAAGGTAAACAGGAAAAGTCCCTTGAACCGTAAATGTTGCTTTGTTTCAGTTCCTCCCCTGTTTGTGGTGGAGTTCCTTCACAGAATCTGTGACACATTCGAAGATTACTTCAACGAGTGTACAGAGTCACAACTCAAAGAACATTATGTGATTGTGTATGAGGTGAGACTTCATTCTGTTATAACATTCATTTGATAGTTATGTTTTCTCTCATCACATATTAAAGCTATAGTGTTGTGTAATTTTGAGCAACTATTGTGGTTGAAGTCAGATCATGTGAAGGAGAACCTCCTCGATGGAACAAGCTTGTCTCCAATCAGAGTCAATATTTTGAAAATTTTATTCCTGAGACTGGTTGATGACACATGAATTGTTGTTGCTGAAATTTAGCTTAAGGTCTAATGTCAAGGAATGGTCTGATTTTTTAATTCATCGTTAAATATGAATTCTCTTAACAATTGGGGTCAAGGTCATTCAAATATTTCTGTATGAGGGGAAATCATGATGATTTAGTGTTAACTAGAGGAGTGAAATGCCTATTCAAAGGCAGCCTGTCAATGGTTTTGTTTGGCTTATTAGTAAACACATTGATACAAAGTAATTTTTCTGCGTTAGCTTCTGGACGAGATGCTTGATAATGGTTTCCCACTGGCGGTCGAGTCGAACGTGCTGAAGGAGCTGATCAAACCTCCCAACTTCCTCCGTACAATCACGGACACAGTTACAGGGAAATCTACAGGGTAAGAACCAAACAAATGTAATTGCAATCATTAAATTCCTCCTCTTATTTTTTTGTCATTAAAAGTTGTTAGACATTTTCAATAAAGAGGAAGGAAAGTTGGTGGGAGTTATCCCCTTCCTGCGAAACTATTGAGCAATTTAGCTTATAGGTATTAGTTTTTGTCCATTGTAACTGAATTTAAGAATTAAGTGGACTGCATGACAGATAAGTATGAAGAGTCTGAGTTTATAGTTGGAAAACATCGGCATTACGACCCAAATGCTTCCCACCAACATTGGGGACAGGTAGCGCAGTGGTTAGCTTGTTCAGCTTCAAATCAAGTTGTCTGTGGTTAAATCCCGCCAGGGACTCGGCAATCATGCCTGCAGTAGAGAACTGTTCTACAAGCAGTAAGGTTATGGTACACATGTACGCAGGTTTCACTACAATACATAGCCACAGTGGTGTTGCAGACCTTCTCCTTGCAATGATACTAGCATTAAGTGAAATACTCTTGAAGGCAGCTTTAAACCCCAAATCACCTCACCTCACTGGAAGTATGATTTCTGGATCTCTGTTTATAACTTCCTGTAGGGATGTTAGTACCTTCTTATCTTTTCTCCAAACAGAGTTGGAGCCACACTGCCCACCGGTCAGCTGTCAAACATTCCCTGGCGACGAACAGGAGTCAAATACACAAACAACGAGGCTTACTTTGACGTCATTGAAGAAATTGATGCAATTATCGACAAGTCAGGTTCTACAGTTATTGCAGAGATTCAGGGATATGTAAGTAATGTTGTGTGTAGTTGTCTATACAACAATGAAAACATGTTATTCTCTGATAAAGCAAAGAAAATAATACAATAATATAAACCTGGGAGTCAATTAATCATGAACAATTCCAAATTGACCAACTAACAATTTATCCAAACATGATCATGTTCATCTATGATTTAATCAAATCAAAAAAATTACTTGATATCTCTCATGTTGACAGATTGACTGCCTGATCAAGCTGAGTGGAATGCCTGACCTTACCCTTTCCTTCATCAATCCCCGTCTCCTTGACGACGTCAGCTTCCACCCCTGCGTCAGATTCAAGCGCTGGGAGGTGGGTACTTTGACATTGACAACCTCTTGCATAAACAGATCCAAGGGGAAGTTGGCTTTCTGGAGGTCCAAAACTCTCTTTCGAAAACAAATATAAGCACTTCATAAGAGTCCAAGGGTGACCCCAAACCTCCTTCCCCAATCCCTTTACATTTTTACAGATTTGTCTTATTTTTATGAATTGTTAATCATATAAATTATCCTGTTACATATGTTAACAACTTCTTTTTTGACAGGTTATATATTTTTATTGTTTTCAGAGTGAACGAATTCTGTCGTTTGTGCCACCTGATGGTCACTTCAGACTCATGTCGTATCACATAGGAGCTCAAAAGTAAGTTCAGTTTAAAAAATTATATGTTTTTGTTAGTAATTTTTCCTTCTCAAAGAACCACTGTAAGGTTAAATTGCGGTTATGTCAATTCTAATACTGAGGTTCTTTGGCTTCTTCTTTGGCCATGTTCAGGACATATTTCACTTATAAAAAAATAAGATTTTTGGCACCAGAATTGTTGGGTTGATCTTTTCTGTCAAGAGAATGTTCTGTCAAGCCACATGTCAGATTGTTTTCCAATGAAAACATTTCTTGGTGAGTTAAGAATTGATCTAAAATTTGCCATTACTTGTTCAATTGAGAGATAGAATGTCTATTTTTGTATGATTTACAAATATTTGTTGTTGTTTTTTCAGCATGGTAGCCATTCCAATCTATATTCGACACAGTATTTCAATTCGAGAGGGTAGTTCCGGCCGGTTTGACGTTACCATTGGGCCTAAGCAATCTATGGGTAAAACAGTAAGTATAAAATTCAAATTATAAAATCATAGAAAAGCAATTATTTTGATATAATTTGTATCTTCAAATACTTACATGTTTACCCATCAGAGATATGTAAAATATAGACAATTTGTAATATTTCAAATTTAAGTTTTGCTTGACAGTTTTAAAAATGTTTATTTGTGGTGAATAACTTTGACCACAGTAATATTATCCTCAATTTTATGATTTCATTTTCAGATAGAAAATGTATCATTGGAGGTCCCGTTCCCGAAATCAGTGTTAAATGTGACGCTAACGCCAAGTCAGGGTAAATACTCATTCGACCCTGTCAGTAAGTTGATGACCTGGGATGTTGGGAAGATTGAGTCGTCCAAACTGCCAAACATTAAGGGAAATGTAAGTAAAGTGTATCTTTTATATCACAAAAAATGGATATTTAAGGATTGTTTTACATTTTTTTTGCCTCTATGGATGTATAACAGCAACAAATTGCATAACATTGGTTATCAGTGCGGTTATGAAAATGATGACATGCATACTTTTCTTATTTTGCTAAAGAACCAAAGTACGGCGATGTTGTCATAACCGGACTAGCGGTTACGTACATTTGTTCTGTAAGATTGTGACGTCAGTATGAATGCACGAGGTATAACTGCAAAAATTTTCTGCATTCATCGAGAAATGGTTGCATGTTTTTGAGAGCTCTCGTCCAATCAGAATTGCTGAAAAATGTGTAACAACATCATTTTGTAATTATTTATATTTACTGGCTTGTATTGCTTGAATCAAGCTTGGAAAATAAGGTTGAAAGTATTTTCCTTTTATATGTATGAAAGGCCCAAAAATGTCACTCAAAATGCATGTAGTTCATGGTAAGATGGATTTCTTGTTCCGTTTCGTCATTGAAAGACTGTCAGACCAATGAACCATACTAATGTATTGGATCCTCTTCTTAGGTGGCATCTAGCTATGCCTCTGAGAGGGGGCGTGGTAGCGCAGTGGTTAGCACGTTCCGATTCGGATCAAGAGGTCCGTGATTTGAATCCTGCCAGGCAACATTGTCTGCAGTAGAGAACTGTTCTACACAGTCAGGTTCTGGTGCAATACTACACTGAATTTCAGTGCAGTACCATCCATAGTTCGCTAGTTCCAACCGATGCTCGCAGGTTTCCCAGCAATGCATAGCCTCAATGGTGTTGCGGGCTTTCTCCCTGCAATAATACTAGCGGCCATCATATAAGTGAAATACTCTTGAAATCAGTGTTAAACCCCATATCACCTCACCTCACCTATAGCTCTGAGAAAGGATCTGCTCAAAATTTAAGACTCATGAACATTTTACCATTGATAAGACAATATCTAAAGAGAAGTTCATTGAATGTTCTTCATGTTTTTCATCTAACTCATCACTAATGGCTTTGATATAACCAGAGCGGCGCTAAACAATGGCTTACTCCCTAAATATAAGTTCTACAAAGCTCCTAAAAATTTGTTCTTAAAGGCAGGGCTCAGTTGAATTTGGTGACATGACATGAGTTTCATGGTCACAGCAAAGCATTGACTTATTTCCAGCATGTTGACCATGTCAATGCTTAGAACAGAGCTTCTGAAATTGAAGCGTCAAGGACACGGATAGTCATAAAAAATTTCAAGTTCTAAAGAAAACAAAGCAACAGAAGAATTTGACTTCATAACATTTCATAATTTTATCTTTGATGTTTTAATGTCACTTCCTGATTATGTTTTTCTCTAGATTATCCTACAGACAGGTGCCCCAGTTCCTGAGTCCAATCCAGTGTGTACAGTAAGTAGAGTTGGAGGTTTATTTTCCTTTAAACTCTATTGGCTTAAAAAAAAACTTACCAAGATTTGAAACTGACTGCAAAACCTCGCTCATCACCCAATGACACTATGATGTCTAGTTTTAAATCATCAGAAAATAACTTGGAATGCCAAGATGGTAAACCCTGTAGGATGGGCTTTAGGACCATGTTGCGCAAAAAACTGTGACGTTGGTTCACGTCAACCGTCTCTACCAGGTTCACTGTGACACGGTCAACCTTATAATTATAAAATTCTGGACGTACAGCCCCAACAGTCTGCTTATATAACTTTTTAGAGATTAAAGCATCACCTTCAGCGTTTATGACAGCAGCAAAAAAAATAGATGGCAGTATTCAGTCCGCCATCACGCTTCCAAAACAAACATTACCCATAATTCTTTGTGGAATGTTGACCACGTGATAAGCCTTATATGGGCAATGTTGCCAGCACTGCATAATCGCACGACAAGAGTTTGTAAAAGTTAACGTTTTTTAAAAACCAAGAGGTGCTAATTTGTTTAAGTTTTTAAAGAAAAAAATAAGCAGAAAATATAATTCAAAATTGAATAAATGAAAAGGTTAAAGTACAAAACTGCAGTAATCAGAGCTTTAACCAACTAAATGTCGTTTTTAAACTAGGGTTTGGGTTCTATACTTGGAATAGCCAACAGTTAGCCCTGTTCATGGATTATTAATGTGACCGATGTAAACACTATATTTTATTTCGAGATTATTAAAATCAGAGTGGCCCCTGTAAAGATCATTTTAGCATCTTAGAAAAGAAATAAAGTTTGCTCTACCCCAATGTGTTTTGTAATAAAGTATAGTTTTGCCCTGAACTATTATAACGTTAAAGCACTCGGACTACCGTCCTTGTGCTTTAACTATAATAGTTCAGGGCAAAACTATACTTTATTACAAGACACATTGGGGTAGAGCGAACCTTATTTCTTAAATATAGGTATAGTGCAATACAGAAGCACCATAATACATACCGATACACACTTCTGAAAATATTTTATAATATATTGGAAGTTTTAGAATTAACAATTTACTTGTAAAATTGCTGAAAAAAGTAACAAAAACACCCTATGATTTTACTGAAAGAGTTTGAACTTGCAAGGTGAAAAAGGCACAGACATGTTAAAAGTACAAAACCAGTCACTTAATAATCTCTCTTTTCAAAACCACGTCCAGTTGAGCATTGATTACTATTCTAATTGCTGTTATTTAGTCAAGAGAACATGGAAAAACTAAAATATGATAAGTACCGATATAGTGTAATAAATATTGCAATACGCTTTTCTGTATCGCAATATATTGCGATATGGAAATGAGGAATGATACTCATCTTTCATGACACCTGTTTCCACTTCTCTTTTCAGGTTACCTTCACCATCAGTCAGCTGGCGGTGTCTGGTATCAAGGTGAATCGCCTGGACATGTATGGAGAGGTGAGTCGAGGGGAAGTGGGAGGGGGGTTAAACTAATCAGGTGGATATTGTGTGGTGTGATGGGAGAGCTGCCACTTCACCCTATCCGCTTGTCAAGTGTTGTTCAGTGTTTTGATTGTGTTTTGTCAATTTGATGGAGATACTGGCTCTATCTTGTATTATTGAATATTATAGTCAGAGAAATTTTTAAATAAAAAATCATTGAATTCTTTGTGGTTCTTGCTCAAAAATGTTTTACCTTAAGATTTACAAAATAAACTTTCCTACTCCAAATATGTCCGCTTTGAGCTATTGCCCCTCTCTTTAACAAATTGTTCAATCCACATTAGATGTCATTGAAATAACCACTTAATTACATTTCTCATTTTAATTCGCTTCAATGTCATCTTTGTGTAAATCCTCACGTCTTTTTTCTTTTTCTAACAGTAACGAGGAAATAAATTGAAACGGGTCGAAGAATTATTCTTGCATATGAGTTTTACATTTATTCATCATCAATAAAGAGCTGGTAGCTTTATCAACATTACTTCATTTCAGATGTTTCTTTAATTTCACTTACTATAGAAGTTAATTACGTTTGACTGCTTCTTCATTTTAACCCATTGCCTACCGGTAATTCATTTAGAAGCTGCTGTGTTGCCATTATCATAGACGCTTGAATTATTGTGTTGATTTTCTTCTGATATTTACATTGTGCCAGATTTATCCTGTGTGATACTCCCCTTATTATTTTGGGGATTTGTTCATCAACTAACTAATCCAACCTTCTGTTACTTTCAGTAAATGATTTAAGTGAAATCTATGTCTATGTAATCCACAAGATATTTGTCCAAAGAAATTTTGTTTCTTTCTGTAACGCTTTTTGGATGTGATTTACCTTATCAAAACCTTGTCAGAGATTGTGAATCTTTTTCTTTATTTATTCATCCCAAAGATTCTGGTTCTTAGATAAATTCTTTAATTGTTCAATACATTTTCAAAATCGAAGTTGTCTCTTAAACTATCCATGTCAGTAAGCTTTAAAATTTACCAGGCCATGGTTTGATTTACTGATGGGTAATATGCAAGTGATTGCTTAGTTGATTACAAATATGTGAATAAATGAACATAATATATAAGAAATATAGTATTCTAAGTACATGTAAATACTTCACTTTTTTTTCATGGACCAAATTCATTCACAAAATTAATTCAAGTCTATGTAATGTTGTTTATTGAATTACTCGTATATAAGTGCTTTTAGATCTTCACAATCTGATGGTATGACAACTTATCTAATTTCACCCCAGTCTTCAACATGTACACTTTCCATTGGTTCTTGTTTACACTTGACCAGTAACATGATAAGACTTCAAAACATCAATAGCCCGATTATACATACTTAAAGGGTCACAGAGTATGTTGTTTGAGTCAATTATGCCAAACTTCATAACTGTTGTTATTCAATAGTGAAGTAGTAGTTGTTTCGGAAAATAAGCATCTTAGTGCTTATCAGTTCACCATAATGACAATAAACAGGTTAAAGTTGTAATTTATGATCAAAAACCGGAACATGGCGCGTGCCAATGACTGAATTATAGGTTTGCTAATTAGTCACCGACACATTTTGATCTCCTTATGATTCCGGTTGGGAAGGTACCATTTATTTCTCATCAAGTTTCTAGCAGTTCCTCCCACCCCAATTACAGGTTTGATCCCCATATTTTTCTACAAGTTGCCACTTTACGTTTCACAGGGTGACCAAAAAGTAAGTAGTTCTCTCTCTCTTCTCTCTCGTTTGTCTCGGAATGTTTCCTCTGCCACCTTTTGCGATCGTACTAACGAGGGTGTGGTTGCCGGCATAGCTCCAGTTACTCTATGTCTAGTTTAGTTGCCATAGTTACGTATCATCTGTACCCCATGTCATGTGTTGCAATGCAGGTTTTGTATCAACATCCCTTATTAACCGTAATAAAGTCTCAAAATATTATTGTGAGCTGATTGTATTTATGCAAGTATGAAATTAAAACCATTTATTACTGTTAACATTACTCAAATATATTTGCAAGCAGAATGTATTTAGATATATTTCTAACAAATTCTCCAATTCTAGTTTTACAGTTTCCTAGTTAGATTATTTGTTTAACTACTGAGACCATATATATTTTGACATATTCTTTTCAGAATGAGTATACGCCATTAATGAACTTATCGTATTTTATATCATGATGTGGTACTTTGAAATAAACATATTGAAGTATATTTATAAACAAATATGATTTAGAAATTTTTAAAATAAGAAAGTAATTCACTTTTTTTTGCGATATGAATATCAGTGTTCAAATGATAAACTTTATTTAAGAGACCTAAAAATGCAACATGCTACATCAGCGTATTTGAATACACAGAGTCCAGAAGACACCCTGAATAGTGCAGAGTTAGTGTGTTTAGCTATGAGGTCAGTGGTTCTAATCCCACTAGGGGCTCAGCAGCTTTGTCTGGAGAAGAGAACTGTTCAGCAAGGTTTGGGTGCAATGCTACACTGAATTTCAGGGCAGTACCACCCATGGCTCTCTAGTTCCAGCCGATGCTTGCAGATTTCACTGCAATGTTCTTATCCCACTAGGGGCTCAGCAGCTTTGTCTGGAGAAGAGAACTGCTCTTCATGCAGTAAGGTTTGGGTGCAATGCTACACTGAATTTCAGCGCAGTACTACCAATTGTTCTCAAGTTCCAGCCGATGCTTGCAGATTTCACTGCAATGCATGGCCACAGTGGTTCTTATCCCACTAGGGGCTCTGCAACTTTGTCTGGGGAAAAGAACTGTTCTACATGCAGTGCGGTTTGGGTGCAATGCTACACTGAATTTCAGCCCAGTACTACCCATTGTTCTCTAATTCTAGCCGATGCGTGCAGATTTCACTGCAATGCATGGTCACAGTTGTGCTACAGGCTTTCTCCCTGCAATAGTACTAGCACCTGTGATATAAGCAAAGTATTCTTATATCCCCAGCATTTAGCCCCAAATCATCTCACCTCAGCATCTCCCCAAATGTCTTGTATTTCTCTGTATGTAATCAACCAATGAAATGACTGGCATCTAGCTGTGGCAGCACTACCATGATGACAGGATCATAGTGTTTGAGATTTTCTTCCAGTTGCTGCTTCATAACATTTTATTGGCTGAAAAAATTACATGCTTGACATAGGGGTGAAACGGTACCCTTGAGCTTCGGTTATGTGCGTATTGCGGTACAGGACTCTCGGTTTGGTACATTTTCAGTTCCGTATTAAACAATTAGTCGCCATTTTTCTTTGAACGAGATCTCGAAAAATCACATCATTCAAACACTATTTTTGAGAGTTAAAGATCAAACTAAATCGTTCCGAATGTTTACTTCCGGGCAAACGGCGACAGGTATCGTTACCACTTCGAAACTTGAAGACGTTTAATGATAATAAATAAAAACATCATTGACTTTTTGAATGAATATTATTGGTTTTTTAAGTTATTAAAATGATATTTTGGACACATTAAATATGCGGTATGAACCGAAAATCCATGTTAATGTATGGTGCACCGAACCGAGAAAAAAATACTGCTTTCCCCTCTAGCTTGACAAAGCCATGAAAAAAAACAGCAACAATAGGAATCACTGGCCTGGTAGACATCAGGATTTTGTAAAAAGTATGCGTATACAAATAAGCCGATGTAACAGGTTGCTAAAAATTTATTTTAGAATAAAGTTACTAGATGCAAAAATGCCAGCCAATTGAATGAATTGCTACAGCTTGAAAAAAAGTTATTTGACTATTTAAAATTAGCTGTAGTACTGGGTGATGGTTGTTTTTGCCGTATTGAATATCAGTTACTAACAGTGCATGTGATTTTAGGTACTTGAACATTGTTGTTGTTTTTTCGGAATTAAGTGGAATTTGGTGACAGTTTTGTCCTGTGTCAGTGGCACCCTTGTCTGTCAAGATTTGTTGGACAACTAATTGCCAAAGGTTTTCATGGTCTTTTTTCAAATTGAATTCACTTGATATATTGGGGTTAAGTATGTTTGGAGATATAATTCTTGAATTTTGAATGGTTGTTAAAGTGAATTAAGTGTAATGGCTATATATTGTTTAGCAAGAGCTTTTTTCAGTAAATTATGATCTTGTTAAACATAACCAGTGTAAATGCATCATGTGCACACATCAGCTTTTATAAAACATTTGAATGTGTACTTCAATGTAGTTGATACCCTCATGAGACAATTGTCAATAATGACTTGTTATTTCTACATGAATCAAATAAACTCCATTTGAGATAAAGTCCACTTTATTGCAAAAGTTTAATCAACAAGCTCACTCTTTTTGGCAAGGTGTAAATGATTTATCTTTCATGCAGTGCTTACATTTCACAACATACTTCAAAACAGTTTCATTCTAATCATTTAATGTCAAAAAGGTCAATTTATTTTTGTTTTTTGATGATAGTGCTGTGTAATATAGGATATGAAGGCCTAGAAGTTATGTCATTATTACCTATGGTATTGAATAACTAGGTAGTTTTGTCATTGTCATTTCTGTCTCATTTCTTTCTAAATTTTGTAACTTTAATCATTTTTTTATGAATGCATTTTTTGGGTTATTTCTGAAATATTTTTGTTCTTTATAAATGACTCCTGAGCATTTTCAACATGTCACCTCTCAGGTGTTTTTTGAAAGCGGCGTTAAACACCAACTCACCTCACCTCACCTCAGGTGTCTTTACCTAAGGAATTTTAACTTCAAACAATCTCATTAAAATCAGCTCTAACCTAACACTTGTATTTGTACCATAGCTACTTCAAGATCTAACTGAAGTTGACAGGAATCATGTGGTTCTTTTTTTCTCCTTCTATAAATTTGGCCAATCACAAACAGGTATTCAAAAAGAAGCATGTTGCCAATTTCAAAACCTAGTTTCTGATTGGCTGGAGTGACATGGGCATGCCATTGTACATGATCCCTGTCAGATCTGAATCAAGCGTTAAGTGAGAATGATTTTGATCGGATTATCTAGGCTCTTAGAGATATCTTTGGAAATGTTTCCATTGTTGTCACACACTCTGTTAACCCCTTAACAGCTAATGGAGTAAAAAAATTCAATACATGTTTATCAACTCTATATAGAACTAGTATCAAAAGAATAAAAGATTACTTATCATAACTGTCCTTATCAGATTGTGTGACCACATTGCATGCGATATTTCATTGTTTGACTTCAGTCTATATGTTGGTTTGTTCGAGGTATCGTCTTATGTGACCTGTTGACTCTTGCTGTGTCTTTTGTCTACGTCAAATCTTGAACAGGTTTTTTGGTTGAACATTTGTTGGTCTATTTAGATGTCTCATACCATTAAGAAAGCAAGATTTCATGGCTTCAAACTTCATTAGGATGAAAAGAGCTGCATTTTTCTGGAGGAAAATAAATATTCTACCAGCAAGAACATCTGGTATTTGTAACTAGCGATGGTGGCAGGACGAGCTTGAGAATGTGAGAAAAGCTATAATAATCAGCTAGCATTGAAGCCAGTCTGATTAAAATCAACCATGGAATAAAAGTCACTCTTCTGGGATATGAACTTGTTCTATCAGGAGCTTTCTTCTCCACAACGGTCTGAAAGTAGTCCCATTGCTTGCTTATTCTGAAACCAGTTTATATCAAGTTTAACGAAGGTTATCAGAGTTACTTGCCCCTTGTTACTGACATTGAAGGCTTTTGCTCTAGTTTTTGGGATTTTCTAGCTGGTCTCACCTTTAGACCATTTTGGAGAGGACAGCCATGAACGAGTTCAAATCTGGGTAGAGCTATTTATTCCTCAACTTTTCTTACTAAAACATGGTTGATTTAATTAGACTGCCATTACCGCCATACCTAGATTGTTTACATGCTCGTGAAAACTTTAAAAAGTCAAAAAGATCCAGTAGGTCTTTGATACATTTCAATGAAGTCAAGAAGTTGTCTTCCACCTAAGACCAAAGTAGGCATCTGCTACAGTGGAAAGATAATAAGTTAGTCGCAAGCTGTGACGTCACTAGAAAGTTCTTTCTGAAAGCAAACCATGACTGCATATGCTATTTTGAAATTTTATTTAGGTTTGTATCTGTGACTTTTAAAATCAGATTTTTTTGTTTTCAATGTTTTTTATGTGGGAACTTAGAAAATGTAAGCAAGTTTCTAGCTTCATAATAATACACACGGCTTATGGCTGAAATATTGCCAAAGCGGTGTTTAACAGTTACTCATTTTCAAATTTCACCTCAAATAATGAGATCAGTGCAGATTGAAGAAGATGACTAAGTTTATGTATGTCAATTCTTCTTCTTGTTCTTATTGTTTGTTTATAGTAATTGTTAGCACATTTGATGTGTTTTCAAGGCACAATTTTGTTTGCATTAGCAACCATCACCTGTTGTCATGTTTGCTTGATATATACCTATATCTACCTTTAAGTACCCGTAAACCAATGAATGTTAAAATGAACAATGGAAATGTTTTTAGCATATGGATTATATTTTAAAAAGCTGTCCTTGAATTTTTTTTCAAATTATTATTCAATAACTTGTTCCCCTAATACTTTAACTTTTTTTACAGCTTTGATCAAAATGTCTTATAAAAATGTTCTCTGTAACTGTTTGAATACTCTTCGTATCTGAAACATTATGATAAATAAATTTTTATATTTGTTTGCAGAAATACAAGCCATTCAAAGGAGTGAAATATCTCACTAGAGCTGGAAAGTTTCAAGTAAGGACATGATTTGTTGAAACAGAAGGGACTTCATCACCATGGTAACAGTTGTCATGACCTGTCAGATGACCTTGACCTGTCTCAAGGACTTGAACAAATCTCATTCGATGTTTGATGAATTAACTTCCTGTATTGACCAGAAGAATGTTTCTGTATATATATTGTTTAGTATCATTTACTTCTAATCTACGCACCTATACTTTCTGAAGCTCTTTTCAGTGGTAAGAGATACAAATTATCTGTTATTTTGGTCAAGTATGATATTTGTAATATTGCTGTAAATGTTCATCCTATAAATGAATTGGTAATGGTAAAATATGTATACCATTAACCAGAAGTGGGGGGTGGGAATTACTTTGGTAAAGGTGAACATATTCTAAAAGAATTAAATAATTTTGAGGATTGTCTATTTTAAGTACATACAAAAAAGCCTAGATCTAGATTGGCTTTTTTTTATTGAGCAGAAGCTTTTATGACTACACCAAATTTGGCCACTTATCTTTGATATTGAAGAAAACCTGTATTGTTTTAAGTGGTAAACATGTAAACGGGACACGTGATTTCAACTTTGGTTTTTATTTGATTTACATCCTGAACAAGCTCTAACGGTAGGTAATACTGTAACAAAGTTGTCTCATTTCTTTTACATCTTCACTTAATGACCTGAAAGCAATTATCATCACTGAGAATTCAGCTGGAAATGCTATGGCGTCACAAAGTTGATGATGTCACAATACTATGATGTCATAATGTTATGATGTAACAGAGGTCACTGCTCAAGGAGCCTTGCCTGGCAAGCTTAGCATGCTATTTTTTGTGATTTAATATCATAGCTTTGCTGTGACCTTAAAAATAATGTCAATGTTGCCCAAATCAGTTTTGTGTTCAGACATGTTAATTCTTGTACTGATAATTATTGACAATGATTTGGATTTATATCTCAACCATAATTCAAATATATCAGCAATTGTTGATCAAAGCATTCTCTCCACACAGAGGTAGCTCTGTCATTAATTCCTATACAACCTTTGTCTTAATAGGAACGTTTCTTCATCTAGAAATGTAGAGCGCTGATTGGATGCAATCAAAGTTAATGTGCAATCAGCGATGCCGTTTCAAAAGTTATCATTCAAATCACTTTTCTGCAAGATTTCCAAAAGCTTAACGTTATTCGAATTTGCACCTTGCACTTTGAGTCTTCTTTACAGAACACATATGCCTCATTTTGCGACTGCATCACTGCATAGGCCTGTGTGATAATAAATGTGTTATTCATGAATTCAATATTTTCATTGGTTGAAATATTGCCAGGTAGTTTATGTTGCAATATTGTGCATGTAGGGGAAACGGCCGGAAGCCAGAGAAACCTTTGTATATAGACAGAGGTTGTATAGGAATTTATGACGGAGCTACATCAGTTGGGAGAGAATGTGATTATGAAAATTATAATCAACTAGTGTTGATATATTTGATATCAGAAGACACCTGAGATAGATTCTGTTTTCATTAAACTGTTAATTGATATATATATATATATACACTGTTTGGCAATTAAAGGTGTATATGCAAGGCAGACAAGCAAACAATAATTTAAAACAGCATATATCAAAACCAAATGGGATATCATGATAAAATACTTACAAGGTACATTGGATAGTGTCTATTTAATGTGGACGAGTCCCACTATCTGTAGCCTTGTATTCTACAAGGGTAGAAATTGTTGATTCCTCCATTATCGTGATTTTTTAGTTAGCAAGATAAATAGTGATGAAAAATTATTTTATCAAAATCGTGATTCAATTCTTAATTTATTTGTTACAATAAGATCAATTAATCACTGTTGTTGTGTATATGTATGTCTATATGTGTATGTATGAGATATTTGTAAATACATGTCAATATTGAAGGAAAATAAAAATAAGCTATATGACAAAAAGTTTTATTCAGATTTCATGAATGATGCTATAAAGTATGGATGCCACTAAAACAATGCAATCTATCAACAAGATTACTTTATTCTGACATTGGGTGATCATCCTGCAACATCAGCATGTTTGTATCAACACTTTAAGATCTAAAATCCCCTGATTGCCTTCTCAGATTTGCCTCATACTGCCACTGACAGTATCTTATTATAGCATGTACAATTCACATACATCAGTCTTGACATCCTCATTTATACTGAGAATTCCCTGTCTTACGATCTGACCAGTCTGATTAGCCGTGAAGAAATTAAAGTTGGTAAAAAATGGCACTCCTAGTACTTGAACTCGTTCTAATAGAGGCTTTTCTCTCCACATGGGTCTGCTAGCAGACCCACCGCTCGCTTTTTCTTAGGTAAGGTTAGCTAGCCAATCACAAAAGTCTTTGGTGTTGGTTGCCAGGGGCAAGTAACTCCCATGAACCTTGTTTAAACTTAATTGCTGCCACCCTTCT